>OX375869.1:32776636-33226683 GCA_947359475.1 Heligmosomoides polygyrus bakeri
GAATTATAGTGTTTCAGTACTGTACCACTGATATCGTATAGCAGCGTTTCCCTATTATCCATGCGTATTACATAGCACTTTTAAGGGATTATGGGGATGCCCATAATGGGGACCCAGTGGTACAAATTTTGAGTGTATTTCTGAAGGACTGAGCGAACCTCAGTGCCACCTTTGACTTCATAGGTACCGAACATCTTGACATTGTACGCATACAGCTGATGTTAGTAAATGTTCGCAGCGCCTGAGGAAGGTCAATAGTATACATCAAAAAGAAGAGGCGAAAGAACTCCTCCCTGAGGGACCCCACTTGAACAGGTGTACCTTGTAGAGGGACTCAATCGAACTCTAACAGTCATACCCCTGTTAAACAACTACGACTGCAACCAGTGAAGAAGGTTCCCGTGAACAACAAGCATTTCTAACCTTGCTAGTAGTTTTTGATGAGAGACCTTGTCAAAGGCCTTTGGAAGATCAACGTATATAACGTCTACAAGTTATCCTGTATTTATTGATCGGCTAAGGGCATAAAGGCATCAGTAAGGATTGTCAACGAAGAAGCACCTGGTAAGGATCCGTGCTGCTCCGGCGGAAAAAAACATGAAATTTGTTAAGCCATGAAAAAAGCTTATATATTAGCAAGAGTAACAATATAGTTCAGAGTCTCTCAAAAAGAAGCTTGGCTTGAGCCTTTAGGTCTGAAACGTCAACCGCTAGGAAGGAACGCTTTGATCCTAGCATTAGTGCGCTGTAGTTTGCAGGAACCATCTCTGATGGAAGAAACTGGACTTCAATAAGGCTTTATTTTTCATCAAATCTGCATAGCTCCGGTCATGTCCTTTAAGCGAGAGAGCAGAAAATGTATCAGATGCTTCATTATTTATTATTTTGTCTTTTGTTACAAGTCCTGTAACAAAAGACAAAATAATAAATTATGAAGTTCAGCGTTTAACAATTTCAGAAAGGCGCCACCCATTGCATTAGCATACAAGTGATATTGCGGTAGCAATTTTAACCAACCTCTAGATTGCGCAATAGTTTCTCGAAGCCCTGCAGCGAGCTTTAAGTGAACTGAATTGCAAATATTAACAATAATATTTTTTATTTATTTATTTATTTATTTATTGCATTTATTTATTTATTTTGCATTTATTTATTTATTTATTTATTTTATTGAATTGCAAATATTAACAATAATATAACAATAATATTATAATAAAACTGCCAAATAGGATGAGGATCAGAAATTTCTCGTATTTAAGCACAATCGCGTATAATTGCGTCAGGTTTGTAGCTACCTTCTACACAGATTTAAAAACACGTAAGCAAAGTGTTTAAGATTATCTCGTCGAGTGCAGGTGATCCCTTCATCCTCCATGGCTAAGCCGTGGTATGAGCCAGGGGTGTGCGTTAAATTTTTTTCGGTAAATTTTTAACGACCACTTTTTAACGAACCACTTTTTTAACGAAAAATTTTTGCGGTAAAATCGGTAAATTCGGTAAATTCGTTAAATAAAATGTCCTTTAGCTGCAGTCAGTTTGATTGTATTTTAGTAAATAAAAAGCCAGATTTTCTGCTTGATTGATTTTTTTCGACTCCATCTGCATGACATTTACATGACAATGCCTTCACCTTCAAATAACAACAGTCTATCATCAACAAAATAAGCGAGAAGAACCATTAAGATTCTGAAACCAAACAGCAACAAGACTTCTAAAATAGGAAATTTCTTACTATGCCTGATTCTTTTAGCTTTTGAGCTTTTTTCTTCTATTTTCTTCCGAAATTTTTACAAAAGTTTCTCAAATTTTTACAAAACATGAGCTCGCTAAGTAGACTTTTTCAGCCGAACATTTTTCCATACTGCCACATTTCTTTTGGGAAACTACAGAATCTTTAATGAAGAATTCAATCAGGCAGCGACCACAGCGAATCCCTTGGTACAGTCCGTCTTTGTAGGATATCTACGAAGTGTTGTTATCTTTCCTAATTCTTCCAAGTAGAGTTCGCCACTGTCTGTCACTCATTTATGATTTTTCAGCAATTAACCACTCAGATCTCCTTCTTGAAGGACCTGGTTCCAAACTGTACAGCACATTTGCTTGATGTTCGAATGTGCTTTGAGCCTTCGATTTTTCCCATTTTTGTAGAGCACATTTTGGATTGATGAACTGTTTTATAGTAAATTTGTATATTAGACGAAAAAACCCATAGACATAAAGAAAATACTTGCTAAAGTCGGACCTGCACCTTCTAGATATACCATTTCCGTAAATCTTAAAAAAACTTTATGCAATGGACTGCATGTAAAGTACCAGTCTTTATACTAACCTGTATAATAAATGGCAGAGATTGGTCATCGACTTCATATCTTTTTATGTAATTCTAGTGCTTTTAGCCACCTATTTCACTGTTTCTCGTGTATACTAGCTGTGCTTCTCCCAAAGGAAACTCCAAAGGAAGTCCTTGAAGAGGACGAAATAGTTAAGAAAAATCGTTGACGTGCACGGCATAAAATTCAGTAAAAGCGGAGCAAAGACAGTACTCGTAGCCACGCTCTATCAATTAGGCGAGGCTCAAAATTGACTTAATGTAGTTATACAGTCACCGGCTGATGCTGCACGAAAAATTCCTCCAACTTTCCGTGAAATTTGCTGAGAAGAGGGAAGCAACCCATCTCTTCATTTGTTTCGTTTCTTGCGCTTGTTTTTTTTTCGCATAGTTTGTTTCGTACGTTTCCTTCGTGTTTTCTCTGCCTTTTCAACCCCACTTATAAAACAGATATCACAAGAAACTATGGAAAACTGAATGGTTGGTAATTATGAAGAACTAATATGTAGCAATCAATCGCAACAAACGGCCTAGGAAGTCGAAAAACACGGAACCATTGACGTTGAAAAGTGGAGTCGCACGCAGATAAATTGGTCGAGGAGCAAGGAAAGTGCCAACGATTCTTGAAACTCGAGGACAATATCGATTACCTACACTGGTTCAAGTAAGCAGAAGGTTTCCTCGGAACACTGCAAAATCTCATTCGAAAAAGTCCAAAATGCATTTACATGGAGAGGAAGTAAAATTTTAAAAATGGTCATAAAATGTCGTTAATGCAATTTAACGGAATTTTTAGTCGTTAAATGTCGTTAAAAACTTTTAACGAAAAATGCCGGTAAATCCGGTAAATCGGTAAATCGTTAATCGTTAAACGCACACCTGGTATGAGCTCGTTCATTCTCACTATAATGCTGAATCGTAACAGAGCAGGGCCTCCCTACCACAGCACTTCCGCGACAGTTGCAGAAGCGTCCAACTTATATCGCCTATTCAAGAGCTTCATTGCAAACGTTCAGGTTCCGCGGGGCATCGTTGAAAATAGAGCTGTGAGACTTTCAACGTAAACAAGGGCTTCCGTCATTTCATGTTGGCCATGAGATTTCCCATCAGGGAGTGCTTCCGCAGTGTGGGACCGGTGACAGGGCGATGGCGATATGTTCGTGCAATACGCATGCTAGGGTTGAACCTTAGCGTCGATCTCTTATTCTACTATGTACAGACAGTCAGTGGTTGTCCGCCTGTTCGTCCGTTGTTCCATGCGATGCGTTTCATCGTAGAGGCGTCCGGATTCAAAAGGCGTGCCACCAACGTCGTTCAACCAGCGTGCGGATTCAGAAGGCATGTCACCCACGTTGTGCAACTGGTGTCTGGATGCAGAAGGCGTGTAGCGAGCGAAGGGAATCGGAGGACGTGTCACCCATATCGTGCTAGGGACGTGCAGTTTCAGAAAACGTTTGACAGGCTTCGTATCGCAAGTGTCCGAGGTATGTGTTCCGTATCTGAACACCTCTGGAAATGGAGTTATGGGCCATTTTCAGTTTGCCTTCTTAGCCCTCTGACTGCGCGCGAAGAAATGGGCAGAAATTTTGGAAAACTTCCTATAAATCAGAGAATGGAATTCGTCAGAAAACAGAGAAGTCAAAAACGCCAAATATCCCCCACCATAACAGAATAATCAGAAAACATAAATTTTTGAAATTGCCGCGTTAGCTCTATATTGTATCTAAAGGTACTTTTTACCAAAAACTACCACCTTTATACCATTTCACGTCAAACTTGACACTTATCGACGTCAGCTGGATAGTTTTGAAACCAAATTGAACACCGGCCAAATAAAGGCGAAGGGGTATCTGATGAAAGCATATCAATTTTTTTTCAAAATTTATAATTCGCTTTCACAGTCAATTAAGACTTGAAATTTTATAAAATTTGATTTCTCAAAATAACGAGCCAAATATTATTTCAACGTGTAGTAAAGCGTATGAGAAGAAGAGATCACACCCGCCTAGGCCGTCACGATTGCTCCTCAAATGGCAGTGTAAATTTTTCGTACATCGGACTTCAAAGAGGATATGTATGTGTATTTTCTACAATTGTTTTTGTTATACCATCTCCACGTGTGTAACTATACGCCAATAATATTTTTGCTATCAATGAGATGGAGATCGAGATGCGGGCGAATGCATGAGTGTCAACTATTCTTTTAACACACTAAGAATTTTCTGTTTTTTTTTTTGCACGTTAAATAGAATTGTGATATATTATAACTCTTCTTATAGAATTAGAGATTTTATTAAGTTTCAACCACGGAGCTCCCTCGATAGAGAGCCTTCGGGCTCTCTTGTTAAGAGGGATCTCGGGCCGCTTGTCGCAGGGCCACGTGGCGCGTCCCCGGGTGGTGGATAGGGGAATTAAACGCGAACCAAATGCGACCGTGTACTGCCCAGAGACGCAGGTGGGATGCAGGGGATGGACTCCTTGCTCCTGCTGTGTCGGGTCGATGCGTTCCTTGTACGTGGGAGCAGCACGTTCGTTCACAGTGTGCGTGGATGTGTCCGTGACTGTCCGGGTTGTAACTGTGTCCACCCGGCCAAAAGCTTACACTCGGTAGACTGGGAGTACATCGTAAGGCGATTCGAGGCCGCCTCAAAAGTCTCGCCCCGTCCCTTCGGGCAGTCTGGCTGGCTGCCCGGAGTTCTTCGCCCGCACGACAGAGCCTGACTAGCTACCCGTCTTATATTGCAGTCAAAAACAGCAGCACTAAAGGGCCTCATTCTCCTGACCCCGAAAGAGCCCCCATTTCTGCAGCGATAGGAAGGACGAGTACGGAGAGGCTGCTAAAATCTCAGGGCCTAACCAGGCTGCGCAAACTGAGAAGGACTAGGATGACGATCTGTACTTACAACGCCCGCACGCTTGCGTCGGAAGCATCCGTCGAGGACCTGATGATGCAAGCCAGGAAGATCAAGTACGACGTCATCGGACTGACCGAGACGAGAAGACACCACCCCCTACACGCCGCCTACGACTCCGGAGAAGAACTGTTCCTCGGAACATGCGACAGCAGGGGAGTAGGCGGCGTTGGTGTCCTCGTCAACACGCACTTGGCCATGAACATCGATTCGTACGAGTCTCTGACAAGCCGAATCGGACGTCTGCAACTGAAGCGATGTGGCTCCGTGCCAGCCTTGACTGTGTTCGTCACGTATGCCCCAACATCCGACTACGACGACGAAGACATCGAGGCCTTCTACGTGGAGCTGGAGAAGTTCTATAAGGAAGACCGCACCTTCTACAAGGTGATCGTCGGCGACTTCAACGCCAAGATCGGGCCACGAAGGTCGCCGGAAGAACTTCACATCGGAACCCACGGTTTGGAGTGGAACGAGCAAGGTGAAAGGCTGTCTGAATTTATCATGTCGACCAAGACCATCCATGGAAACTCGCAGTTCCAGAAGCCTCCCTCCCTACGATGGACCTGGGAATCCCCCGGTGGCCAGTAACGAGATCGACCACATCATCTTCAATCGTAAGTATTGCCTGACCGATGTCTCCGTTGTCCCCAAGTTCTATACGGGATCGGACCACCGCCTCCTTCGCGCGAGGTTCCGCTTTTCGTGTCAAGAAGAGAAGGCCGCGAAGTTCGTGAAGAGGAATCCCAGAACGACCATCAAACTGGGATCTCTACACCTCTCTTGTCGGCCTTTGGGAAGATGTCGTCATGGACAACGTCGACGAGGAATACGATCGCTTCGTGCGCCATCTCCACGATAGTGCGAAGGGAGCCGAGAGCTTGAAGACCACCAAGAGACGCCTGTCTCCGGAAACTCTCGAGCTGATACGCCAGCGTGGAGCAGCACGAGCGTCAGGCAACTACCAACTGACGTCCGAGCTTGCAAAGCTATGCAGAGCGGCGATAAAGGAAGATCTCAAGGAGAGAAGGGCGGAAGTGTTGGCTGAAGCAGCAGAGGCAGGGCTGAGCATCCGCAATGCCCGCCGGAACTTCGCCAACTTCAAGACCAAGATGACCGCTCTCCGACGTCCCGACGGAACCGTCACCTCTTCCAGAAGGACCACGGAGAAGGTCATCCACGACTTCTACTCCGATCTCTTCGATTGCCACGTCCACCTGCCCCCATGCCATCTTCCGCAGGATGGATACGTCGTCCCCTCTGTTCTCCCTTCCGAGATCCGACACGCCATCTCGTCGGTGAAGAAACGTACAGCACCCGGTTCTGACAGGATCAGAGCTGAACACCTGAAGAACCTCCCGCCAGCGCTCATCAACACCTTGGCGCGGCTCTTCACACGCTACCTGTCCGAATGCAAGGTTCCATCTCAGTGGAAGACCAGCAAGACCGTTTTGCTGTACAAGAAGGGAGACGTGCACGACATTGGCAACTATCGCCCGATCTGCCTGTTGTCCGTAGTCTACAAGCTGTTCACTCGAGTCATCCTGAATAGGATTAGAAGAACGCTGGACGAAGGACAGCCATGCGAACAAGCAGGATTTTGGAGAGGATTCAGCACGATCGACCACATACACACCATTACGAAGCTCATCGAAGTGTCGCGAGAGTACAAGGTGCCGCTGTGCTTTACGTTCATCGACCTGAAGAAGGCATTCGACTCCGTCGAGACTGAAGCGGTCATGGAAGCCCTGCTCACCCAGGGAGTTCCTACTCAGTACATCAGAGTCCTTCGAGAGCTGTACAGTGGATTCACGACCAAGATCTCACCATTCTACAACGACGTCGTCATTGACGTGAAGAGAGGGGTTCGACAAGGGGATACCATATCCCCGAAGCTCTTCAAGGGGATAACCCTCGAAAACGTCATGCGCGAACTAGAATGGGAAGACATGGGAGTGAAGGTCGACGGCCGGCAACTGCACCATCTTCGCTTCGCTGACGACATCGTGCTCATAACACCGAGCATCAGTCAGGCGGAACGAATGCTGGCCGACTTCGATCGTGTATGTGGAAGCGTTGGACTGCAGCTGAATCTTACGAAGACGATGTTCATGAAGAACGGATGGGTTTCTGATGCTCCATTCTCGCTCAACGGAACGAACGTCTCCGAATGCTCCAGCTATGTGTATCTGGGTCGCGAAGTCAACATGGCCAACGACCTAGCACCAGAGCTGAGCAGGAGGAAACGAGCGACTTGGGGAGCTTTCAAGAGCGTCGAAGAAGTCGCGAAGAAGACGAAGAACGTCCGACTCCGTGCCACCTATTCGACTCCACTGTTCTTCCTGCCCTAACATACGCCTCAGAGACGTGGGTTATACGAAAGCAGGATGAACACGCGATCAGCGTCGCGCAGCGTGGAATCGAGAGGACGATGCTCGGAGTGACACGACTCACGCAAGTAAGAGAAGGCCTCCGGAGTTCCGAGCTTCGCCGACGTTCGAAGATCAGAGACGCTGTCGCATGGGCCAAGTCGTCGAAAATTAGGTGGGCCGGCCACGTAATGGGATTCGCAGACACCCGCTGGACGACAGCCGTCACAGATTGGATTCCGCGGGATGTCAAAAGAACACCGGGACGCCCACCAACGCGTTGGTCGGACTTCTTCGTGAAAGCCCTGAACGACCGACATGACGCTCTTCGTGTCCATCGAGCGAGGAGGATCCATTGGACCACTCTGGCACGCGACAGGGACGAATGGAGACGCTGCTGGCGCCCGCTCGAGCAAGTCGATGATCAACGGGACGACAGGTGATACAGGTGATACAGGTGATTAAGTTTCAAAGTGTTTTCGCCTTTTTGGGAAAAGTGAATTATAAATTTTCCAAGAAAAAGATAGCGAATTCTCCTGAGTCAAAAATTTCTAATGCATGTCAGCTCCAATGTGGAATGTGCTTTGAAAGATGATCAGTTTGATTTCAGAAGTGTCCAACGTATTTTGAAAAGCATCCACCATGATGAGAAAAGTGTCCAGTTTGACGTCGAGTTGGTATGTGTAGGTGGACATGTAGTCTACAAGAGAGATCCACTATAGGGAAGCAGGTAGTGTTAATATGAATTCCTGCCAGTACTTAGCTAGTGATTCAACAAATTCAATTTACAAAGGACGTGAAATCTGCTTCGGAGAAACTGCGTGATAGTGACACTTTCTCAATCGCATGGCTTGATCTCTAATGAGAGCGAACAGCTTTTTTCGACTTTGAAAATCTGAAGAACATTGTTTGCTGCAGAAGCTACGATGTTTCTTATTTATTTATTTATTTAAGGCATAGAAAACAGTCTAACATATAACAGTATACAACACAGTACTGTATAACACTTAATCATGAACGAGTCGAACAGAAACAACAGTATTAAATCATATCTCCTTTTTTCTAACTCGCTATAAACAACTTGCAAGCATGCGCAGAGAACCTCGACAGGTCTTCATACTTTCCAAGTAGCAAGTTAAATTCCTTCAAAAACCTGTAGGTTAGGAAGTCACACCTTATCCTCGATTTAGCAGCAGAGACGCGGAGTTTGAGCTTTCCTGTCATGGATTTTGTCAGTACTCCATCAAAGATATCTTTTGGATTGATAGATAATTTACTAGCGAGAATTCGATACAACATAATGAAATCTGCAACTTTCCTTCTATTTGCCAGCGGAGAGAGGGAAAATTTCAGTGCCCTTTGAGGTCCGCGTGGGATTGTATTGTAATCCATCGAAAAACACCTCATCATAAGCTTCCTGGTGAAGCCGTTTTGGACACTTTCTAGAAGGTCGATATCTGTTTTCTTAGTCGGGTTGAATACGGTTGTACAACGTTCCACGATAGGGCGCACATAAGCTTTAAAGGCACGGATGTATGCGTCCGGCTGTTTAGATTTCAAAACCCTGAAGAGATTATGTGTACGATAGTTAGCCTTTTTTACCAAGAGTCTACAGTGCTTAGAGAAGCACAGGTCGCTCGTTAATGTGAAGCCAAGGTCACGGACTTCTTCGACCTTTTTCAAAGCCTGACCATTAACTTTATATTGTGGCGAAGCCTCGGTTTTCGGCCCAATCATCAGAAAGTGTGTCTTCTCAACTGCAAGTGGCAATTCCCACTTCTCCGCCCAACAGCTGATAAAATCAATTGTTGACTGGAGTAACTGAGAATCTCCCACGTGATTAATCGTTTTATAAATTTTTACATCATCAGCGTACATTTTGCACGTGACACCAAGATTTTTGATGCAGGTTGGAAATTCGTAGGTGTACAATAAAAGCAAAATTGGGGATAACACTCCACCTTGCGGAACACCACTGAAAGCGGGAAATACCTTGGAGTAATGATCCTTCACCCTGACTTGATACGTTCTCATGGATAAGAACTGCCGGATCCAATCGACAATCATGGGGTGCAGTCCTACTGCTTGCATTTTGACTACTAATTTTTCAATCAGCACTTTGTCAAATGCCTCTGAAAAATCAAAATACACTACATCCGTGCGTCTTCTGCCCTCGGCGCCCCGCGACCAGTCATTTAGGGAAGTTAGAACGTTTGTCTCTACAGATCTGCCCTTAAGAAAGCCATATTGATCTTCCGATATTATCTTTTTCGATTCAAGATGTTTCATTATATGTTTTTTTTTAAAGAATTTTTTCAAAAGCTCTTGCGAAAATTGAAGTGATGCTAACTGGGCGGTAGTTCCTAGGGTCACTTAGTGGAGCCTTTTAGAAATGGGGGTCACGAACGCGTGCCTCCATCTTGTAGGAACTTCAGCCTTAGTGTAGCTCAGATTGAAAATAATTTTTAAAGGATAAGCTATGTAATATATTATTTTCTTAATAAAGTTTAAAATACTGAGGAGGATTTAAGCCATTTCGTAAGCACCTCGGTAATCTCATCGCTGTGAAACCACACAGTAGGATCCATCTTTTCAATATGTGGTAGTTCGTGGACAAAAAATCTGCCGGGTTTTCGTCCCCACTTTCCCTATTGTACACCCTGTTGAATATTTCACCCAATAAGTCAGCTTTGTCGCTTTCCTTGTAGGTCGGATCCCCATTATCGTTAATTAAAATGGGGATTTCATTTTCCTTCCCTATACGAGAGCTTACAAACTTGTAGAATGCCATCCTATCTTTGGACTGGGTTACTTTCCTTTCTAGGTACACGTTGTATCGATACAAAGCTTTATTGAGCTTTTTGGACCTTACCTCAAACATGGACCAGTCCACACTCCTACCAGTGGCACGCGCCTTTTTCCACTGGCAAAAGCGACGATAGTTCATTCGTCTGAGATGGCTCGGCAAACCTAGCTCATCGATACCCACTTTTTTCAAAAGAACGAATAGTTCATCTGCATGATGAACAATTGCTAGCAGCATTTCATATAGTTGATCCACAGTGCTATTACAGCTCGTTATACCAATCCAATCAATGCTGGATAAGTAAGTTCCAATTTGATAATAGTCTGCACGTTGGAAGTCCCAAACCCATATAAATGCATTTCGCTTCATTTCCAAGTTTAACTGAAAACTAACCGTAGCGTGATCACTGGTTCCTACCGAGGGATCAATGGTTAAGTCGCTGACAAAATATTGCCTATTGCAGAGAACAAGATCTAAAATTGAATTACTTCTGGTTGGGGCTGATACCAGTTGTGATACATAATAGGCGAAATAAGTTGGTCGCTTCTGCAACTGTCGCAGAAGTGCTGCGGTATGGAGACCCTGTTCTGTTACAATTCAGCATTACTGTGAGAATGAACATACCACGGCTAGCCATGGAGGATTAAGGGATCACTTGCACTAGATAATCTTAAACACTTTGCTTACACTTCGCACTGATGCTGAGATTAAGACGATCCTTCCTTGATTTTCAAACCTAATGGTCCAAAGTCTCTTTTCGAGAGACTTTGGACTATATGAAATGTTTACCATAGCTGACGTAACACAGTTGAAGGAGGCACCGGCTATCGCGTGCACAACGAGCGTAGGTTCGTCCGCCTCGGCTAACCAAGTCTTCAATCCCGCAAGGATCGGTGAGTTGGTTCCTGCGTTGTCTGAGAAGAAAAAACACTCACCTTGGCATCGCCTTGGCATCGCACCACACCTTGTGTAGGCCAAATACGCATCCAAATTGCCTCCACAACCTCGCCTATAGGATTCATTCGCGTTGAGATCCGTCTTTCATGTTTTGTCCGTAGCGAAACCTACTTACACATAACTTGTTGAGGTGCGCCAACCCACGACATCTTTGTTGTCTTCGGTGGCTACAATATTTGCGATTAGTCTTGTTGGTCTTTATATTATTCGGTGCAGCCTTGACTCCAGACCCACTGTCTCTGTCAGTACTAATCAAGTCTTTTGCCGCTTTCTTTCAAACGATCCTCAGCACTTTTTCGTGGAGAACGCTGTAAGACAAGGCGGGTGTTTCGCAGCCTGCTCCATCTTCTCTTTAATTATGCCTTAATTAGTTGGATAAATAAAAAACACTTAGAACAAAAACATAATTAATTAATTAATTGGGTAAGCGGAAACTTCCCATATCTCTCTGATGCTACTGGTCAATGTAGACTTATCAGAGAACTGGCTCGCCTATAAACCGGAGCGGTAGGAGCGAACATTATAGGCAGAATCTGTATCTTCTAGTCACAAGACAGGTTATGCTTTTGCCAAATACCAAGGGTAAATGGGAGGCACTCTTGTCTCCGATGGTTAACAATGGTCAACGAACCGCTAGATTGTACTAGACCGCAGCACGGATGCTCGAGGCGCCAGCAGTGTGTTCTGACTTATCCATGGGAAGCTCACAGAACATCTTATACGTCTTTCTTGAGGAACCGAAAAAGCTTTCATACTATTAAGATGACGAGGTTTTTGCTAAATTAATCTTTCTTGTCGTTCCGTCTTACGATTGAAACACTGTTAGTCGTTTTTTAGAGCTTTCGCCTCATGTAACTGCTGAGTTTTATTATTAGCTCGCACGGCTATAGTTTCTAGTGAGCTCCAGTCATGCATCTAAACGATAACGCATAGATAATTTTACCAAAATTGCGATTGAATCGAGTGGCAAACACGTCCTAGATCTGACGTGGATTTCTATTTATTGTAGATCCAGCTTTTGCAGGTGTTTGCTTTACGTGATCTAAGGTTAGCTTTTGAAGAAAGAACATAGTTGGACCGAAGACACAGAACATTTTGAGTAATGGCGGTCCTGACACGTTTTTTCGGAGACCTTACCTTCTGTACGATTTCGGATATCTACTGTACTAAAAGGGAGCTAAAAATCGTGCACTTCAGCATTCAACGCTGCGAGGTAAAGGGCGCTGAGAAGTGATTTTGGTAGCTTCTACATCTTAATGCTCTTGCAATAGGTTGATGTCGCTGTAACCAGGCAGCAGCAGCAGGTCCATGCCCAGCATGCCCATTCGGCATCGCAATGCGAGACGCTACCTCTCTGGAACAAGACTTGCAATTCTCCTTGGAAGACACCAAGGTCTTCCACTTCTTCTAGAGAAGGGGGGGGTCCCCCTTAGTACTGTTTGAATGCGCAAGCGAGCATGCAATAAGACGTTTTTGTAGGTTTCATACATTCATTATGTTTCTTAGGATAAGCTGCACCGAATAGATCCGATCCAAAATTCTGCTGAGCGCGATATGTACCCTCTAAAGAAGCTGTCGGAAGGACCATAAAGACACATCTGGGGCGCAAGAAATATAGCAATGAAAATCATGCGCCAGCTACTCTCTGAACCCCGAAGCGGGCAAATGCGAGACGAGCTTGTAGTAATTTTGTACTTTTGAGCACTTTCTTCAGTACTTTTGAGTAACTGCCACAGTTGTGATGATACATGGAGAGATTAAAGAAAAGGCCTCGCTGTCATCAGTGCATTAAGCTTGTCTTCATGGAAAGGGCGATAATAGATCCAACAAGACCAGGATTCGCCGTGGAGGTGTACCCGCTATAAGAAAGGCCTTGATTAAGCAGAAAATAATCTTCTTCTTCCTCTTCTTCTTCTTCTTCTTCAGCGTCTGTCCCGCTTCGTATCGGGGTCTACTATTCTGGTGTCATGACGTCACCTCACCCGATCCAGCGCTAGATCAAGGTGGACACCAGCAACCTTCAAGTCCAAATGTAACGTGTCAGACCAGCGCTGCTTCGGACGCCCTCTAGGCCGCTTTCCTATTACCTCGAACTTAAGGCCTATCTTGCGGACGCTGTCTTCCTTTCCACGCAGAACGTGGCCGTACCATCGTAAGCGAGCTTCGCGCATCTTGTCCGCTATCGGCGCGACACCGAATCCTGCCGAATAGCTTCGTTTCGGATGCGGTCCATGCGCGTGACTCCAGCCGTCCAGCGCAGCATCTTCGTCTCCATGACGCTGAGGCGCGTTTCAACTTCCCTGGTCGCAGGCCAACACTCAGCACCGTACATCGTTACCGGCCGGACAACGGTTCTATATATTTTTGACGTCAAGCGCTCTGGTATCTTCCTATCGCAGAGCACGCCAGTCAACGAGCGCCACTTGGACCAAGCTGCACTCACGCGTGAGTTCACTTCAGTCATCAGATTGCCATCAGATGCTACTGCTGATCCCAAGTACTTAAAAACCGAGGTGCGTGGGAGCTCGATGCCGTTAACCTTGATGGAGCTGGACTCAATAACGTCCGTCGTTAGATATTCCGTTTTCTTCACGTTCAATCTGAGTCCATATCGCTCCAAGCGATCACACCAAGCTTGCACCTCTCGCTCGAGTTCATCTTTATCTTCGCAAGCGAGCATTACGTCATCAGCATAAAGAGTGTCCAGGGGACAGGCTTCTGAAGATCTCGTGTAATGGCGTCCATCACGACAACAAAAAGGAGTGGGGAAAGCGCAGAACCCTGGTGTACCCCGACAGAGATGGGGAACTCCATCGAGGTTCCGGCTGCAGCTTGAACTCTACTGTTTGGGGAAGAATAGAGGATTCGCACCCACACTATGAGCTCTTCAGGAACTCCATGTCGTCGCAAGGCGTACCATATAACCTCACGCGGTACGCGGTCAAAGGCCTTCTCCAAGTCGAGGAAGGCGATATGCACTGGCTTCTATTTCTCGCGGTGCTTTTCTATCAGGAGGCGGGCGGCGTGTATGGCATCAATGGGGCCACAGCCAGCCACGAAGCCGCACTGATTGCTGGAAAGCTGGACGATGTCACGAATTCGTCCGTCGACAATTCGCTCGAAGATCTTCATGCTGTACGAAAGCAAACGAATTGGACGGTAGTTGGAGCAGTCTGCAGGACTGCCCTGCTTCTTCCAAATCGGAATCGTCGTACTTTGGCTCCAACAGTCAGGTACTTTCTTCTCTGCTACAACCTGATTAAAGAATTTCGCCAACCACTCAGCCGGGTACCAAAACGTTGACTTCCACAGGTCAACCGCCACGTCATCGGGCCCAGTCGCTTTGCCTGGCCTCATCTTCTTCAAAGCCACTTCAGTCTCCTCCACGGTGATCTTCTGCACGGGGCCGTGGGTTGGAGCCGTTGAAGTGATGGCTGGATGAGGAAATTCTACCGTAGAGATTTCCTCAAAGTAATCGCGTCATCGCTTCAATGCCTTCTTGCGGTCCGTAAGAAGATGGCCGTTCTCATCATTGATGCCGAAGAACTTCTCGATGTCCTCGGTCTGCCGATGGCGATTCTTAGCAAGCCGGTACAGATACCGCTCGCCATCGCGTGACTCGAGCTTCTCGTTGACATCTCCATAATGCGTGGCTTTTGCAACAGCCACGGCCTTCTTTGCAGCTTTCCTCGCTTCTTGGTACTTCCGCCAGTTATCGGCTGTCTTTTCACCGAGAAACACGTGATAGAGCGACTTCTTCTCTCGAACCTTCGCCTTCACTCGTTTGTCCACAACCACGCCTGCTTGTCGACCTTTCGTCGCTCAGGCTTCGTAATGCCGAGTTCCGACTGTGCAGCTTGACGTATCGCGTCGGTCGCCATCTTCCAAGTTTCGTCGACAGTTGTGACCGTCGGTAACCGCACGCGAGAAATCACAGCTGCTTCCTTCTCTCTCATTCACCACCACTTTATTCTTGGTGCACCGTATCGCTCGACCTGCTTCTGCCTTGGAGGGGCGATCTTTAGGGTGAAGATCAGCGGTCGATGCTGTGGCGCGATCGTCTCATACGGCACGATCTTCGCATCTGTGACAAGACTTCGGTCGCGATCTTTCACAAGGACAAAGTCTATCTGAGTTTTGGTGCCCCCACTATAGTATGAGATGAGGTGGGAGTCGCGTTTTCGGAAGACGGTGTTCACTATGGTGAGGTTATGCGATTCCGCATAACCAAGAACACGCTCACCATCGGCGTTACGTGACCCGTACCCGAAACAACCGTAACAGCTGTAACCGTCCTTCGAAGCACCTACGTGCCCATTAAGGTCACCAGCGACTATGATGACATCTTTCGAAGGTACCTCTGCTGTCTTCTAATCAAGTAGGCTCCAAAACCCATCCTTGGCTTGCTCTGAGCAGCCGGTCTGCGGAGCATACGCAGAGAAGAAGTGATAGAGTCGCTCCTTAGCGGCGACAATGATCTTCATTAACCGATCTTGTAAGCGTTCGACGCTTACAATCGAGTCACGAAATCGTTCGGAGACGATTACTCCAACGCCACTGGTGGTCCTGGGACTTCCACATAGAACGTCCTTAAAGCCACGTCCTATGTCCCTTGACTTGCGGCAGGACCACCTCGTCTTGTGCACCGCACAGAAATCAACTCTTCTACGCTCCAGTGCTTCAACCAACTCGCACGAGCGGCCCGTCAACGTACCCACATTCAACGTTGCCACGCGGGTCCTGCTTACGTTAGGGACTTTCGGACTAGCTCAGTTGCCCCCCCCCCATGCCGTCCTCGCATCAGGGACCCTCGCATACTTCTCACACTCGCCGGGCTTTGTGAGTGCGCGTCGCCTCCCGCGGACGCCGTAGCACTATCTCGAAATACTTGAACTGCCATACACCATGTGATGTGACATGGGTCTTCGCAGGCCGGCCTGTCACAAGGGCCGTCGCCTGCATTCGAGTGTCCGTGCTTAGCTTAGCTCACCAAACGAGCAGTTTCCAGTGGCACCACGAGGAGGAACGGACATCGCCACCATTAAGCAGAAAATAATGAAGGCTGTATTCATTTTCTTTCTAGTTCATGTGTGGTCCTCCACCAGTAGCTTGCGCTATCTGTGCAGAGATTTATGCCGCATCTTGGGCGTTGCTGTGCAGTATACATTGGATCCGAATAAATCATTTTCTATCCTGATCCGAACCATCCAAAAATTTGAGGCCCACGAAAATATCCAAATCATCTCAGATGATTGCCAGACGATTTTCGATCGTATTTATTTATTTACTACGCCGCTTGACGGCATGCACCACTACACAGTCAAAAAGGGAATTCTCTTCGACATCGAATACAAAAAGCCATTGATTGTGAATAAAAACAGCCTCAGTAAGAAAAGAGAAAGAAGAAACAAAAAATAAAAACAGAAAAGGAATGAACACAATTAGATGGGAACCATTGAAACGGCAAGATAACGGAAAGAGCGGAATGACAGAATCAACTAAACAAACTGGACAATAAAAAAAGCAGGTTTCATAACAGATGTTTCACTCTCCCCTGCAAACATTTTATATCACCTGAGGTAGGCTTGAATAAAAGGGCATTTCTCATTAGAAGGAATAACTATGGTAGAATATATCCAATGTATCCTATGTATAGTTTATAGAGCGGAACATCCGGCGTGAACGAAATCTCAGAATAGGTGCCGAAATTATATTTGTCAAGAGGGACGGATGTTGACGTTGAAAGATGTGCCTCAGTCTGCTAAGCTCAGCAGCTTTGCAGGTAAGTACAGATGACAGCAGGGAATTCAGGAGCGATGTAAACGATGTAAACAATTCCCTGGTGAGACAGGGCACGTGGGAGTTGCTAAGAGAGTAAATTAGAAAACTTCGTTGTTTTTCCATGCCGATCGTCTATGGTGTTTCATTTTGCGAGTCTCGTTTGTGACAGCGTCACTGGTGCTGGTTCTACATAAAGCCTTAGCCTCCTCACATTTGTTGAGCATTCTTTGTTGAGCCTTGTTCAGTAGACGTAGCTATATCTCTGTACACTGTGTGCTATTTAAGGGCGTTCGTCTCCACTTCGATTTGAAACCAGTTTTTTTCAAATTGTAACGTTGCATGTCTAGCGTTCAAGTTCTACGGCTTTTATTACAGTTCCTGCAACTTACCTTAAAGCATATATGTTGCGTAAAAATTTGAAAAGAGCGCAACACCATTTATCACATCCCACTCTCAGTTTTTAGGATGTGTGTTGTGCAGAAATTCGTCAGTGTTTGACTCGTTAAAACTTCTCTTACGGAAGCAGTGCTAATGGGCCGCAATATCTCGTGGAATCTTAGAAAACTGTTCGTGCGAATTGTAAGTCCGGACATACCGCATGCTTGCAACATTTGTACTCTTCACAAACGGGCAACGGAACAATAGGTTTTGTATAAAGTTTCACACCACTTTTTCTCAAAGCGAGAAACGGTAGGTTCGCCATCATTCTTCCCTCTCGATAAGGCGACGTATGGTGCTAGAAATGTTGATGTCTTCAAAACCTGACCATGAGCAATAAATCCAGCCTTTTCTAAGAATATAAAGGGTTGGGTTTAGCCGAGAGCAGCTGTTTTCTGTTTGTAACGCATTTAACGAAAACGGGAAGGGGTAATGCGAAAATGGTTTGCTCGTAAGCTTCTACAAGTAGTTGGTAGCTTGCCCCAGGATCAGTGGAGCGTCATCTGGAGATACCTTCAGCTTCCATATTTTTCTCGTCTCGCACTTATTAGGGACTGTCACCCCACAAATTTGTGACTTGATCTTCTGCTTAGGTTCTGGTCATTCCCAGTTCACGAGGAAGTACTACAGAGCTACATATCCCTTCATTAGTTCTCATACTTCGTCGCTAGGGTGCGTGTAGCGCAGCCGGAGGAGGCGCCGACTGTCGCCTGCACCCGGTACCAGGTTCTTGGTTCGGATCCCCCGCCCAGGCCAACCAAGCCTTCCATCCCTCCGGGGTCAGTGAATTGGTACCAGACGTGTCTGGGAAGGGTAAAACGCTGACTTGTTCATCGGCTGGCCACCGCAAGTCATTGTATGGCCAAATACGCATTCAAATCGCCTCCACATCCTGTAGAAGTAGAATGCGTGGCGCATCCCAAAAGGGATTGAGTAACGCCGTCCTTTATCCTTTACTGCGTCGCTATGCTTATTATTTATTTACGGTGCAGGTGCTCTCCCTTAAATATTCTAAAAGCTAACCTTTCTTCAGAGGTGAAACAACTGGGGAGCATAAGTGCGAAGAGATGGAAGATTACCTAGTCACTTCACCAGATGCAAACTTTGTATATGTCATTCAGAGAAATTCAAAGCAAATCTTTTTCGCCGTCGTGTTTGTTCTCCATTACAAAGTTCCGATAGGAAGTGCTCTGCATGTACCTCATAGTTGCTGTTTGCGAGAACAACGTGGTCAATTACGCAAATATATTTTCGAAATTATGTGGCAGACAAAAGGCCCCAGTTGAAGAACGAGCCCCAACACAGTCTTTCTCACAGAGATTCCACATAGAGTGATTTCTATTTCTGGCCAAGTAAACTCATGTTGAGGGATTCTCACGGTCCGCATGTCTAGATTTTGAGTTTGTCCATGAGTGTTTTCCGTTTTTGCGCTCTGAAGGTGGTACTTATATGTGAAAATGTTGGCGAAGAACTAACTAGAGATACCGCAAACCGAAAAGTGGCAGTCGTTTGAGTATTAAGAAAATTTTTTGTTATAATTTGCCTGTTCTTTGAAACTAGAGGTGAAGAGGACACGTGAGGTTATTGCTTTTGTTGCAGCGGCTACTCGACAACCATATCTACTTTAATTAGCTGGAACTTTGGCTGTTCATCGAGCAAAAGAATACCATCCTATAAAAAATGAAACAGCTTCACCAAAAAAGTGGTGGCGAAATGATTCACAACGAATTGTCCTATCACATGCGTTGCGTCATCACTTCTGGGCTTGCCCACGATCTTTTGCTGCTGAAGATCACATGAAAAATCGCCTGGCTTATAGACTCGTTCAACAACCGAGCCTGAATTTTAATTTTTTTACCTTAACCCGTTCTTATAGGGAGGAAGAACCGCGTGCATAGAAACAGCTCCAGGATAGGGTTCACCAAGAGCAACTGTGCCACATCCACGAGTTCCCTTGCATATTCTCTGCTCTCCTCCGCCCCAGCGAAGCACAGACCAGATTCTGGCATTCATGACACTTTGCAATGAATTGGAACAGTCCAAGGCGGCCTTTTTGAATAAATTCTTTAGAAATCATGTACTTCTAAAAATAAATACATCTTTGAACTCATCAGCTCAAGCTTTATCTTTTGACATATAAATCTCAGTAGAGTTGAACAATGCATATAGGCCCGACAGAATCTATCGAGTGGGCGCGACAAAATGTAGAGCGAGCATCTGGGGAGTTTTATCAGAAATTCGCAGCCGTCCTAATCAGGAATTGCCCTAAGACTGTCCAGCTTGCATTTGGAGTGTGGTGTGAACAATGCGTGCAGAATCGAACCTATCAATCGGGTGGGCAGCTCGCAAATTGCACGCCCGGGCGTGTTCAGAGCGCAATAACTCTGTCGAGATCGAATCATTTCGGCTGCGGCTCCTGTATTTTGTAGGCAGTGGAAAGATCCAGTAGTCCGCAAAAGTACATCGTTGTAGCTTCTAAACTTTCGAAATTATAGCGGTACGAACATGCAGGTTAGCCTTGTATGACACGATTTTTTTTCCAATTTCAGTCGACCACTGTGGGAAGACACGATGAGCTGACGGCCTACAAATGCATAGACAAGCAGAGTACTTAACACGTTGACGACCGCGCCTTCTTCGCGTGTCTGGCGCGTAGGTGGTCCAGGACGACGTTGATGCTGAGGACGATATCCTTGTACTACCAACTGACGACAATGATGGCCCAGAATGTGAAGTAATAGAATCCAAAGCAGAGGATGAGGATAGGGGAGCTTGGAAGAGCGATTTTAAAGCCCCATATCGGTGGAACTTTGCGGCGGAGTCCAGCTATCATGACGATGTGTTCGACTGCAGTAGGCCGATCGATTACTATCGATTATTTTTCAATGACGAATTGTTAATTGAAGTCAATACTTGACGAGAAGCTCAATAAATCAGTAGCCGTAACTTGTTTTTGTGGACCACGCGTTCTACAACAATGTCTAAAGATGAACCACACATAACACAAGAAAGTTCCTCGGAAAGATCCGAATCCAACTAAAAAAATAAAGGCTGTGGCCTGACATCATGTCACACGGTCCCACGCGGCCGAAGGGGTGTGGCCTGACATCAGGCCACACGGTCGTCAACGTGTTAAGGTACTTTACGATGAATTGCTTAAAACTTCCCAGCTTCCTAACTTGCCTTAGTGCCAGCCGCCATTTTAGAGCGGCAGAGGGCAGCAGTGAAGTTTCTTCCGCCCTTGCTCCTTACTTGCCCACATTTGAGTTTTCACCATTCTCAATGGTACCAGTCTGTTCAGCATGGAAAGCACTATCGAATGGTTTCACTTCCAATCAATTATGAAAATATCGATTTTTTATTCCCATCGAGGGCGTGGGTGCTCTAGGCCGAGCCTCGCGGACAGTGACATCATCGAAAATCGATATTTTTGAAAATGGCAAAATTTTCCAAAATCATCTGGGGGAGGTAATTTGGTCCGCTGATTACAAATCCGATGTCCGTTTTTGAAAATTCCGCCGATTTCGATAGGTTAGCTGCCGTGTGAGGGTGATCGGGTCAGGATCACCGATCACCCTAAGTTATCGGTATGGGTGGTCTCCTGCCACAATCGTCCAAATGGACTTCGGCACCGTGTTCGGCAGTTCGAATAAGCCCTGCCCTTAGATGAACTTTGAGCATTATCGGTGATCTAAGCAAAAGTGGTACCGGACATGTCTTCGCCATCTATCGATAATGACCAAATTATCGATTTTCTGTGGAAGCCGTTCAAGCGGTCCGAAGCTCCAGCCCTGGGGGTAGTCGAGGTCGATGAACACGAGTCTGATGTTCGTCTTGAAGTATCGATCGCCATCAATCAGTATTGATCAAATCATTGATTTTTTGTGGAAGTCGGTTAAGTGGTCCGAAACGTCTGCCCCGGGAGTAGTTAAAGTCGCTGAAGCGTAGTTGATGAATGTTTTGTGTTCGTAGTCTCTACAAGCATTTTAATGTCCTCGCCCGGTGATAATGAAACGAAGATCCCCATAGCATTCAAAAATGCTCGATACTTTTTCAGCGTGGCGTCACTATATTACGGAACAGTTGCGTGTGGATTTATAGTTTGTGGGCCAAATCTTTTTTGAGTAGTAATTAATATCTCTAAAATAGCAGTCTCTCTCCATTACCCTTTTCAACTTGCCCCACTCGACGTAGTTAAGGTGTTCTTCCTGCGGAAACCATGACAGAGATATCAGCTAGAATTGATGATAAGTAATTAGTACGGCGCACGGCCGGCCTCTCGGCCGCGCCGACGGCTGGTCCAGAAGAAAATCCAAAACTTACCGAAATCGGTGGAATTCTCAAAAACGGGCGTCGGATTCGTAATCAGCGCCCCAAAATAAGATCTTGGACGCGAGAATTTGGCCCTGTTCAAAAATATCGATTTTCGATGACGTCATCGTCCGTGCAGGCTCGGCCTAGGGCGCCCACGCCCTTGATGGGAAATTGTGAAACAATCGATATTTCCAGAATTGATTGGTAGTGACACCATTCGATAGAGCTTTCCGAGCTGAACAGATCGTTACCATTATGAGGGTAGAAAGCTCAAACGTGGGCGAGTAAGGGCTGAAGAAACTTTACCACTGCCCTCCGCCGCTCTAAAATGGCGGCTGGGACTAAGGCAGATTAGGTAGCCGGGAAGTTGTGAGCAATTTGTCGTAAAGTACCTTAAGTGATCTAGTTGCCTTTGCATTTGTAGGCCGTCAGCTCATCGCGTTCTTCCCACAGCGGTCGACTGGATTTGGAAAAAATCGTGTCACACAAGGCTAACCTGCAATTCCACACCGTTAAAATTTCGCATGTTTAGAAGCTACAACGGTGTACTTTTGCGGACTACTAAAGCTTTTTACTGCCTACATACCCAGCAGTCGTAGTCGGAGCGATTTGATCTCTACGGAGTTATTGCGCTCCGAACACGTCCGCGCGTGCAAATTTCGAGCGGTCGCCTGCTCGATTGATAGGTTCGACTTTATATGTTGCTCACGGCGCACTCCAAATGCAAGCTGGACAGTCTTAAAGCAATTCCTGATTAGGACGGCAGCGAATTTCGGTTAAAACTCTCCAAATGCTCGCTCTACATTTTGTCGCGCCCACTCAATTGATTCTGTCGGCCTTTATGCATTGTTTAACTCTACTGAGATTTATATGTCGAAAGATAGAACTCGATCTGCTGAGTTCAAACATATATTTATTTTCAAAGTACGCGGTTTCTACAGAAGTTATTCAAAAAGGCCGCTTTGGACCGTTCCAAAACGGCCTATGTTGACCTGCCCGGTCTTTCCGACCAATGACCAAAAGATATGTCAGGTACTGTATGCGTTGTAAGTATGAAGCACTAAGGCCAATAAAATGTGCATTAGAACAAACCCTGCCAAGAAAGTGGGGCATGTCTGGAGGCCGAAAACGAAAATAACTGCGAGAATTTTCATTTTCTTTTAGAAAATTAAAATTAAATTAAGGAAGCACTACATGAAAAAGAAGTTCGTCATGTAGTGTTTCCTTTTTTTGCAAAGCAGCTGAACCTACCGAATTAAGGCTCTGAAAGTTTTCAGCGGAATCGCACTGTCGACCACTTTTCAAACAACGAGAATGCAAAAAAAAAAACCCAAAAATAGTGCTTCGCATGCAGGTGCGGTCTCGGTCCGCTTAACATCTACAAGAACTTTGCAAAAATGGGGCGTACTTTTCCACTTGTCCGTTCCTCATCAACATTGTTTTCGTAAGAATCAGCTGCAGTCGAACGTTCGCAAATACACGATCGAAGTCGGTCGGCATTCACTCCGTCTGGCTAATGCTCGTGGTTATGAGCACGATGTCGTCAGCGAAGCGAAGATGGTGCAGTTGGCAGCCGTCGACCATCGCTCCCATGTCTCCCCATTCTAGTTAGCGCATGACGTTTTCGAGGGTGGCGCTGAAGAGCTTCGGGGATATGGTATCCATCTGCCGAACACCTCTCTCCACGTCGATGACGACGTCGTTGTAGAATGGAGAGATCTTGGTCGCGAATCCATTGTACAGCTCTCGAAGGACTCTGATGTACTGAGTAGGAACACCCTGAGTGAGCAGGGCTTCGAGGACCGCTTCAGTCTCGACGGAGTCGAATGCCTTCTTCAGGTCAATGAACGTAAGGCACAGCGGCAGCTTGTACTCTCGCGACACTTCGATGAGCTTCGTAATGGTGTGAATGTGGTCGATCGTGCTGCATCTTCTCCGAAATCCTGCTTGTTCGCATGGCTGTCCTTCGTCCAGCGTTCTGCTGATCCTATTATCAGGATGACTCGGGTGAACAGCTTGTAGACTACGGAGAGCAGAGAGATCGGGCGATAGTTTCCAATGTCGTGCACGTCTCCCTTCTTGTACAGCAAGACGGTCTTGCTGGTATTCCACTGAGATGGTACCTTGCACTCCGATATGTAGCGTGCGAAGATCCGCGCCATAGTATTGCTGAGCACTGGAGGGAGGTTCATGAGGAGTTCGGGTCTGATCCTGTCGGGGCCCGGTGCTGTATGCTTCTTCACCGACAAGATGGCGTGTTGGATCTCGGAAGGGAGGACAGAGAGGCCGAGGCATGCATCCTGCGGAAGAGAGCATGGGGCAGGTGTGAGGCTATCGAAGAGATCAGAGTAGAAGTCGTAGATGAACTTCTCCATGGTACTTCTGAAAGAGGTGACGGTTCCGTCAGGACGTCGGAGAGCGTTCACCTTGGTCTTGAAGTCGGCGAAGTTCCGGCGGGCATTGCGGATGCTCAAGCCTGCCTCTGCTGCTTCAGCCAACACTTCCTCCCTTCTCTCCTTAAGATCTTCCTTTATCGCCGATCTGCATAGCTTCGCAAGCTTGGACGTCAGTTGGTAGTTGCCTGACGCTCGTGCTGCTCCACGCTGGCGTATCAGTTCGAGAGTTTCCGGAGGCAGACGTCTCTTGGTGGTCTTCAAACTCTCAGCTCCCTTAGCACTATCTCGGAGATGGTGTACGGAGCGGTCGTATTCTTCGTCAATGTTGTCTATGACGGTATTCTCCCAAAGAGCGGCAAGAGAGCCCAGTTGATTGTCGTTCTGGGAATCCTCTTCTTGAACTTTGCGGCCTTCTCTCCTTGACGCGAAAATCGGAAAGCGGAACCTCGCGAAAGGGAGGAGTTGGGCCGATCCCATGTAGAACTGGGGACTACGGAGACGTCGTTCATGCAATACTTGCGGTTGAAAATGATGTGGTCGTTCTCGTTGTGGAACTGGCCACCGGGGGATTCCCAGGTCCATCGTAGGGAGGGAGGCTTCTGGAACTGTGAGTTTCCATGGATGGTCTTGGTGGACATGATAAACTCAGACTGTCTTTTACCTTGCTCGCTCCACTCCAAACCGTGGATTCCTTTGTGAAATTCTTCCGGCGACCTTCGTGGCCCGATCTTGGCATTGAAGTCGACGACGATCACCTTGTAGAAGGTGTGACCTTCGTTATAGAACTTCTCCAGCTCCACGTAGAAGGCTTCGACCTCTTCGTCGTCGTAGTCGGATGTTGGGGCATACGCGACGAACACCGTCAAAGCTGGCATGGAGCCACATCGCTTCAGTCGCAGACGTCCGATTCGGCTTGTCAGAGACTCGTACGAATCGATGTTCATGGCCAAGTGCGTGTGTGTGACTGCTGTCGCATGCTCCGAGGAACAATTCTTCTGCAGAGTTGTAGGCGGCGTGTAGGGGATGGTGTCTTCTCGTCTCGGTCAGCCCGTTGAAGTCGTCCTTGATCTTCCAGGCTTGCATCATCAGGTACTCGACGGATGCTACCGATGTTTAGGTGAGCAGATGCTCATCCAGTCTCACAGAACTTGCATGAGTCTCGAGTTTTTCGTCGGAGTTGCATCCTACTAATCTAGCAGGCCTGACACTCTTCAGGCTTTAGGAAAGCTGCTGTGGTAATTCTAGTTGTTCTGTTACGCAAATCTTTTTATGAATAAATAATTTGAGTGAACTTTACTCGAAGCAATTCGACAAGGTATTCCTGGAATCGTTTCACTGCTGCTGTCTACCCATATTGTAGTGAATTGTCGACAATTCTCGGTGTTGCGAAGTTGAACGTATTGTTACTGCTGATTTCGCACTTTTTTATCATCTTTGTTGAGGCACCCTATTGTAGTATAGTCACACCTGATCTGTGCGTCCAACAGAACCTCTGAATAAGTGCATCATACTGCACGCTTTTCTTCTTCCCCAACGCTTGTCCAGCTTAGCTGCGGGGTCCGCTCTTCTGGTGTGGTGACGCCACTTCGCACGATCAAATACTTAATCGGGTGGACAAGCTTCCTTTAAGTCCGTGTGCAACGTACCAAGCCAGCATTGCCTAGGCCGCCCTCTAGGCCGTTTTCCGGGCACATCCATGTTGAGGCCAATCTTCCGAATGGTGTCACCATTCGCACGAGGAACATGACCATACCATCGTAGACGCGCTTCACGTAACTTTTCAGCAATTGGAGTGACACCAAATCTCTGACATATGGAGGCGTTGCGAATATGATCCAAACGAGTGACACCATGAGCCATCCAGTGCAACATTTCCGTCTCCATAACGTTGAGGTGGCTCTCAACATCCTTCTTTGCAGGCCAGCACTCAGCACCGCACATCGCTACTGGTTGGACAACGGTTCTGTAGATCTTTGATTTAAGGTACTCTGGTATCTTCCTGTGGCACAAAATGTCTGTCATTGAGCACCATTTGGACCACGCTGCGCTCATGTGTGAGCTCTCTTCGTACGTAAAGCCTCCCACGCATTTCTGCGGCAACACCGCGGCCCTATCCTTATCCATAGGGCAGAGACGAAGAGCTCGCCGCCGGCGGCTTCCCTGCCCTAACCGTAGCGGCAAGCGGTGTTGGCGCATAAGTGTGTGGGGGCCTTAAGACTACCATCGGACGCAATTACAGATCCAAGGTATTTGAAATGTATCGCTCGTACTAGCGCAGTGCTATTGATGTCAATGGACCCATTCTCGTTTGCGTCTATCGTCAAGTACTCAGACTTTTTGACGTTTAGCTTGAGCCCGAACGCCGCCAAAGAGTCACACCAAACTTGCACTGGTCGTTCAAGTTCGGCCTTGCCTTCACTTGTAAGCATTACGTCGTCTGCATATAGCAGCGTCCAAGGAGTAAGTTTCTGAAGGTCTCGTGAAATGGCATCCATTACTACAATAAAAAGGAGTGGGGAAAGCGCAGAACCTTGGTGAACACCGACGGACGGCCGCCGCTCGCACTTGACTCTTAGGGGAAGAGTAAAGGGTACTTATGAAGCAGGGGTGTGCGCTGACTTGCCGCCGGTAAATTGTTTACCGCATATTTTTAACGCGAAAATTCGCCGGTAAATTCCGGTAAATTCGGTAAATGCGGTAATTTTTTAAAATTTAGTATTCCCTCAAAAACAACTAGTTTTAAGCGGCGGTGGTGTAAAAAAAAGCGTAAGGGTTTTCACGGAAACATCATCACGTTCAGAAAAACCATATCCTCTTCATTTTATCATGCATACGTCATCCTAAAGCAAACGACGCCCTGAGAGCAACGAGTAACCCACAACAAACAAAGCAGGCGGAAGCCTAACAACGCACAAGTATAACGATCTATATTGTGGGTGTTTAATTAAAACTCTACAAAACATTTCTGGAACAGCGACATTCAGTCGAACATTGTGCTGTATTTTCCTTGGATCAACATTCTAACTGCTTGTTGAAATTATCAGAATTATCATCATTTCATTCGATGAAGGAAAGATCTACACCTTAAACTAGTAGTTTTTTGAACTATTAAGCTGTACTTTGGAGCAGAGCCAGGCACTTCAGAAAAACAACAAAATGTGACATGATAACGAACTTCTTTCTTTTCTTATACCAGAATACAGCTTAAGAGTCCACCAGGATATCAGGTAGACTAGCAGACTTCATTCCTATGCCTTACATCTTAGACTAAACTACGGGAACAAGACATGAGCGTATCTCCTCCTTATTCCTTTGGCGATCATCTATCCTGAGAGCTTCTACATCTCTAGTTCAAATTGTCTCATGTCGTGTGCGGAATCTCAGCGCGATGTGCTATCCCAGTGGAGCGCGTTTTTACCACTGGAGCGCATCATCTCCCCCTCGTGATGTGGACATGGATGTTTTAATGAGATTGAGGACCACGAACATTAATAGCAAGTTATCGGAGAAGATAGAAGCAATCACTTCTAAACAGAGATCGGTAATGTTTCCTTCTCCATTCGATACATAGAAACATGATTTTGCATGATAAAGGTCGTTAAATTTTCCGGTAAATTTGGGGATTTACCGAAAAATTTCGTTGAGAGAATTTAACGCGGAAATGCCGGTAAATCCGGTAAATCGGTAAATCGTTAACCGGTAAACGCACACCCCTGTTATGAAGCAGAGGGCCCGTGGTGCCGTGGGGCTGCCGGGAGACATGTTAGCGCGGCAACGGCAACGGAAATGCGGCAACCCACGGCACCCGAGGACGGGTGCTTCATAAGTACCGGCCCCGTTGGGCCGTGGGTTTGCCGCGTTAACATGTTTCCCGGCAACTCCACGGCACCATGGGCCTTTGCTCCACAAGTACCGAGTAAAGAATGCGCACCCACTCAAAAAGTTTTTCGAGATCAACGTGTTGTCCTAAGGCGTATCGTATGACCTCACGGGGTACATGATCAAATGCTTTCTCCAAGCCAGGAAAATCAAGATGCAGGTTTTTGTTTCTCGCGATATGCTTTCTACAAGAGGACGAACAGAATGAACGGCATCGACGGTGCCACAGCCAGCTACAAAGCCATACTGGTTGGTGGAAAGACGGACGATCTCACGAATCCACAATTCGCTCGAAGATTTTGGAACTGTGCGAGAGCGATCGGATTGGACGGTAGCTTGTGCAACCCGCGGGACCGCTCTTCGTTATCGTCGTGCTTTCTTACCAACTACCAAGAACCTTCCTCTCAACAACCTGGTTGAAAAACTTCGTCAGCCATTCAGCGGGGGCCAGCACTATCGATGTCGTGGTTCCCACGATTAAAGGGGGCCCATGTCACAACACGCGCATGGTCCAGGATAGGGTACCGTTATCCCATGCGCGCACATCAATAAATTTGGGCCCCAGATCTTCGGCTTCCGCCCGGCTCCGCGACCGGTCTCCCGTCTCCGCCAGCGGCATCCGCCGTCGTCAGCGGCCTTCCGCCGCCACCAATGACCTCCTGTGGACCCCCCCCCCCCTCCACGACCCTGGGTAACTGGAACTTGTGGCCGGCAACACGTAGGTCGTCAGAATTGTTTTTTTTAATGCTGTGTCGATGTCATTAAAACTGCGAAGGCCTCTAGTCCGCGGTTTGTTACCCAACACGTAGAACGTGTCTATATTTATTATCCGTCAACTGGGTCAGCAACAATAAGGGTCACGATGCCACTGGGGGACGCCTCAGTGGTATCGTGACCAGTCACCGTGCCGTCTCCCCCCTTCTCAAAGGTAGGGCCTACCCCGCAGAGCAAGAGCTAGCGCGCAAGTGCCAAATAAAAGAGGGGGACGGCACGACAATCGACTTCCATAGATTTGCCGCTAATTCGTTGGGACCTGTTGCTTTACCTGGGATCATCTTCTTCAAAGCCGCTTCTGTTTCCTCAACAGTGATCTTCTGCACAGGACCGTACGTTGGAGGGACGCAAGGTATGGGTGGATGGACATACTCTGCTGTTTACATTCTTTCGAAGTAGTTATGCAATCGTTCTATAGCCCCTTTGCGGTTGACCAGTAGAGCGCTGATCTCACCGTTGCCAAAAAACTTCTCAATGTCCTCTGTCCTCTGGCGATGGTGTGCTTTGCCAAACCGAAAAATTGTCGTTGACCATTCCGCATTTCGAGTTTCTCGTTGACATCATCATAATGAAAGGTTTTTGCGACGGCAATAACCTTCTTAACCGCCCTCTTCGCTTCTTGGTATATACGCCAATTGTCGGCTGTTTTGTCGCTAAGAAAAGCGTGATATAGTCTGTTCTTCTCTATGACTTTCCTTGATGTCGTCAGTCCACACTCATGCCTGGTTCTCGATCTTAAGCCGAAGGCTCCGTCATGCTCAGTTCGGAACGTGCAGCTTGTAGTGTCGAATCGGTCGCATGTCTACATGTCTCCTCAACGGTGGTGACCGCCGGCATGCGAATACGAGCAACAACAACTGCGTCCTTCTCTTTCATCCGTCGCCACTTGAATCTTGCTGGACCGCATCACTCGACTTGGCTCAGCCTCGGAGGGGTAAACATAAGTGCGCAGATCAGCGGACGGTGCCGCGTGGCTCGTACGGCACAACTTTCGCATCTGTGACCAGTCTTCGATCGCGATGCTGGAAACGATAAAGTCAAGAATTCGCTCACCATTAGCGTTACGTGCCCCATATCCGAAACCGCCATGACAGCTTTGACCATCTTTCGCATTCCCAAATGTGTCCGTTGTGATCACCTGCGACAACGACAACCTCTTCTGACGGCACTTTCGCTGTCTTCTTGTCAAGCAGTGTCCAAAACTCGTCCTTGGCTCACTCGGAGCAGCCTGTCTGCGGAGCATACGCAGAGAAGAAACTATGCATTCGTTTTTCAGCAGCGACAGCGACCTTCATGAAGCGGTCGCTGAAACATTCCGCGCCAATCGCATTTCGGAAACGTTCGGAGACGATCACACCAACACCGCTGGTGGTCCTGAGACTGCCGCACAGAATGGCCTTAAAGCCTCGGCCTATGTCCCTCGACTTACAACAGGGCTTCCTGTTCCGCAAAAAAGTCAACTCGTCTTCGCTCCAGTGCTTCTGCCAGCTTGCACGAGCGGCCCGTCAACGTGCCCACATTTAGCGTTGCTACGCGGGTCCTGCTTACGTTACGGGACTTTTGGACTATCTCAGTTGCACCCGATGCCGTCCTCGCATCAGAGACCCTCGCATACTTCTAACGCTCGCCGGGTTTTGCGAGTGAGCGTCGGCTCCCGCGGACGCCGTAACACTGTCTCGGTGCTCACATAACGTCATCAACCATGTGATGTCACTCGCCTGCACAATCAAGTGTCGGTGTTCAGCTCGGCTCGCAAAAGCGAATAGTTTCCAGTGGCACCACGTGGAGGAACGGACATCGCCACCATACTGCTCGCTTTAACGGTGAAGGTTTTTTTATGTGGATAAAAAACCTACTATATTTGATTTAGTTAATGAGTGCGCTTCATTGCCCATCATGATGAGGAGAAACGAATGCCAAAGGAGGAGTGGGAGATTGCAGCATATGCCAACCGACAGTTTTCTCGAACTCAACTGTAGGCAATTGTTGGCAAATTTACAGTCCTGACAGCCTATCATTCATGTTTATGATATCTCAAGCGGAAATACGTCAGCATGAGGAAGAAATCATACTTCGAGCGTCGGGATTCAGAAGATGTGCCATAGACGACATGAAACATGCGTCCGAATACAGGAGAAGTGTCACAGGCGTCGTACAAATGGATACGCACGTGGCCTTGTTGGTTATTCTGTTCAATAGGCAAAAGAGTATGGATTGGGGTTGGAAGGGCGAGTAAAGCGAAAACAAAAAACAGTAAACGGTTTCGAATGGGCCACTAATATCGCCTGATTTTGTGATCTTTTTGAGGAATAGAGCCCTGGATCCTATATAGGAGAAGGAGAGTGCATATGTATTAGGTTTGGATCGCAGAGCCGATGTCGCTCTGTCTCTCCTTACCCTCAGACGTACCCACGGATGGCTGGACAACCTTGTCACCGGGGATGAGAAGTGGATACTCTACTCTAATTATAGCTGGCGTTCACAGTGGGTTGACGCAACTGGAGAGGCAGAGGACGTTCCGAAACCCGACCTTCACGTGAAAAAGGTGATGATACGCATTTGTGGGAGCGTTCTGGGAGCTAGAATACTGGGAGCTGCTGGACGAAGGGATAACAGTGACGGCAGAGGTTTACGTCAACCAACTGAGGAAGTTGAGGGCCCACCTTCAAACCACACGAGGAGAGCAAGTGAAGGTGTATTTTCAACACGACAACGCTAGACCGCAGATTGCTAGAGCGACGGCGGCTGAGTTGTCGGACTACGGATGGACCGTTCTTCCACATCCACCTTACTCAACAGATCTCGCTCCTTCCGATTATCATTTGTTTTCAAGCCTTCAACGCTATTTGGACGGCCAGCAATTTAGAAACCGAGAGGATGTCAAGGAGGCACTGCTCACACTTTTTGAATCACAACTGGCACGTTTTGAAGAAAAGGCATCCATGACTTACCGGCACGTTGGCGAAAGACAATTGATGTAAAGGGTGGTTACTTCAAATGATTTGATATTGTTGTTCGTATGTTGTGATAATAAATATTTCCTGCCCCAAATGTCCGAGAACTTATGCACCAGCCTAATATGTCTCACTGCCCATCCGTTTCTCGCAACATAGAGAACGGACACTTCCGAGTATGCGAATGAGGGTGTTCAGGCTTCCCCGGAGACTGTTGTAAAGATCCTACTCCACGATATCCTACTATGGCATTCTATATTGTGAGAGTTTTTACTGTAATATACGCAAGAAGGCCTGAAGAGAAAAGAAGACGATGAAGGACTTTATCCCTGGGCCTAGGGACAAAGCCTCGAACCATCCGTGCAGATTAGCGGACGCTAATCTGCTAAACGTCTGGTAGAGTGGATGAAGCTGCATGGTGTTGCATAGAGTTGAATAAGTACGCAACCCACGCTCACCTTTGTTTTGATATTTCTTCACTGCAGAACAAGCCCCTTAACGAGTGACTACTTCCGTCTAGGAGAGCTCCATTACGCATCCAGCCATGTGCTAGACGTTGATTAAAGTATGAGGGCATGCGAGTGGGCGTTGTTCACCCCTTTGTGATACGCGTCACGGAATCTATTTCGACGGGATATTCTGATTGAGGCCATTCGAAGGCGAATATTGACTGTACAGCAATTTGCGGTAACCAACTGCGTTACCACGTGCTGCTCAGATGTTAAATGTTGAAAAGTGGTTATAATGCGCTAAGACAAAGTCTTAGTTTGAGTTCGGTAGTGGCTTATTGCTGACCAAATAATACGCGAAGCTGCAGAAGATTGAATTGTGTCCCACGTTTGCAACGCGCATTGGATTTCGTTTTGCGAGAAGATTGTCTTTCAGCAAAACAAAGATTTCGACTCGAAAAAAATAAATTTTTGAAAAAAATCAAATCCCGAGGTTGAAGCAGGTACAAGCGAGTGGCTCCCTGTGAAACTCTATTCAAAACAGCTTGGATAAATCTTGGATGAAGTATTGTGAGACCACACGACTCAAAAATCACACAAAAGAAGCCCGCGTAGATTAGAAGGAATGCCTGACGATGTTCTGCGTTAGCAAACTATTTAGTAGGCCAAGAATTACACACATTCAGATGGCATCCATTTCGGTCTATGGAGCAGTCCGTCGACACAAGAAAAGATTAAATGGCGACATTTTATGTGTTTGTCTTTTGCAGGCGACATTGAATAGAGCCCTAGGACGAGGACAAGCATCACAAATGTGGGGAGAAATGCGCACACTGGCTGAAGTCTTTTCGAGTAAGTTGAGTTGTAGCCTCCAGATCATATAGAGAACAGCGCAAGTGAGCAGAAGTGCTTTTGTATCCAGAGAATTTAATGTTTTTGGATTCCATAAAATGTATTGAATGTGTGAAGTAACGATGTACTCTACTTTTACATGTTGTCTTTACTCCTCCGAATACTGGCAAAATCGGTTCCTTCAATTGAACCTTAGGAGAAGCTTATAAGTACCGGTGCTGTTTTGCCAGCAAGTTGCGGATTTCAGGAGCAGGTGCTGCTTCGCCAGCAACTCGCGGATTTCTGGAAATGGTAAACGACAATTATTCTTACACAGCTTCTGTACATCAAATGTAAGCACAATGAGCAAATCGTGAAGCGGTTTCCAAATTCTATCATCTTGATACCTCGGCGTGGTGAGTTATTAGGTTGTAACGAAATAAATGGCACTGAACCACTGCAAATTTAAACAGTTAATATCTCGGCTTGTAGGCAAGTTTATTAATCGAAATAAAAACCTTCTGATTCTACACGTCTTTTCCAACGTGACACAAGCTTTTTTATCCCAGTAGCATAAAAATCAGAAGTTCTGGAATTGACGAAATCTTTGAAGGCACTTTCGGCATCCTGTTGGTATTTGAATATTTTCCCTACCAAGAAGTCGCCAAGATGCTTGAAGAAATGGTAGCCTGTTGGAAAGAGGTCGGGAGAAAACGGAGGATGTGGTAGAGTTTCAATGCTCAGCTCATTCAATTTCTGCAACGTCATTCGTGCTACATGGGGGCGAGCATTGTCGTGCAGAAGGAGAACTCGCCTTCGGTTTACCAAGGCCGGCCGGATATCCTTCAACTTTTTCATCATTTCTTCAATTTCAATGCAGTACTTCTCTGCCGTGATGGATTCACCGGGAGGGAGGAAGCTGTGGTGAATAATTCCCATCGAACACCACCATACTGTCACCATTACTTTCTTTTGGTGCAATTCCGGCTTCGCAAAAACCTTGGGGCTCTCATCGCTGTCCACCCACTGTGCCGATCGTCGCCTGTTGTCGTCCATTATCCATTTCTCGTCACAGATTACGATGCGATCAAGGAATGGGTCCGTTTCGTTCCGTAGAAGCAGTGCGGACGAGATCTCATATCGTCGGTTTCTTTGCTCCTCAGACAGCTCGTGAGGCACCCATCTTTCCAGCTTTTTGGTCTTTCCAATCTCCTTCAGATGCCGGGCAGCTGTGTTGTGACTGACGCCAAGAACCTTCGCTATCTCCCTGGTACCTTTGTGTGGATCCTCCTCTACCACATCTCTCAGCTTGCCCTCATCAACATCACTATGCCTCCCACGACCTTCATGTTCTTCCAAGCTCCCATCTCCATTCCGGAACTTCTGATACCAACGATACGCCGAATTGTGGAACATCCTTGACCGAATGCGGCGTTGATCTTCTCGTCCGCCTCCTTAGCTGTAGTGCCCAGCTTGAATTCATACAAGTAAATGCCTCGGATTACCCTTTTGTCCATCTGCAAAAAAGTCAATAAAACTCTAAAGTTTTCCCACTTTTACATAGAAAATTTGGTACTCACCGGTAGAGCAAAGTTTGCGCTTCTAAATGATATGCCACATGTTACGGTTTGTTCTTGATCAAACGCGTAAAGACGCGCCAAAAAATGGCGCGAGCCAGTGCCATTTAATTCGTTACAACCTAATAGTATGTCGTCGGTATGCTGTTCCGAAGAGGTCTATAGATCCTTATTATCGCAGCCCGACGTTTCGACTTTTCTCCAGAGGTGCATAGGATCCACCGTAAGGGCTGATGTTCGCCCGCGCTGGTATACCAGTAGAGGCGAACTACTTTCGAAAGGAAAGTCGAAACGTCAGGCCGTTACAACAAAGATCCACCTAAAAACCTAGTCTGGACCAGCATAAGAAGTGGATTTTAAATTTAACAGACTGACCACAGTCTGTTAAATTTAAAATCCACTTCTTCTAGGTGATATCGTGGAGATTATATGAATGCGTCAAATCAGTTTCTTTGAGCCTCAATTGGCTGGTACCGAGGATGTAAGCTGTTACAACGATGGTTTGTTGCGATCAAAACTTCTAGCGCCAGGCGGGACTCGAACCCGCACCTCCCTCTGACCGGGCGGGAATGCTCTACGCCATTACACCACCGGCGCTGTTTGATCGAACGCAACATCCACACCTCGTGGGACCCATCAGCACTCACCCGTATATCGGGATGAGCCGGCCGCTGATATCAGCATGGAACCTGATGGATAGATCTTTAGATTGCGCAGCCTTAATGAAGCACAGGTGTCGTGGCGCTCCAGCATCTGCCCGGCGGTCAGTTTGTGCGGGAACAATTTATTCAACTTCTTTACTTTTCCGATCGCATTTAAGTGACGACGGATAGTGCTGCCGTCAACGCCGAAATGCTTGCTATCTTCCTCACAGTTTGACGCGGATCCGCTTCTTCCATGGCTTTGAGTTGGTCATCGTAAAGGAGTGATGGAGATCTACCTCGGTCTTCATCTTCGAGACTTTCGTCTCCAGTTCGAAACCTTTCGAACCAGTGGCGAATTGTGCGTTTCGTAGTCAAATCCTCCCCAAATGCAGCGTTGATGTTACGAGCTGCGGCCACGGCGTTGGTCCACTTTTCCATTCATAAAAGTAGAGCACCCGAATATCACGTTGATTCATACTGTAGAACGACGTTAGAAACTCGACAAGAAACAGTTATGTTACAAATGCTATAAATGGTAAGAAAGCGGAGATAATGAGCTTCCAGAATTTGTATACAACATCTGAAGCGAGAACATCCGAAGCTACGAAAAGTCGAGCAGAAACAGAGGTAGCAAAATCGGTCATTTCCAAATGACGTAATAAACAGGTTAGTACAGCAACGCTTAAACAGTCTTTATTTCAGAGAAGCTGTTACAGAGTTTTTATGAGCTACTTCCAGTGACAAGTGTTTGACAAGATATAATGAATTATTGAAAAAGACAAACTACGCTAACGGATCCTTCAGGCAGGTCATGTTCGGGTTTATCAGAGGAACGATTCGCCGTTCCCTCAATCGTGAAAATATATGTATAATACATTGCTCATTTCCATCTGAAACGCGACATTCTGGGAGTGCTTAGTTAACTCGTCAATCGAAGTTGAACTGAGACGCATATCAAATGTGCCAGAAGTGTACAACCATGCTTTCAACATCTGTGCGAGGCCAATCGTAGGATCTGGAACAACGGCCTTTAACTCAACCAAAAAGAAAGATATCGATCTTCTCGAAACCACCCAGAACAGCTTCGTCAGAGAACTGTCGGTGCGGTGTTTTATCATGATGTGAGCTAAAGCTTGTTCGTAGTGGGAGAAAAGAGATGTGAACTTTTTGGTCCGCCTTCACAAAGGAACGTGCAAACGAGCAGATCTTATAACATGCAATTTCCACCAATAGACCGTCCAATGCCTCCCAAAAGATTGTTTGAAACGGATGAGGTTCACGACAGAGAAACCCAATCGGCGTGGTGTAGCAGACGTAGAACCAAGACTTTAAGCATATTTTGAACCTACAGGAGTCCTACAAAACTCATCTTGCTTCTTTGTAAATACCACAACGTGACGAGAAATCAGCACACGGTTATAATGGAACTGTTCCATGTTGAAGTTTGTAAATGATACAGAATTTACATATCTGCTGCTGCACTGATGGTGCAACGTTAGTGTGTTTGTTCTTGCATTTTTCTTCTGTGGCGACAAACAGAGGAAGATGTAGGCCGTATGGTATCCAAGTGTTCAACTCCAAGCCTGCAAGGGAATCGCTGGCCAGTTTCGTGATATCGTACCCAAACCGTAATACTTTGCGTAATGAGGATTCGCGAGGAGTTTAGCGAAAAAACAAAGTGACCGGATTACAACGATGTTGACCGACAGCCTAAGATGGCTGAATTTCTCGTTATTAAAATTTTTAGTTTCCCTTGTAAATCTTTTCGTGAAAACGACCTGTGCTGCAATGCATGCATCATTGGGAGGTACTAAATTATTTAACGTCTGAGAAGAACTGAGTAACTAAACCCCTCAGCAACAACTGCGACTATTAGTGAAGTGGTTGCTGAGGGGTCTACTCCTGCAAGTTTGGATGCTCTTCGTCTCCGCGAGCTCGTGTTGAACAACGTTCTCCATTCATACTCAGAGTGCATATGTGGCTGTCCTTCACGTTGAATCCTCAAAGTAGTTTTTCCCTGACTTTTGTCTTATTGACAACTTCATATACTAAACGCGGCATACTGCTTTCATCCACCTTCTTTTGCGCACTCTTCGATTTTTGGAGCCTTCACGTCGACAAACGGCTCATGATAGAACTGGTGATTTTCAGATGGTGAACACCTTGCGGCTAGTTATTGGAGCTGTTGTCAATCTAGAGATGTGGACGATGCTTCTGCTGAACATGTTTGTACTCGCGTGCATAATAAAGAGTAAGAATAAGTCATTTTGTTTGCACAGGCTGAGAGATGGTGACCATACTATGGGACTGGAAAGTGACTCAAAAAAAGACTGCGTTCGATTCAGTTCATTTAATTTTGGCCTCATCTCTGCTTCTTCTAACTTGAACAAACTTCATATTTAATTCAGGCCGTCTGTATGCGAAGAAAGATAATCCGGTCTACCTTCTCGCTGGGTTCAACATACTCAGTGAGATTTGCCAACTTGTCGTCCACGTCTCCTACGTCGGTCCAACAATCATTAGCGGGGTGAGTAACCTCTTCTCTTGCCTTGTGGTAATCACAGGAGGATGTATTTCCAGAGCTGGTTCTTCGCGGGGCAGGAGTCTCTCGGAGTGACCGTGGTGGCCACAATCTTTCTTGGCATTTGGTACCTGGGATCTCTCATTCAGATTCTCTTCGCCACAAACAGGTTAGCTCCAACTGCTGCGCGGAAAAAGCCTCCAGCTCTTTCCCTTAAATTAGGGAAGATGCTGTTGCGTCTGGCAGTGTTCTACACGCACCTTCGCGAAGACAACCTTTTTCCGACCATGTTTTAAAGGGGAAGTGTAGTACAGTCATTGGGACCGTCTAATCTCCTGTGTACCTCTTCTTCTTGTTTTTTCTTCTTCTTCTTCAGTATTTATCGCTTTTAGTGGCGGGATTTCTATTCATAGATTGTTGATGCCATTTTCCAAATCGGATGCCGGAACGCGGCGCGTTTTAAATAACGCCAACTCCGTAGTCTAGCCGATGCTGTTTTGGTGGCTATGTTCAGCACGCAGTTTTCAGTGCCATCACGTCTAGGAGCCGACGTCACCATCCCCTTCATCTCAGGAGTATTCGAGTTGATTTTAGGTTCCGCTCATGAGCGGCTCAACCAGATTTTCTCTTTTTTACAGGTGGCTGAGACTGTAGCATACCTGTCTATTAAGGCTGAGAGGCTGAATTGTCTGTCGGTTCTTCGAAGAGATCAACTTCGAAGAGATCAACCTTCGAGGTTTTTCGGAGAGATCAACCCCAAACGTTTGTGCAGGATGCTCATGTATGTATATGTACACGACGTTTTTGTCCTCTTCAACACGCGCAAGGCCATGGCCATTTTGTTCGAGTCTCCGACGAGTCAAATCGGACGTCTGCGACTGAAGCAATGTGGCTTCGCGCCTTACTTCAACGCCAAGATCGGGCCACGAAAGTCGCCGGTAGAATTTCACATCGGAACCCACGGTTTGAAGTAGAACCAGCAAGGTGGAAGACTGTCTGACCAGGATACTATCTCAACGGTAGGTCGGAACGGCGCAAGTGTTGTATATGGGCAGAACCGCCTCTCTCTGGGTAGTAACAAACTGCAGGTATCTCGACCCCAATACAACTCTGCGCAGAGTTAGGACCGACGGAAGTCGCGGGTTGGCGCCCTGTTGATTCACGTGCTCCACAGCTGACGGGCGCGCGCGGGATGAGGGCTCGTATCGTGGCCAAGCGCAGTGCTCAAGTGGCGTAGTAGGGAAGAGCTCGGGCTCGTAAACGCGGGGTCGGGGGTTTGGATCCCGCAGATGCGTTTGTTTTGCACTTTTGCGAAATCCATATTTATCATACAGGTAATCCACCCAGGCGTATTTTAGTGTGTTATAGAGCATGTTTACATATAAACATACCACTCATACCGTTAACAAGGGTGGTCCAGGCAGGGTCACCGATTTCGCTGAAACTTCGTCTAGGGGGTTATTTGGGGTGCTGATCACAAATCTGACATTCGTTCTTCACGACTCTGTCTCTACCTGCCGTTATCGGCAGAAGCTTTAAGAATGTAATCCTGTGCCTTCCTGTATCTATATTATTCAGCCGAATCGTGAAAAACGGATGCCAGATTCGTGATCAGCACACCAAATAACCCCCTAGACGAAGTTTCAGCGGAAATTTTTTTGACCGAAGTCTTGTCGGTGGAGTCAGAACTTTTAACTAGTGCCACAAAATATCTATCGTTACATAACTACGGTCACACAAAATAGGCTTCAAACAAGTGACACACAGAAGTGAACATTCTAGCTAATCTGTAGTTTGAAGCACATGTTATATGTAAACATGCTCTATAACACACTATAATACCCCTAGGTGGATTACCTATATCATAAACATGGATTTTGCAAAAGTGCAAAACGAACGCAGTCTGCAGGATCCAAACCCCCGACCCCGCGTTTACGAGCCCGAGCTCTTCCCTACTACGCCACTTGAGCACTGCGCTTGGCCACGATACGAGCCCTCATCCCGCGCGCGCCCGTCAGCTGTGGAGCACGTGAATCAACAGGGCGCCAACCCGCGACTTCCGTCGCCCCTAACTCTGCGCAGAGTTGTATTGGGGTCGAGATACCTGCAGTTTGTTACTACCCAGAGAGAGGCGGTTCTGCCCATATACAATACTTGCGCCGTTCCGACCTACCGTTGAGATAGTATCCTGGTGAGTCTATCATGTCGAACAAGACCATCCATGGAAATTCACAGTTCCAGAAGCCTCCCTCCCTACGATGGACCTGGGAATCCCCTGGGTGCCAGCTCCAGAACGAGATCGATCACATCATCTTCAACCGCAAGTGTTGCCCGACCGACATCTCCGTTGTCCCCAAGTTCTACACGGGATCGGACCATCGCTTCCTTCGAGCGAGGTTCCGCTTTTCGCGTAAAGGAGAGAAGGCCGAGAAGTTCAAGAAGCGAAGTCCCAGAACGACTATCAGCGGGGACCATTACACTTGCCGACCTTTGGGAAGATACCTTATGGACAACATCGCCGCGATAGTGCTAAGGGAGCCGAGAGCTTGAAGACCACCAAGAGACGTCTGTCTCCGGAAACTCTCGAGCTGATAAGCCAGCGTGGAACAGCACGTGCTTCATGCAACCACCAACTGACGTCCGAGCTTGCGAAGCTATGCAGATCGGCGATAAAGGAGGAATTTAATGAGAAAAGATGGAAGTGTAGCTGAAGCTGTAGAGGCAGGGTTGAGCATCTGCAATGCCGGCGAAGACCAAGATGACCGTTTTCCGACGTCCTGAAGGAACCGTCACCTCTTCAACAAGGAGAATGGAGAAAGTCATCCACGACTTCTGCTCCGATCTCTTCGATAGTCACGTCCACCTGCCCCATGCCATCTTCCGCAGGATGGATACGTCGTTCCCTCTGTTCTCCCTTCCGAGATCCGACACGCTATCTCGTCGGTGAAGAAACATACAGCACCGGGCCCCGACAGGATCAGACCCGAACTCCTCATGAACCTCCCTCCAGTGCTCATCAATACTATGGCGCGGATCTTCACACGGTACCTGTCGGAGTGCAAGGTTCCTTCTCAGTGGAAGACCAGCAAGACCGTCTTGTTGTACAGGAAGGGAGACGTGCACGACATTGACAATTATCGACCGACCTGCCTGCTGTCCGTAGTCTACAAGCTGTTCACTCGAGTGATCCTTAATAGGATTAGCAGAACGCTGGACGAAGGACAGACATGCGAACAAGCAGGGATTCAGCACGATCGACCACATACACACAATTACGAAGCTCGTCGATGTATCGAGAGTGTACAAGCTGCCGCTGTGCCTTACGTTCATCGACCTGAAGAAGGCATTCGACTCCGTCGAGACTGAAGCGGTCATCGATGCCCTGCTCACTCAGGGTGTTCCTACTCAGTACATCAGAGTCTTCGAGAGCTGTACAGTGGATTCACCACCACGATTTCACCGTTCCACAACGACGACGTCATCGACGTGAAGAGAGGGTCTGCTCTTCAGCGCTATTATCGAAAGTGTCATGCGCGAACTAGAATGTTCACGAGAAAGGGGGGAGCTTTTGATGCCACATTCGCGCTCAAAGGAGCGAACATCTCAGAATGCCCCAGTACTTGTATCTGGGTCGCGAAGTCAATATGGCCAACGACCTAGTGCAGGAGCGGACACAACAAAACGAGCGGCTTGAGGAGCTTTTGAGAGCGTCGAAGAAGTCGTGGAAAAGACGAAGAACGTTCATTCCGTGCCCACCTAGTAGACTCCACTATTCTTCCTGCCGTAACATACGCATGGACCTGAGCCATACGAAGGCAGGATGGCCACGCCATCAGTGTCGCGCGGCGTGGAATTGAGAGGACGATGCTCGGAGTGACACGACTCACGCAAGTGAGAGAAGGCCTCCGGAGTCCTGAGCTTCGCCGACGTTCGAAGATCAGAGACGCTCTCGCATGGACCCAGTCGTTGAAAAATAAGTGGGTTCGCAGACATCCGTTGGACGTGAGCCTTCATCGACTGACTCCCATAGGGAGTCCAAAGAACACCTGGACGCCCACCAACGCGATGGTCGAACTTCATCGTAAGCGAAATGAACGAGCGATATGACGCTCATCGTGTCATTGGAACACTCTGGCACGCAACAGGGACGAATGGAGACGCTGCTGGCACCTGTTCGAGCAACTCGATGATAAACGGGACGACAGGCGATGCAGCTGATTTATGGGGTAGATCTAGATGTATCGTAAACAATGTTACAAACAACGAATCGCGAAAAATTTCTAGCGAAAACGCAACAATTATTGTTGAAAACATTCCGTATAGGCCGAAGAAATGGAGCATTCCACTTATTCGCTATTTACATTTTGTTTTGAGTTTTCCGACTTTTTCAGATTCTCTGTCATCTGCTTTCCAACGCGAACGTTCTTTACAAGAGAACGAGTTATAGTTCTCATAGCGATTAGCTGCCTCGCTGCGTCCGGAATGGTTACCTACTCGCAAATACTTTCACCTTGCTGCAGGTATGTTTGGACAGCAATAAACGATTTTTCCGCTGACGGCGTTCTCCTGTCGTTGAAATCTGGCGTTGGCGTTTTCAGGATCACACCGGACCCAAGATTTTTCGGATACTCATATCTGGTGTTCCCTAACCGAACCGATAATCCCTCCATGAACCATGTTGACCTTCCGTTAGACATTGGGACCTCTGTATACTGTCTAACATCCTACATATCGGTGAGTTCCTTCGTGTTGCTGCGAAACGGTACAGTTGTTGCTCATATGTATAGGCAGCTGATTTGTTGTGCATTCCATATCACCATCATTACCATGACAGACTTAACTAGGAAGGTAATTTTTAGTTATTCGTCTATATAATTAAAAAGGGAGCTCGCAGGGACCGGACAGGAAAACGAGAACTAAGGTGCGTTTTTATTGAATGAAATTAGTTGCTTGTGAGTTGTTTTCAGATAGGCATGAAAGGAAAAGCCGTGAAGAATGAATTAGTCCCGTTTTCAGATGCTGCATACAGTTCTTGCTAATGTTCCTCACCTATACTGTCACCTGGCTGACGTTCTTTCTTTACCCTGCGATCGGTATTCAAGCCCCAGAGGCATACGTAGCTACCACGCTCGTATTCATGCTCAACTGTGGCATTAACTCTATTATTTACCTTGCACTAAACAAAGAGGTAGCGGCTTTTGTTCCGTCACACAAAACTAGTCTTTCTTCGCCGAGAATACCTTTTAATGTATGATCGTTCTCCATTTTCATCAAAAGTGGTTTTGCCGGCTTCCTAAAATACCCTCGTTGACGTTATTGGTTGCATTGTTTGAGTGATTTCTATACGATTCTAGACAGCGTAGGAAATGACAAGTTGTGAAAAGTTTAACGATGCTGACAGTAACCACAAAAGTGAAAATTTTATCCTGTAGATAGGCTGTTTGAGAATATTTCTGGTTAAACAAAGCATGAAATTGTTAAGGGTACACTCCATTGCTCGGGTTTGATTTGCAGCCATTGTGGGCGTGCATATGGAAGTCCATGCAACAGAGACTGAGTAGGAGGTGATTTAGTGTCAATTGGCGGATTTCATGAAATCCTCCGCTTAGGAGGCTATGACAGATGCTGAATCACCTGTTTATGCACTACAAATTCAGAACTTCTACAACACTTGCGGTAGTTTAGCTCAGGAGATTTAGAACATTAGAACAGTGCATCCAAATTCAGGTTTTAGAGAAAATCTTGGGAGCCCTTCCCAGCACAACTCTTTCCACAACGCCGAGCATGAGAGCGTTGAAGTCCTTGTATACAGTAGCACATTTATTACAGTAAGTGAAGCGACACCAACAGCGTAGACGGTACTGTGGGTAGAATACGACTTCTCCAAACCCGCTGTCAGTCGACAACTCCTTGGGAATCACCAGTGAAAACACAAGTTAGTGATGATGTGTGTATAAATGTCCGGCCGACAGCTGTCATGCTCCAGTCGCGAGCAGGCTCCATTGGAGGGTCTTTCATTGGAGGCTATGAAATTGACTAATGGGTGAACAGATACAAGTGACATCACTGCCAACTCCTTCGGAATTATCAGTGAAAACATGTATTAGTGTTGATTTGTGTAGAAATGTCCGACAGGACTCAGTCTTACTTTAGATTAGTTGCTTGTGAGTTGAAAAATGACATAACGTTGATGGTGAGCGAGTTGTTCAGCATGCGTACTCGCACAATCTCACAATTACACCGTAAATGCGATTCCCATCTAGTGCCTTCCTATAGTGGGAATACCAAGACACAGATCGGCCTCATTCCTTGTGAGCATCGCGATCAAAGGCTGGTCACAGGTGAGAAGATTGTCCCGTACGAGACTGTCGCCATACAGTACCGTTCACTGATCTGCGCTCTTATGTTTTCCATCCAAAGCAGAGAGGGGTCGAGCAATGCGGTCCTGCAAGTATTAAGAGGTGGTGATTGAAAGAAAAGGAAGCAGCTGCCGTTCCTCCTATTCTGTTACAGACGACAACACCTGTCAGTGAAACATGTGAAGCTGACACCGATGCGATATTGCATAAGCTGGACGTCCTGAAGTAGGCATGAAAATCCTGGACGTCGTAATGTCAAGAAGCAGGCTGTGGACTGAGGGAAAAAGTCCGAGAGAAGAAAAGACTATATCACATGCTGTATATCACAGGACTGCGGATATTTTGCGCATATACCAGGAGGCGAAGAAAGCGGCTAGGAAGGACGTAGGTGTTGCGAAAACCGCTCAGCATGGTGATCTCGACGCGAAATGCGGGACACGCTATGGAAAGCGACGCCTTTACCAACTTGACAAAGGACGCCATCGTCAGACCGAGAACATCGAGAAAGTCTTGGGCATCAAGGAAGACAATGGCCATCTGCTGACGAACTGCAAGAAGGCTGTGGGACGATGACATGACTAATTAGAAAAAATGTCCACCATAGAATTTGCCTATGCGTCTATTCATTGCATCCCTCTTCGCATGCTCTCGCGCAGAAAATCACTGTGGAGGAGATGGAAGTGGCTCTGAAGAAGATGAAACCTGCGGACTGCACGAATTATCGTCAAATTCTCTTGTTTCGGACAACACAAGAATCTTCGAGGAAACTGTGGATGGACGTATTCACGATATCGCTCAGCTTTCCACCAACCAATGTAGCTTAGTAGCGAGCTGTGTATCAGCGATACCATACGTGCTGCTCATCCTCTGGTAGACAGACATGGCGAAAAGCCGAAAGCGCTGCATTAATCAAGGCTTTCTCCGCTGCTTTTCATTGTCGCAATGGATGTCATTTCGAGACATCTTGAGAAGCTTGCCCCCTTGGACGCTGCTGTGATATAACGTAAGGATTGCCAGAGAAGACACGATTGAACTCGAGCAACCAGCGCAGGCTTGGTGTGACCGCTTGACGATGCTCAGGCTCAAGCTAATTGTCAGAAAATCAGAGTACTTGACGATAGACGTAAGCAAGGTGGGTCTATTGAGAATATCGGCAGCGCGCTCGTACAGTCGTCAAACATCAAGAATCGATTCAACAACAGCGTCTGATGACAGTCGGAAGTTCGACGTTAGCTCAAGCGTGAGCTCAGCATGGTCCAAATAGCGGTAGCAGGCGTTTTCAAGCGCTTTGTACTGAGAAATAAAATTTGAGAATAAAAATTTGAGAATAAAAAAATTGAGAAAAAGTGAAATTTTGAGAATAAAAAACGCTTTATATCGAAGATCTGCAGAATCGTCGTCCGACCAGCGATGTACGTAGCTGTATGATGGCCTGCAACCAAGAGATACATACGGATTATGATCATGCTGTGTGTGCTGAATGAAATGAAAAGTTGGAGGGCAAAAAGCCAGGGGCTTCAACATTTTCCGAAGCTATTAAGAAAGTGATTTTTCGACAAAATTGGGTGAGAAAAGAGGTAAAGAATGAGGAATGAGAAAGCTTAAGTGGGACGTAGTGTTAGAAATGAAAAGAATTACCTAGCGATTCTTATCCATTTTCGTCCACCATTTAACGGGTTCATAAAATGCATACAGAATGTTTGTGTGGTCATCCTTTGACACCGATAGTTGACCGTTCAATTTCAGGTTCGTTGCGCAGCGAATCGCCTCGTTGGAAGGAAGATATTCAACGAGATCTCGTCAATGCAAGAAAAAACAATCGCGTCCAGCAGAGCTCAGAAGCGTTCAACTGTGGAACTGCCGACGCTGCAAAAGTAACCTATGACAGCTCTGCCTGGGGCCGTCGAACAAAGCAAATGGCTGTGGTTTCCTGAAATGCATATCAGGTTCGGATGCTGATGTCCGGCTGCTGGCTGACCAAGATTTGAGGAGACATCATAAAAAAACCTTATAAGGGAAGAACAGGGAGATGATAAGCACTTGCTTAGGGTTAGCCATGTATTATGGGTGATTGGTGATGCTGTCATTATTTCAAAATATGAAATTATGACATTGCTGCTGTGAATTGTAGTTTATATCGATATTATAACAGAATAGAATTGCCAAAAATTGTCAGACAGAAGTGCGCATAATAGCAAGTTAAGAATGCATAGGTGTCCACCCACGCTCCGCGTGCTCTTGTGAGAAACAATGTTTTCAAAATACGAACCCTTGCAAGGAAGGATATAATATAATCAATATCTATTACTTTATCAATAGTGTGTTGGTTGTTTCTGCTCAGAAGTTTTACCACCTTGCTCCAGTGAAGCGCGTGAAACGCAGCCGGAGGTGGCTGCTATGAGAGTTGTTCATCTGTACACCACCGCAACCTAGGCCAAACGCGCATTCAAATTGCCTCCACGACATTTTGCAAGAGTAGGATGCGTAGCGCATCGAAAAAAAGCAACACCGTCATTTATCCTTTATCCTTTATCTTGCTCAGATACTAAAGGTGACCAGGTGAAGATCCAATTTCCAAAGGCCGGGAGCAGTGTAAGGCAGCGTAGTTTCCAGGTTCATTGAAATCTCGGCACGGTTAGTTTTTGTTGTTGTTGTCAATAATGTGCCAACGAGCTTTTGAGGTGGACCTTTATTTAGGCCTCACGTTTCGACTAATTCGCCATCGTCAGAGGCCTGAATGTGGTGCAAGGTTCGGATACGTACTTTACACCAGGAAGCCTTAGCCGCTCTAATGGTTTTGACATAAATGTACGAAGAAACATAAAAAGCCTCGGAAGAGAGATAAACTCGCACATAGATCTACTAACATAGTTGAGCGCAATCGCTCTCTGTTAGTAGACCAGCAAGAGCGAATGAAACACACCGTGCAGTCTACCGTTCAGCGAAAACTCCTAGACGTCCACGCCTAATAACTGCTCGTTCTACAGTTCGTAGTGTGATAGAAAGGGCAAAAGTTCACTTGTGACGGACATGCACTCATCTCGGTTGCTCACTACTGGATTTTTGGCGAAAATCCAGAGCGCTTCTAATGCCTTCCTTGCGGTGATTTCTTCCTCTACGGCCGAAATCTAACATTTCACGCCAATTCATTACCATCATGCACGTCAACCCTAACCCTGCTTACCAAGAGAACAACTTAATGATCCGCGCCTTTTACTAGCAAGATACCCCCTCTGCGCACTGCTAGCATCATTACCGTCTCGCCGATATATAATAGATTGCGGTACAAACTTCACACTCAATTAGCTTTCTTCTTTCTTTCTTTATGCTCGTGATATTATCATTAACAATATTTACCAAAATGACATCATGCAGCTGTGTATTTTCGATGCTTTTCTGATAGGAGGAGACTTGTCCAAGAAGAAGCAGAGAACAAGAGGTAATCTTCCTTCGCGTGATCTTTGAGGAGCGTTAGTGTGAAAGCTTCGACATTGTAGCACCAGATATTCATTGGAGATAGCTATATCCAAAGCTAAACGAACTGATTCTTGACGATCCTGAAGACCTGTACACATTTTCAAGGCCGTGCGAAATATGTTTCGAACTACAGCGTGCTTGATGGCCATAGGGTGCGCAGAACTTACATGAATCAGAATGTTTTTAGAGGTTCTTCGGTTTTCGATACCACTACACCCTAACCACTCCGTTGGGCAGTTTTATTTGCGTGTTTATGTAAGGAAGCCAACCCTGTGGGGTTTTTGTGGTTAGTTTTGGTGTACTGTGACTGTAGATTCAATGACCTTAAAAGCTGGTTCATTTCTAACTGTGTTGAAAATACGGTACAGCAGTTATCAATATATCTACAACACATTAGCTGTGACCGTTTCAGCACCGGTCTCTCAATATACTCACGAAACACACACAAAGTACAGGTGCTAGACGTTGGCCCATGACTAATCTTCTGAGTTGCGAAAAATACGATCCCGACAATTTAAAAATGTTACACTTTAAACATTCCTCAACTAGAGTCACGATGTGCGCTTTCTGAAGTCCAAAGGTGCTAATATCCTAGGCATGCGTGTCCAACTTTTCGGATAATGCTTGTAAGGCTTCTTCGTTTTGGACTTTCGTATACAGCGACGCTACATCAATTGACTCAATAACACAACTCCCAATAAATTGAAATAAATAAAAAATTCCATATCAAGAACTTGCACCACATTCAGGCCTGTGGCGAGGACGAATTAGTCGAAACGTAAAAAGCCGAAAGAAGGATTCACTTCAGAACCTCGTTGGTACATTATTGACAATAACAATAAGGCAGGGTTTTTTCACAAATAGAGCTGGATCTGTTATTTTAAAAATACTCGAAGAAATGCCCTCGAAAAGACGTGAAGGCAATACCAATAACTCGTTGACAGGTATCCGGATGTTTCCTAATAGTTTGTTGCCTGCTGTAGTTGTTGTCTATCGTTTGAATTCATTGAGACGTATTTTATGCTCTGTTCTTCAACCTACATTGCTCTTTTCGCCATATTTCTTTCTAGATATCCGCACATAAATAAATGAATAAAGAAATAAATAAGAATTCGTAGATTTATGTCTGTCAGAAAGCTGATCAACCTGTCAGTTGTTCAGAACTTGCGAAGGTGATCCACACATGCAAGTAAGTGAAACTGCACATTCTATTTTATGAGAGAACACTGCATTAGTGAACCATTATTGGTCGGTGTTGATTGACATTCTCATAGCCTATCTTATTGTTAGAGCATGCACCATTCGCATACCCCAGTGTTGGGTGGGCTTTTCAAAAAATGAGTGACATCGATCAACCGAAAGAAATTACACTAGTACATCCTCAGACAAAATTACGTTAGGAGCCGAGCAGGACAAGGTGTGGAACAGATTTCCTTACTGGTTTAGACCTTGTCGTGAAGATGTTGTGGTACTATCATGATGCGGGGAAAATGATATCTGCTTCAGCAGCAGGGTAGCGGCATGTTGCAAAACTCGTGCAGCTATCGTGATGCCACTGTCTTGCATTACGAAGCTGTCATCTGCCAGCAGCAGGATAGGTGCATGTAGAGAACAGCAGGAAGCACTCGTGCTGCTAGCATCATAATGCACAGTGTATGTGAACGGTTAGTTTTTCTGGCTGCATGTCTCCACAACAAGGTTTGAACCGGAGCAATAACTCGATTCCAAATTCTGTAATGCATAGCTATTAATGCAGCAACAAGACAGTATCTCACTAGAACCGTGCAGCGCGATAACATCACACGCCGAAAGGAGAGGATGCCGTTCAACACGTTTTGTCGGAGAACGAATAGGCAAACAGCACCAACTCACATTTACAAGCAATACAGGATGCAAGGTGGATTACGTAGCATGCGTATTTAAATATACAGCCCCTCCCATTGTAACGCCTCCGGATAAGGCGGGACTCCCGATACAACGTGGATTTTTCGGGAACCGGTCAGCTCACCTTTACACTAATACAATCCAACTCCGTATGAGACGCTACGGATATAACGCTACTCCCGCTTTTAGCGCGGTTTTAGGGGCAACTCTGTGTTCAAAATGGCAAGCTTAATAATGCGACCAGGACTGAATTCTTGTTCCATGCAGAAGAATAAGATCAGCAAGATGCTGGCTGCGTCTCTCGTTTTTTTCACGAGAGGCACTCGCCCGACAATGTGTTAGATGCATATCGACATTTTTCGCGTGACCGCTACAATACCATCCTCATCTTTTGGTCTTTGGGCGGAAAAGCCAGAAGAACGCCTTTTCTACGCTCTTGTATAGTGCTCTTCAAACGAAGTGCATTGCAAAGTGAAACATATATTCGGGGCCAGCACCGAGCTATCTTCCAGATGAGCTGCAAAATGCCCCGTGAGCGCTTGAAAAATAGTTCAGTAACCTAATTTTGACCTGGCGCGGCTGAGCCCTTCCCTTACGAGAGAGAATTACACCCACAGGATGCATGCTACTAACTAGCTAGAGTAGAAGGAGGTGAAGCCTAACTTAAAGCCTATTGGCTGCCTTAAAATAATAGCGCATAGTTCTTTGAATTCTTTAGCTTTTCGCGATCACAAATATAATTTATAATTTTTATAATTATATTATAATATATTTTTTCGGAAAAACCAGTAATTTAAGTGCCATTAATTTCAGAAAATGTTCCACATTGGAGAACTCTAATTTTGGAATATCACGTTTGTGTGTGTGCTTATATACGTTTGCTTCGTTATACGTTACAGTTCAAATCTTACTGCGAAGGTGGTACCATTAGGGTTGCAATCGTTAGTAATTATCAAAGTTGTCCACACGCTTCTTCTTTGCAGTTGTCTACGCACTTTTCCCATGATCATAGGGAAAGAATTGTTTCCTGACGAAAGAAGATTAGAGATTTGGAGGCCTATAAAAGCTCCTTATAGTCTTCCACAGGTGAGACTTTGACTAGGCTAGAAGACATTTTAGCAAGTCAGTTACGCAGCAAACTCACTCCAAATGCTAACCGATTGCCGCTAAAAACTATTCAAAAACCGAAAAATGACTTACGAGTGGATGAACAATTTATGTGGATGCACCAGTCGTTGACAACAATGTCGCTCAATAGTGCGCGACGGTATATTATTTCAACAAGAATGATATCCGGTCCATCTATCCTTCGCTCAGGTAGGTTACTTAGGATGCTGAACACGATGCCGATGTCCATTTCGACTATTACGGCCGGTTTTCCTCTTAATCGATAGTCGTGTCCCGGACCTTACCTCCTCTGTGTAGGAGTTATATGAGGAGCTAAAAACAAATCTTATCTCCGCTTTTTAAAAACGCGTTCAATTTCACTTTCGTAATAATCTCCGATCACTGCTTTTCTCCTTAGCACCTTCCTTATTCTCATTTTTCTGCTTTGAATTCTCCTTACTTTCTCTGCTTTGATGACACAGCTGAGGGTAATTGGTAAAGTTCAATAGGATTTTCCAGAATTGCTGTCGAGATTTAACATCATGAGCGTCCCGATATCGAGGAACTCAACGAAAGCTTTGAGGATGTACTGCTTGACAGCGACGTTGAAGCTGGCGATGGCCTGGATGGCGACGATATGGCTCCTACTGTTGTTCCTGGCACTGATTCCGATATCTCAGATGACAGCGACGAAGAAGCGGAGAGAATTTGAATGGACCATGCTCGAAAATATGACAGAAGGACGTTGAACGAAACTGTCGGAGCTGCTCTAGAGTAGGCGATTGCGAAACGGCGCTACAATTTTACGAGTTCTTTTTTTCTGAACGACTTCTTGAAATCGTAACTGAACAGAAAAATGTATACGGACAAGAGAAACAATTGAATTGGCTTATACCGCCACTGCTGAACTGAGAACCTACTTTGGTCTTTGCCTCCAAATGTCCCGATGTCCGTTCGATAGTCAGCGGAACTACTAGCCATTGAAGCCTTGAAACTTCGCCACAGATGGACATTCGATCGACGGAGATTTTATGACCAGAGATCGATTAGAAGGAATCCAAATACATTTCCACTTCGTGGTCAACTCTTCTGCCGACAGGAATATCAAAATTTACAAGTTCCAGACTATCCTCAACCATCTGAATGAGAGATTTCAAGCCATGTAAACAGCTGAGCAAGAACTGTGCATCGACGGGTCGATGTTGCCATTCAGAGGCCGAGTATTTGGCAATACAATGCAACAAAGCGTCATCGATTCGGAATCAAGCTCTTCAAGCTCTGTTCTCGTACATGTTTCACTCAAAAAGTCAAGATCTATGCAGAAAGACCCGAAAAGGACAGCAATTGTGGCAGAGGGGTAGCACTAGCACTGATGGACGGCTTTCTGATGCAGGGACGATGTCTCTGTACTGGTAACTGGTACACCAGTTTGCCGCTTGCACGATAAAGAAAGACGGACTTGGTGGGAGCCCATGGAAGAAACCGTAAAGGCATACCTCAAATGGTCAGAGGCAAAGTACTCTAGAAAGAAATGTTCATATACAAGCGGAATTCCAAAGGAGTGCTTGTTCTAAAATGGAAAGACAAGAAGGAAATTCATTTGCTTTCTACGAAACATGATGCCAGCTGTCATCGAAACGGCAAGCTTACGGTTGTTGTGATTACAACACGATGAATGGAATCGTTGACCTCAGTGCCCAAATGGCTGCCTATTACCCGTTTGCGAGGAAGACAGCCAAATGTTATATACGGCGGTTTTTTCATCTCTCAACTCAGAATGTCTTGGTCATCAATGCCTGGTTTCTGTATTGCGAGAAGGTTATGAAGATCAAGATCAATTATTTCAAAGAGCTGGTTGTTGAAGATCTGCTGTGCAAGATCATCAACAACGCCTCGAGCAGCAGGTAAAGATCCCGAAAGCGGAAATTAGTGTCAGGTCCAAATGCAAAGGCTAAAGACAGACGGTTTTGCACTGACTGCTACAAATCGTTCTCTCGAGCTTCAGGAAGATCCACTGCCAGGAATAAGGCTAATAGGTCTAAGACAAAATGCAGTGAATGCAAGAAATTTTTCTGTTTACAATGTTTCAAAACAACCCATAGCTGCTGACTGTTAGCAAAAAACTGCTTTTTTACAACTTTTTGTATAGCGAAGATTTCTTCCTGAACTGGTTTTCTTTGTAACCTTGCTTTCTCATACTGCACATCGTGCTTGTTTATGCAGTGTATTCCTTTTGTTTCTTCTATACTGAAGTATCTCTGCTTTACCTTACACATTGGTATCGACATTGTTGAACCACTCTGTCCGATTGGTCATTCTTGCCTCGTTTTACAATCACACATTTTTTTACATGCCTTATGGGTAATACATCTACAATGAGCCACGAAATTCAATCTATGCTGCGTCCTTCCACAAGGCAGTACAGTCGCCAGGGTATATAACGGTAGGTATGCGCTGGTAAGCGTTTCGGATACCTATCCCAACATACACTCGCTAGCTGCCCGAAATTTCAAAATAGATGTATGATTCGTATGATTTCAAAATAACCTCCTAGACGAACCGACCGTTAGTTTTGAGACAAACATTAGCATCGCGTTTAGCAACCCAAATTTATCCTTAGACGAAGTTTGAGTCACGATATGTCGTGTCACATTTGTGCGGCGCGCTTCGTCACACGAGCCAGACACGCGAAAATCGCTCTCGTCGTCAGCGTGTTAAATCTGATTTGAATGGTGGGTCGATCTCAATTTTTTCACTTCCTCCGGTTTATCAAATGAGTAAAATATCCAGTAGCCCTGGTCAGGCTCAAGCGTGGGGTGCAAGAATCGCAGAGGGGGGGGTCGTACTTTGGCTCAAGGTGAGGGGGTCGTACTTCGATATAGATCCGAAGAAAAAAATTTCTCGCAGGGATGATTCTTTCGCAAGCATTGTAAGCAGAGGTATGTAAATATTAAAAAACTAATTATTAATATTTAATTATTAAGGTTTGAAGCAAATAAATCGATTAAATGAAGATTTTTAGGCATGGCAGCGATATTGCGACACCCTGGGCATCGCATCTTCTACGGAAAGAAGACGCCATTTGGATTTAAAACTATATTTAATAAAAATTTAAATAGTTGTTGTATTAGTTGTTGTATATGGATCTTACCGAAATTTAACCTTCAATTTGTAGCAGGAAAAACATTAGACCTCTCCAAACAACCTTTCCTCGGATCAGGTGGAGTGATTTTCCTATCCTTCACCAAAAATCAAATGTTTCCTGAACAAGGCGACCACTGGAGCTGAAATTGGAGTGAACAATAGCACAGTTTTTATTTAGTACTTGTTCAAAAAAATGAAGTCTTTCCTAAGCAATCTTCCTTGTGATAAGGTGAGGTCATGCTCATTTGTTCAAAAATAAGGTATTTTCTACCTGAAGGAGTCGATGTCTAGAGCTGAGATGTAGCTTTACAGCTTTAATTTGGATTTGAGTGCACGTTCATCACTTGAATATTTTTACTTCCTTAATAGTTTTTGCTTTCAGGAGAAGTCGTTTGAACGCGGAAAAGAGATGGTCAAGTGAGTGATCTCAACTGGGAAAGCAAAAGAATTTATTTGCGACGTTTCGAATAACAGACAGAGTAAATGTTATCATATATGCGCTGTCGGATCTTCTTCAATACCATGAAGTACTCCGCTAGAAAAGATGGATGCCTTCGAAGCTTCAAGATCTTCTCGAGAGCGTCGAATTTCGTCGCTATCTTCTCTGTTGTTTAGACCATTGACAATCATATATTCCTTGACATCAAGTTCGACGAGAGCACGTGAATTACCTGTGTGCGTCAGTTATCAAAAGCAAAAATCACATTTAAGAAATAACATCTAGACGGGGAATAGATAAAATAGATTTCTCAGAACCTACCTTTTGCGAGCGAGTCTTTGATTTGTTTCATTAGGCTGCTGTCACGTTCGAATGTTGACGGTTTTCCCTTCGGTAATCCGAGAATTGGACGAGGATGTAACCACTGACGTGCTAATTTCATAGGTTAACTGTTAGAACGCTTGGGCCATCGCGTTCTACTCTGAAAACACTTCGAATTAAAAACGGGAAGTATGCAGTGTGAAAGCTGTGGTATGGTGAACACAAAAACTTACGTCATAAGGTAGTCTAAAGTTTCGGTGCCAATATTGCTTCTCTCTCCTCTGCTAAGGCGATTGGCTGTTGAAAAACTTCGCTCAGGATCAGCATTGCTGGCAGGTATGAGGAGTAAGCATTTAATAGCCTAAGAATGTGATAATTACTGAAGTGTTTACTTTTTGGAAAGCGTTCATACCTCAACGACGGAATCCCGAAGTTCAAGCTCTTCAGCATTATTGAGAAGTGTTTGGTAGATTCTCAAGCTGTTGTCATGCTCGCGAAGGTCTATCGACCATGACGACAAACGCTCGACATTGCGGGCGACGTTATCGTAAAAGTGTAGAAAGTCTTCCTCTGCTGATCGCAAATTGCAGTACTTTTCGATAGATTTGATGGAGCGAAGAATCAGCTCCTTCCGATCAGATAAGTGTACGAAGTTGTCTTTGTCGACGTGCGCAGGATATCCTCTGGTTTCGGGACTCGTGTCTTTTGGCATACATGTGAGGAAATGATTGAAATCACCTTGGCACTCAATTATGTCCAAAATGATGTGACGATCCAAAGCGTACGAGAAGTCTGCTGCTGGCTTAGACTGTCGCTTACCGGGAGTCATATATAGGTTCAGAGCATTTTTTACTTCATCGTAGAATGCGTCTATGTGGTCTTCTGCGGTTTGAGCCTTCATTCCATTGGCGTAGAGTTTTCCGAGAGTTAGGCTTGCAAGCTGTCTGACGTCAAAATCGGGTGCGTCTTCCATGTGATAGGCGAGGTCGATATCTAGATCAGGTTCAGCTCCTCGTTGACGATGATCAAAACTTCGGAAAAGTTTGACACTTCTTGCTCCTTCGGTGGCCTCGCGTGTCCGAGTTTCCATCCTTTTCACCTGTTTCGGTTTATAGTCGTCGAATTTCACTGGGTTATAGGCCAAAAGGAAGGGCACGGATCTGCATCAGTACTGCCAGTGACATATGTGCAGTATCGTCGGAGATGATCCTTTTCGACATTCCTGAAGTTTCCGGTACGAGGGTCATGTTCTAGCAATTTTCTTTCTTGGACAAGGCTTTTGTGAACGTTCTGCTTAATCTGTTCGTTTTCTAGTAGAAAATTCAGATGCCTCCATCGAGTGAGGTGATCAACAAGAAGGCTTTCTTCATTTTGCAGAGCTTTGGACAGTGTAGTCAGATGAGAAAGCACAGCATTTACGTGGTGGAGAATGATAAAAGTGCGACCGTCTTTGAGAACCCATTCTGCAATTTCAGCTCTCTCGCGCATGTTTTGAGCCTTGTCAGCGGCCATTCTATTCAAAGCTTCTATCAAACAGGATACATGGGGAGCACTTTCAAAAGTGAATTTTGAAGGCTCGCCGACCACCTCACTTTATGTAGTTTGTCCATACGTAGGGTGTCGAAGCCCATGTCGTATGCAGCTTTGTTGTAGAATGCTCGTCCTTTCGTTCTTAAGTTTGAGCCGAATAGATGGTGCATTTCCATTATGGCGGCCTGTGCCAGTTTTATACCGTAGCCGGAGAGAGATGCAACTGCAAGGTTTAGTTTGTGGGCGGAGCAGATTGACAAAAGCAGGTCGGTTCTTGGGCTGTTCTCGAAAATCGAAATTAATTGTTTTAGTTGAGCGCGGACGCCGTTGAGGCTTCCTGTCATAACTGACGCACCGTCGCTTGATAGAGCGACAAGTTTTCCCATTGCAAAGTCGTAAGGCTCTGTCCACAAACCGTAAGGTCCAGCCCACGAATTATATTTTTTTAGGGAACCAACGAAAGCCTTCACTACGTCGTCCGCAGTCTCGCTTTCAAGCCCAACGAGAGAAAAGTGGAAGGTGATAGGGCGATTCGCTGGCGAAACTGTTCGGAGCAGGAACACAATCCACTTTACTCCGTCGTTCGAGGTTCCATGGGCCAGCAGTGAAAATGGTAGATCATTGGATATGATATAGTTTAGCATGTCGTATTTCATATGTACTGCAAATTGCTTCACCATTCTTTGCGCTGTGGTTGCTTCATAGTGTGCAGTAGCAGATACAGCTCCACATTTCATTGCCATGAGTATTAGAGGAAATTGCTTCGCAAACGGCAGGCCCTCTTTTGCTCGTATAAGTTGTAAGAGTTGACGTCACAGTGGCTGCCATTACTCCTGGTGACAGACTTTTGTCGAAATTTCTTACGGCTATTACAAATTCGTCAAAATTGCGTTGATGTTCAGCGGACACCTTTTTGATGACGCTGTAATCTCTCAATGAGGCGAGTTATTCCTGTTGCTTTTCTCGAAGTCGATTGTCCTCTATACTGCTTGAGGCACAAAACCTGATTTGCTCCTAGAAGGTTGATATCCGTCCAATGTGTCGTTTTTCCGGGTCCCTTTCTCTTCCTTTCTCTTCGTACCGCCTCTACGTCCAGCGCTTCGCATGCTCCATGGTCTGGATCGGGGTTGTAGGAACTTAAGGAATCTCTGTTGCACAGTTTGCATCGAATGAATTCAGCGTATGGACGCGAAGGATCTCTGTAATAGCTGAGCCAAGCCATATTCATAAGTAATCCTTTTTGCTTATAACTTAGCTTGTGACCGTCAATATCCAGTTGCGAAAGGCCTTTCATCAGGAGTTTGCGCTCGTCGTCGTCTCTATGCAGTCCAAACTCTTTCTTTTCTTCGGTGCCGAGTTTCAGTCCCTCTTTGTAAAGAATGTTCCGTTCTCTCAATCCCGAGGATATCTCTTGTACGCATTCGGATATATCATTGATTTTGGAATCGAAAATGCGCATCCAATTCAGTACGGGTTCCACATGGCCCGAAAACTGTGGCACGTGTTGTTGTTGTGAAGACGTAGGCGGTTCTTCCGAAGAAGAACGATCAACGGGATAACTTTCGGCTTCATCGGTATCAAGTCGTTGCGCTCCTTGCGCTCCGTTGCGCTGAAATGCATGGTGTGGAGGAGATGTGAGAATTCAGTGATATTTTTGGTAGTAGCCTTTTGAAATTTTCCCCTTCGCAGTGGTTGTCGCTCCCAGGAGATCTCACAGTAAGAGCCCAACGGCACCCAAACAGAGACACAGAAATGATGCCGTTGATTGCAGCCGGGGGAAGGTGATGAAGAACGATTGTTGTAGGACATTCAAAAATCGGTATGAGTCGATCCATCGGCAAAATTTGGTATGATGGCTGGTTGGAGAAAGCGCAACAATGTGCTTCAGCCTTGTAGAGAGCCACCTTTGCTGATCACTCGAAACATCAAGATGATTCCTTCGGTATACGACATTTCTACTATCAGTAGTTTTAAGAGACTGAAGTAGGTTTTGAAGAGATTGGCGACGTTCGCATTAGGGAGGTGCACGAGTGCGAAGACTGTCTGCGGCATTTCAGTGTTTCGGCGAGGTGTTGACAGCGAAGTGAAGAATGTGTCAATCTTGCTCGCTTGGTGTGGATCTATCAGTCGAACCAAGCATTGTGGCCAGTTCACGAAACGAGAGCAGTGTGCATGCTTGTCAGCGGTGCTGTAAAAGTTCCAGTCAATCGATGTCGTTTCTACTGCAGAGCTTCCAATGACAAAGTATTTTGCGAGTTCTCCGTCTTCACGAGGCCATTTGTGATTTCCGAAGTCGACGAATGTGATAGTGTTGAAGTGATCAGGCTTCTTCACCTAAAAGCCCAATACGTTGAGGACGGTTTAGTAGCTCACATGCGTCGTTTGTTTAATGAAGCACTTAATGCCGCACTATAGAGACGACTTAAGCAATGAAGAGCGAAGAAAAAATATTAGGCTACCAGTCGTCAGAATGGCCTCTCGGCCGCACTGTCGGCTTTTTAACGGCTTCGCAGTACTAATGACTTCTCATCACCAAATGCAGCTGCTGTCTATGTCATGGTTTTCGCAGGAAGAACACCTTGTCTAAGTCGATGGGGCAAGTTAGAAAGAAATAGAAAAACTGAACGACATCCAAAGAAAATCGATAATTTGATCAATATCGATTGATGTCCATCGAATTTTCAAAAACGAACTTCAGATTCGTGTTTATCGACCTCGATCATCCCTAAGACAAAAGTTTCGGGACGCTGTCTATCCCTGTCTATCGTTTAGTATCGCCAATACACCGCCCCCCCCCCCTCCAGTTGTGACGGGCGGACGGAAACACACACACCCACACACCCACAGTTTTTTATATATAGTATGATCACGAGATCTTATGGAGCAACCTAATAAACAGTAAGAAAGTACTTCCATTTTTCCAAAAAAAAAATCACTCGAAGAGCAAAAAGACACATGGTCACATATCACACCACACGAGCGCTTATATAGATGAGGCCTGCATGTACTTAGAACCTGTAAAAAACATTCGATAAGTATTGGTGCGAGTTCAAAGTACTGTCTTGTAGTTGAGGGGAGAATCGCAGCGACGAAATTTTCGTTGATGATGGATGGGACGGCATTCGCTAGCCTGCGAAACGCCAGAAGACGAGAGGAGTATTGATGCAAGAGCAAAAGAACACATGGTCACATATCACGCCACAACACCGCTTACATATATATATATATATATATATATATATATATATATATATATGTCACATAAGAAAGCGCTTATAGATAAAATTGAAAAGGTTTAGAAAAGCTTCACATATCGCTGCTTTAGCAGATGCGGTCAAATGGGCCTTTCTTACGATGAGCGGTTGTCTAGACTTAATGCCGATGCAGTAAAATTCAGGCGTAAGTTAGTGGACTTTACACTAATGTATAAGCTGACAACGAACGAGATAAATCTTAGCATTTCTGACTTTTTCGAGGTCTCGCAGACTATCGGTAGATTAAGGGGCCACCCGTTCCGTATAAGACCCGAAAACCTAACTCCACTGGCTATGAAAACTCCTTCCTTGTTCGAAGAGTTGCGGAGTGGAATAATCTGCATCCCGATCTTTTCATTTATATAAAGTCTTGCACATTCCAGACCTGTTTAGCTCAACGACTAAGGCAACTAAAGGATGACGCTTCTGCATCGGCTGATGATGTACACTGAATTCAGACATTAGTAGGCCTCACAAGTCATAGCACGACTATAGCTACACTGTGGTTGGTGAACCCCACACTTGAGTGCCCTCACGCTGGCTGACGTCCCTGCACGATGGCGCAGCCTGTGCGCGCTGTCCTAGCGCGCAGAAACGGGAGCACAGTTCCCCTGGTGTAGCGACCTGCCAATGATTTATTGACGTGGAAAATCGGTTTGTGTTTTTCTGGTTTCTTCGTTGTTTCCTTCCACTGGCGGCTGGCTCGTTCGTTCCTCGCGGTCGACCGATGGTGGTTGTGGGGGCTGTGGCTGGAGTCGGTCGCGGTGGCTGGTTGTCGCTGTTGTCCTGGCTTGTTGGTTTCCATCGGTGGTCCGTTGTGGGAAGCATGGCTGTGCGTCGGTGCAGGAGACGTATGGCATCCTATTTCGCGGCCTCTTATATGCAACTGCAGAACACTCTAGAAAGGTCATTGACCAAATATGGAGTTGTCTAGGTCAAAATGGTACGCCTTTAGCGATGAGTGTAGTAGAGTAGTGTTGTGCAATTATCATTACAGACAGGAATTCAACCGCCAGGCTGCTCGATGCTTCACTCAGACGTTCGGCGATACTGTCTTCCACTGCACATCAATGCTTTTTCTTTCAATGCTTTTCCTCTCATTGAAACATCCGATATTACACTTCCTTGCTGTCAATGCCATAGACCTATTGTAGCTTACGAGCCAGCTTTCACAGAACTAAATCAGTCTTTGCTGTACGTGTCACTTTATAGCGTAGTATTTCTCATTCTCTCTCTAACGATACGTGTACCTCTAGCGCCTTTACTGTTGCACAAATTGCGCATAGTGGAGCATTTTTTAAACGAACTTTTATACAGCTGAGACACTGTATGTCTTGAGTCTTCTACCAACCATCTTTCAATTGAAACGCGAGCAGGTAAGGGCTTATGACCTCCCATCAGGGTAACCTTTTGGGGTGCGTACCAACTTTCACTTCAACACATACAAGGTCCACCCCATATAGGATTTATGCCTATCTAGCACCTATGGTAGTAGTATCTTAAGCCCTCTGTTTTTCGCCTCGCAGTATTATTTTCTTTCCTCTTCGCCGACTGCATCTAACTGTCTCAGCAAAGTACAAACGACCTCCACTTTTGCATGCACGATATGCGCATCAGTAAAGCTTTCAGCTTTTCTCAATCTTCATCAAACGAATCCTACCCTTGCCCTATCTTCCTTCTCATTTTTCGTTTATTTTATGCTCTCTTTCAATAGCCAATTCATTTTGCTCCTCCTGTGAATTTCGCTTCTAATAATGTGTTGTTTGAATTGGCAATAAATAAATAAATCGCATAGATGTGATTGAGGGTGCACAGTCTTCATAGAACCGCTTTGAAAACAGCATTATATCATATCCTACTGTGCTATTCTACGTTATATTTCGAACAACTCTTGCCGAAATAAAGCGAAGAAGGATCAAAGTTGAAAAGAATAACCGCTGCGGTCAACATTCCATATTATCGGTTTGATGGCGAAGCTCCCAACCAGACGTTTGGCCGCCAGTAGGCCGCTCCCTTCTGGTAATAAAATATATACGAAAACGAGAGTGAAATATATGCCATTTCACAACCCGCACGTAAACATAAGTCTGAGTATTGAACTCTTCTGTGCAGTGCACAGATTGAAAGTTAGACTACTTTATCTGTGTGCTAGTTCATCAAAGGTCAAGTTTTACGATTTACGGCTCAAAATGTCGTAAATCGTAGCTAAGCACACTGCTGATGGATAGTCAGACATTTTCAGAGCAAACTTCATATTCATTTGGCATGGGTTGCTTCCAGATTCTGCTTATGATTTCGTAAAACAAATTTTGAAATCGTATAGTGACTCCTTCAAGGACATATGGCAGCATGTATTATATGTGTGTATGTCTGTCGTTTATCACACTATATTCGATTCGGTTGATGACTCAAGAAGGGGTTTGTACAGGATCAGTTCACCTTTGTTAGGAAGCAGAAGAACATCCAACTACTTCAGAATTTGTCCAACGCGATCATGCACACTACACTTCGTGCGAGTTCCACAAAAGATCCCTAATTACGTGGGTTATCACACGTGGTATATGACGGTCTTATAAAATGGCCACCCCTCCCCAGTCCCCTTGCCGTCTGAGGTTATGTTGTGTTATAGTGTTTGGCTATTTCCTATTAATTTGACGAACTTATTAGTTTTCTTTGGCATTTCTTAAAGAATCTCATAGATGATGTACTCTTTTAATTCACTTCATACCGAAGAAATTTTTGCCTCTGTTACTACTGCATTATCCGTTGTTATCCGAATCGGATATCCGATATCTGATCCGATGAAAAATCGTTTATTCGAATCCGACCAATCGAATATATATATATATATATATATATATATATATATATATATAAGCCGGGAAGGAAATTGATAAAGAAGCCCTGCGTGCCGCCACGGACGCATTCCCCAAGAGAGTACAGGCATTTATTCGTGTAAAAGGAGGCCATTTGGAAATCGAACTGCTTTTTAATGTGCCGGGTCGACATTTATAAATGGAAGAATTTCATCCCATTTGCTTTAAAGCAGCCGTTCGGGCTGCCAATTACTTGCGTCCAAGAACTGCCGCAACCTGCATATTACACAGTGAGGTCACTTTTGCGAGGCATTGATTCTCGCCCAATCTTCACCTGTCACCCTTAAAGCTGGATTGTTCCGATGCAAAGTTGCCGACGGTCTCTCCCACGACTGTGTACGTTTGGATTCAAGATGCACTCGTGGTCGTCACGTCCGTTGGAAGTCCTCCTTTTCCGTGGATTCTCAGGGGTGCCCTTGGCCAGTGATCCACCTTCATGGGGACGCGGTTGGACGAACCTTATACCCTTCAGCTGCCGTCTGCGTTCCGGATCCGGCATCAAGGTGAAATTTTGGCGGTGTTCATCACGTCGCCGGCGAGCTCATTCGGCTTTTTCCCCTGTTGCTTCAGCTCCGCAGAAGCAGCTCCAAATTTTCCCACCTTCAGGATATCGCGCATCACGTATTGCCGCATCTTCTCGAGATAGTGCACGACCTTGCGTCCAATAAATGGCGTCCGTTTGTAGTGCGGGTCATTGGCCAGGCAGGTAGCGGGATGAGGCGCTCTCCAGCACTGCAGTATTGGCCCCGACCACGGCCTCAAACTCCCTTTCCGGTGCAGTGAGGTATCAAACGAACCGCCCATTTTCGTCCAATCCACGTCCTCGTACGGGAGCGGAAAAACAGCAGCGTCCCTCCTGTCTGCAGTTGGCGTTCCACCGCAATGAGGGTTTGCCTCATGAACCTGTCCGACGGCAGCTCTTATGGCCACAAAATCACTATAGCGTCCACTGTGGCGTGGTACAAGAGCTTCTGTGCCAGGAATTTCCAGCTCTCATAGACATACACAGCGATGCTCTCGTCGTAACCGAGTTCCGCCTGAATGCGTTCGAAAGCCACGGGTAGAGCCAGGAACACCCGGAGCTGGCTCGCCGCTGAGGCGCCAGGCAAGGAAGTGTAGCACATCATTTGTCTCAACTCTCGTCTAGGTTTTAAGTCCCACATAGGGGCAATCAATAAAAAAGCTCTCTTCACGCTGTTCTCTATTCTTAGAAGCATTCAGTGCAATGACGCGCCCACCCTGATAAGATTATACAACACCTACGTATTACCGATCCTAGAGTACGGCTCGCAAATTTGTAGTCCGTCCTCTAGAAAAATGCAGTTAAAACTGGAAAGTGTTCAAAAGATTTTCACTAAAACGATTTTATGGAGATGCGCACCAATAATTGAACACCGAACGCCAAGTTATAGTGAAAGACTGAAATACTTCAATCTAAACAGCCTCCATTACAGTCGTACTTTCAATGACATTAGCTTTTGTTATAAAGTTCTTAAAGGACAACTTAAAAGAAAGCCCTCGAAATGTTGGACTTTGCAACTTGCGCCAGTAAATAGAAACCGTCGGACACAGTTACATAAATCCTTGTTTAACAGGGCGCTCGTTGGTTTCAAATGCTACCAACCAGTATTTTGAGTCAACTAGTGTCCCCACTGAGGCAAGTTAAGCGTCTTCTTTTAGATCTGCAAGTTCAAGAGGTCTAGGCGGTTGGGTTGAGCTACATGCAGAGTTACCATACGCGCTCGTTGCAGTGGTACCCGTTGAATAGAGCAAGGGTCCCAGATCGTCGATACCAGTTGTACAGTGGAAGTGGTACTAGAGATACGGTATTACGTTTTGATACACAGTGTGTGTTGTGTTTGTTCACGCTTAGTGAATCAATATGCCGGCCTCGATTTCATGACTGAAGTTAGAGGCTATTCGGAGCTTAAGTACAGAGGAGCCCATTATGGATTTTTTTCTCATGTTTGTTTTCGTTATATAATATATACACATATGTATTGCGTAGAGTCATGTTTTACATTGAGGCAATTTACGTCTGCAAGTTCGGGTGGCTACCTCAGTTCCTATTGAAGCAGCATCGAATGGATACGTAATGAAGGCCTAGGTATGACCAGACTAAGACCGGACTCTTAGGTGCTTCCGTTCGACCAAGCTGCTCGAATGTGATTCTCCACTGCACCGGAATCACACCTTAGCTATACTGAGCGTTAAGTCGACCTTTGCAATATTATCATAGTTGAATTATCTGAGTTCTAATTCCTATTCATTCAAATTGACGCTTTATTTTCAATCTTTTTATATGTCTTTATTTGTTACACCAGTGTTGAGTTTATGTGTTGATTTTGTTGAGTTGTGCGAAACTTGTTTGTTCATGTTCCGTTTTAGCGCACTTATTGTGCATCTATAAAATAAAATAAAATAAATAAATAAAATTTTCAGAGCCGCCGTTAGGTACGCTCCCATATCGCATCGCACTTTCCACGGAAAGATTACTGGATGTTCGACGCTCGATCCCTGCACATGTTCAACATCTTCGGCGAAGTCGTGGCATCGGTGAGCGTGTGAAATTATGGCCAGAGCCAGTCTGTCAAATACAAGGAGTTTTTCATCCTCAACTCCTACTTTTTCTTCTCGTCACCGCAACACTTTTTCGCTGATGGAGGCTGATGTTAGCAAGCTGGAACATGTCAGCTGTTCTTTCGACCTGGCCATGGGGTGACTGAGGCTAGGTAGAGCTACGTGCGCCATGTGGTCGAAGAGTCCACACCCGCAATTCCTCCTCAGATTCAATGGATGGTCGATCGAGAAGAACGTTCTGAAATACGAAATCTTCGCTGTCGCCACTGTCCTCTCGTTTTTGTTAATTCTTTGCATGCCTCCCTCTTTTCCACACGTCTTTGTGGTGCGCAGCGGCCCATCTGAGATTTGAGGTGTCAGTTTCACTAAAAGGTCAAACGGCTCACTTACGGGCTCTCTGTTATCCTGTGTAAAGGTTAGCAAGGCGCTGTTGTCGCTGCTCTCGATGACGCGATAGGGTCCTTCCCAGGAGTTTGCGAGCTTAGGATTACGGGACGACTGCTTCTCGCTAGGAACCTTCATGTGAACCCGATCGCCTACCTTTGGCGGTGCCTTACATGCGCCTTTATCCCAGTCATAAGCCATCTTTAGTTGCATCCTTTCGTTGACCTCACGCGCATATGGACCGTAGTATTGTAGGTGAAAACACAAAAGGACAACATCTTGTCCAACTCACCAGCTACGGCGACCTTCTTCAAAAGTATCTGTTTGAATGTCTGGTTGAATCGTTCCGGCAGCCCGTTCTCGTGAGGGTTATACCCTTTCGTGAATACATGACAGACTCCCATCAGATCCTTCAACTGCTATATGAGCCTGTTCTCGAACTTTCCCCTTGATCAGAGAGAAAGCGGCTGACGGCCTCTTTCTGCTAGCCACCATTTGAACAGTACGCGTGCCACCGCGGAGGCGTCCTCAGAAGCGGAGGTCCCACCAAACTTCGTGAGGTGATCCACCACGAAGGGTATGTAGGGTTTCCATCTGACGTTGTGCCCATCTCCAGTATGTCGACTCCCACCAGCTCGTAGAGCCTGGTCGTCACGATCGGCCTCAACGGGGTATCATGACCTGACGGTAGTTGTTACACAAACAAATTCGACACTCCTGGGCCCATTTTGTGACGTCGCTGGACATAGTCTCCCAGACTACTCTCCTTGATTGCTGCCCTAAAAGTTTCTTTGGGCCGAAATACCCTGTCAGCAGACCAGCCTGAGTCTCGTCGAAAACACTTCGCCTTTTTGACGGTGGCAGCACTCAACGAACAAGGTCGTTCTGCAACAGGGCCAAGTACCCGTGCTCCATCGAGAAATCGGTCACCTTGTAGTCTTGTGAGCACTCCGTCATGTTCACCTCCTTGTCAAGGCTTTCTGCTTCGAGCTCGGTAATGATTCTGCCTTAGACCGGATGTGCCCGCCGTTCTGTCGTCCAATCCGGTTCTCCCGAAGTTCTGGCCACTATAGTCTCATTAGGGGTAGGCTCCTTCATTTTGCTCTCACTTATTGGAATGCTCAGAGCATCCGCAACCCTATTTTTGGCTCCCTTCACGTAAATGATTTTGACCCAGTACTTCTGAAACTCGAGTGCCCACCTGAGCACCCTAGGTGAGACATTCGACCGTTGGGAGGCGGTTATTGCCTGATGATCCATATCCACCTCTACTGGGAGCCCATATACAAACATATGAGAATTCCGTGAGGCGAACACCACTGCCAGCGCCCCGAGATCCGTCATGTGATAGTTTTTCTCACACTATGAAGCCCTTTCGAGGCGAAGAACACAGAGTGCAGAAACCCATTGTCGCCTTCCTGCCGCCCTGAGCCCTTGGCCGCTCGCATCCTTATGGATTCTGATCGGTTCTTCTCGCTCCCTCCATGTCCGGTTGAGCAAGCACAGGCGTTGTAGAGACTATTGTCCTCAGTCGTTCGAAACAGGATCTCTTTTCTCCATCCCAACCGAATAGCACTTTTTCCGAAGTAATCCCGTGTAGCGATGCTGCTATATTCGAAAACACGAGCACGAATTTTGAGTAGTACGAGCATATACCTATGAAGGTACGCAGGTCTGACTGTAATCTTGGAAGCAGGTATTCGCAGATGGAACTTACTTTGGCTGGATTCATATGCAGTCCCTCATAGTCAATTACCTGGCTCTGAATTCTTCCTTCCACTCTGCAATCACATAAATTTTAGTGTTTAGCTTTAGACCGGCTTTGGACAAAGTTCTGACAACCTTTTCTAAGACGACCAGGTGCTGCGTCGTTGATTCAGTTCCGACCACAATGTCATCTAAGTAAGAGAATACCTCTTCTCCATGCAGCTCTTCCAGTACCGATGCATCAACCTCTGAAGCACCGGTGGCGACGCTGCCAGCTCGAAGGGGAACACTCGGAATTGGTTATAAACGGTGGTTATAAAAGCGGACTTTTCCCTAGAGTCCTGAGAGAGGCTTATCTGCCAATATCCCGAGGAAAGGTCCAATGTCGAAAACCATCTCGTTCCCCTTAAGCTCTGCATGATGCCGTCAATGGTCGAGAGAGGGTGGCGGTAGACCTTCGTAACTTGGTTGATCTTTCGGTAATCCACACAGAGCCTGTGGAAACTGCCTTTCTTCTAAACCAATGCTATGAGCGATGCCCATCTCGAGCGGTCTAGTTCGATGACCTTCCCCTCATGGAGGTCGTTAAAAATGGGCCGTAGCTCTAGTCGCATCCCTAACGGCGCGGGGCATGCTTTCTGACGTATTGCCTTAGCGTCTCCTGTGTCAATCGTATGATCTACCAGCGTCGTTTGGGTCAGCACTTGTTCGCTGACCGCACACACCCTGGAGTACTGCTTGACTATGCTACCAACGCCTGTTCGCCTCCTCCCAGTCTATTGCCCAGGTTCCTTGTAAGCTTCTCATCTCTATCTACGTGAACAACCGAAGTGCGTCTGTCTTCTACGTGACTTAACGGTTCGAGCTCAACGATCTCTGCGGTCTCGTATGTGCCTACCACCTCTCCCTCATAAAAATCTTTCCTCCGGCAAAGCAATTTGGCACCGGTATCTGGACTTGGTGTTGGGCACCCTGGCAGACCGTATCCTGCAGGATCTTGTAGAGGACCACATAACTCCATCTTGCTTCCTTTTGTCACAACGAACCGATACGAGTTTTGTCTCTCCAGGCTTTAAGTATAGCCTTCTGCTGTAACCTTGTTGAAAGCTTTGTTGCTCTGCTGTTGCTCTGCAGCTTCCTTAACGTTCCTTTCTATGCGCTGGTGCGCATTTCCGCTGGCGGCTTCTATCCTATTTTGCGAAGGCACTGCGTTTGGTGACAGGCACCAGCCCAATTTTTCCAACGCATTCGTACCCAACACAACATGTCCTCACCGTCGACCGTTACAAATAAGCCGATCCTTTGCCTCGGCCCTTGCTTACCTATAATGTAAGCCTTACGGCGCCTTTAAACTACATGGCGTTGCCTGAGGCATCGAAGACCTGGTTGCTCCTATCGGAGTCAATTTCCTCGAGGTCGACGTTTACGCCATACCCTTTCTGCTGCGCAACCACAAGCATCTGTAGTGGTGTGACACTTACCTGCGAGCGGTATCCAAAAGAGAAGTTCGCGTCTTCGCCCAACAAATGGACCTGCGCTGTTGTATGCGCGCCCACCAGATCTTCGTGGAGACCATCCGCTTCGGTGCTCCATACATCCACCTACTGAACAAGGCCGCTGAAGATCTTCGGCTATCTTGGCGGTTTATCCGGCTCTGCGGGTTTGTTCTCGGTTCGCACTGCTTTCTGCTGCTGCGCAGTCTTTTCTCATGTGCCCAAGCTTGTTGCAATTGAAGTATTGTCGCGTCGCTGGAGCTCTGTACTACTCCTCGATCATTCCTTGGTCGGTTCACCGTGGTAGCATGATCCCGTCTGCGTACTCCTTCCGTTTGACCTCCGGCCAGTTGGTAAACTGGCTTACCGGCATTCCGGCTCTGGTGCGTAAGAGATCTTCCGACTGGTCTGGGTACGCACTCCGCGTTAGCCTTTCTAGCTCGACGCAGTATGTTGTGACGTCTCCAGTTTTCCTTAGGTATTTCAACTCCAGGTAGGCCTTTAGCTGTGTGGACCAGTCGTCGTCTCGCAACTTGACCTCTAGCGCCTCTACCAGATCCCGAAATTACCTTCACGTTCGTGCGTGGGTAGGGACTGGGCTACTGCCTTAGGGTAGCCGTCCATTTTGGACAAAAACTGCTGCGACAGCATGTCGTCACGCATCTCTATGCTACCTAACTTCATGCGGAATTTTGCTATGTATAATTCGCTCAATCCGTGGGTCACGTTGTCAGTCACGTGGAGGGGGGGACTCAAGCCAAGCGATGGCTTCAACAGGGCGACGTATGCCAGCAGGGTTTTCTTTGAGGTTAACTATGGGCGATTGCTGGCGAACTATATCTTTGGCGTCGGATGGTCCAACTTTACGGTGCATTCAGTGCTCAACGCGTAAGGGTATGAATGGTGACCAAGTGCGGTACGAAGGGATTCAGAAAACGTGCTCTAGACGTCGTTCAATGTGCGTCAGGATCGACGAGACGTGCTGGAGACATTGTCAAACGTGCGTATGGATTCGGGGCGTGTGCTGAAAACGTCATCCAAGAGCGTAAGGATTTCGAGTAGGCGAGACCAGTAGGAAGGAGACCATTAAAGAGAGAATCAACAAAGGAAGACCACTACTAGAGGGGCGAGGGTGATAAGGGGACCAGTATTGTCCTTCAATATCGTCCAACGTGTGTAGGAATTCAGAATACGTACTGAAGAGTCTCACGACGTGCGTATGGTTCCAGGAGACATGTCGAAGACGTCGTCCAACATGCGCAGGGAATCAGAAGATGTGCCGCAGACGTCCAACTTGCGTAGGGATTCCGGATAAGCGGGCTCAGTAGGCAGGAGACCAGTGAAGAGGAGGGGGGTCCAGTATTTTCCCTCAATATCGTCCAGTGTGGGAAAGGGAGGGGAGGAAGAGGTAGAGAGACTGTGGGAGTAGGAGGAGTATTACTGCCGTCGGATCGCAAATGTTGTCGACCTGTCGACCTATGCCGATTAATTTTAATTATGTTTCTGCAGATTAAGCATTTCGAATTTGAGCTCTCATGATCTGTTTCCTACCACATGGAGAACGGACACTTCGGAGAATAAGTCGCGTACGTGCGGTAGATGGTGAATAGGCTTCATAGGAGCAGTGAAGATTCTGCCCTACCATACCTCGCTGCACTAATCTATATAGTCAAGCCAGTTTTTACTTAATAAAAGTAAGAAGGCTTAAAGGAGAATGGAGGAAAATTGGGGTTGATCTATTCGTGGGGTTTGGGGGCGATGCCCCAACCAGACGTTTGGCGGCCACTAAACCGCTGAACGTCTGGTTTCAACATAGTTGCTGAAATTCTTTCCCTGGGGATCCCTGTACTTGTCTAGGTCAGGTAGAGTCATTGCTGCGAATATCGCGCTCCTTCTGCGTTACCCGACTCATCTTGCGCTCCGGGTTATCTCGCAGTCAGCTGGATCGCGGCCGTCGTCAGCGGAGACGATGCGGTCATCCTTCCATGCTGAAACAGATTCTGATTGAATCACTGCTTGCTCATGCATGTTTCATCCAGCCGCTTACCTTGCGCAGCCGATAGCGGATCGAATCCCGCGTGATAGACCACATCGTCAAAGTCGGCTGCGTTCAGCTGTTCGTAAAACGCTGCTCTCCCAGCGTTCTCACTCTAGTCACGGAGCGCGACATCTCACTGGCATACTGGTCTCCTCGACCATTCCTCTACCCGTGCTGCAAGGCTTTAGTGAAGAGCAACCGCGTTGTGCAGCGAGATCGCCTCGAGCAGGAGATCGCTGCTCCTGTGCGTCTCACACCTCCTTGGCCAGCGCCTCCAACGAAAGGAGTTCAGCTCTCAGGTGCTGTGCCCCCGAGCTGTTATCGAGCGCCCATATTGGGCTTCAATCTGCTCGCCCGTGCTCTTCAGCAGCTGGTTCTGTCCTCTCTTGGTCTTTGTCTTGGTGCTTTCTGCCACCTTGGTTGGTATTTTCCGCAGCACGGCCAAGGAGGTTGAGACGTTGTTGATCATCTCTCATCTGCTCGCGCCCTTTACTGCTGATTCCATCCACTTTCGCCGTGATCCGCTCAAAAATCGCATTCATGGCCGCAAACTGCTCCGCTTGGGTCGGTTCGTCGAGAATTATGCTTCTCGATATCTCTAGTGGTCATGTCCGAGGCGCATAGCATCTGCAAAACACCGACTGACTACGTTGTGGACTTCCACTTCACGCCACGATCCACTCACGGTGGCTGTCGGTGGGCTGCCCCCGGTGAGGCGAATCCAGAGCGGGAAGGGCTGACTAGCGATAAAGGTATATCAAGCCCCTTCCAGCGCCTTATATAGATGTACAAACAGTTCTAGAAAAATGAGTCGCCAAGTAGTTTACGGAAATTAGTCTACATGACTGCGTTGCCATCAGTGGTGTACGTAAATGAAATTTGAAATTTCGTAAATCGAAAATCGTAACTGCGAAATCGTCGTGAATCATAAATCGTAAGAAATCGCAAGGCATCCATCCACGTTCCTATGTTTTGTTCATGCACAATCACTCAAATCAACATTTATGAGATTTCATTTTCATTTGCAACAATACAATAACAATAACACTACATAATTACACACCACAGAAATACCAATACAATACAACAAAAATAAGCAAAATGACAATACAAGGTTGAACCTTGCCAGAAGGAAACCTCCTTTCATGCATAAAGCATAAGAATGAAAAGAGAATAAAAATTTAGCGCTGCAAGCTGTACGAATTTCCATTTAGACGTTTTTAAGCACGTTTTTCATGTTTTTTCCACAACTGAGATCGCTTCCTCATTTTGCAACTGAGTAGGAAAGTAAGAACCGAAGTGAGGCATAAGAACTCTCGATTCGAAACAAAACAACTTAATGGAAACCCAATATGAGTATGTTGTGGTGCAAAAGAAGAAGCTTTTCAAGATATTCAATCGTTAATGTAGTGCGAAGTCCCCGACTATTAGACCGGCGGATGAGAATAAACGTTTCGACTCAGAAGAAGTCGCTTGCGCAGAAAGGTATTAGAACGCAAGCTGCCTTATGTAAGGATACTTAGCAGAGTTGTTCTCACTACGACGGAATTCGAAAGGATCTGCTGTCATCGAGGAAACAGGTGCTCCATCACTTCCTAAGGCAGAAGTTTTGAAAATGAGCACTGCTGTTGTTCAATATGTTAACCACTCACAGCAGAGGCCTTAGTGTGTGCATCCATTGTTTGCATGTTTCCTAACGAGTGGAGGAGGAGTAGTGGAAAAACAAGTAAAATGGATTCGTGAGGTTCTCCCCTGATTCTTCACGTATACTCGGACTGCCCTCAGGAGACTTCTCGCACAGAGATATGGCGGTGGTTGTTAGCGTTTTAGCGATCTTTTTTGCAAATTTTCGGCCGTATGACGTTTTTTCAACTGCGAAGCAGACAAGACTACAAAGCGTTGGATCCTTTTCGAGTCGATGAAATGTGCAGTGAGGCTATGAATGGAGTGCATCATGGCAGAAGATGACTACACGAAAGTGAAGAAGTTGAAGTGAGGCTGATGTGTGATGTTTAATACAGCAAGGCCTTGACTCTCATTACGTATTCATCATACGACTGGGTAAAGCTGTCCTTGCGAAATACGTGCGGGGTCTCATCTTAAATCGCGGTGTTAGGATATCATGTAAAAAAAAACCCGGACTCTCAGCTATAGAGAATGGCAGCGTTGACATCGCAATGAACTGTGTTGTCGTCCTGCTATTTTTTGCATCACTCTCCATCGGGATCTCACTCGCTCAAGGCATCGGCTATTTCTGGAGTAGCCAGTCGTGGCGTCTTCGCGGGTGGTTCTTGCTTCGTCTCATCTTCTCTTAGATGACGCTCCATATTAGATGGCCTTATGTTCTTCGCGTTTCATTCCTTGAATGCGACTGAAGGTGTCAGGTGTTTCAACTTGATATGATGGCGAGTTGACGCCGTGGTGCAGTCATTTTTCTTAGCACATGTCCAGCTGCATTCTTTGCATAGCCAAGTTGTTCCGGATTTCGCGAAGAAGGCGTCGTATTTTCCGACCTAAAATGTAAACTTGTCATGCAGTGTTTTGTTTATTTTGTGTTTATTGTTGTTACTGTTTTCCATACTTGTCATCCAATGTTTTACTTTTGTTTGTTGTTGCTGCTGTTTTCCTTTTTGTGCAGTTATTTATGCTAGTTATGTTGTTATGTTTTTCTCTTATTGATTAAAAAACGAAGCATTAAAAATATTAAGCATAATTAATTATTAAGCAGGTAACTTTTCTGTAAATCATACCTACTAGTGATTAAATATTTGCGTAAGATGAACATATTTCAAACTAGACCTCACAAGACCAGGTCGCACTAACTAATTTTATAGGAGAAACCCTTCTGCTAAGTGCGCCTACTGCAATTCAAGAAATGCAAATAAGACCACAACTTCTTAGAAAATAATGATTTAAAAGTTTCTTGAATAATACGCAGCTTGAGTTTTTCGACCTATTAAACAACTCATGATTTTTATAGTGAAAAGAAAATGTTACTAATCAAATGTGCTTCTCGCCGTGTAAATAAGTACCTAGTTTGGAGGACCATCAACACTCATGCAACTCCTCCCTACTTCTTTAGCTCACCAGCATTGCTTAATATGTCTCACCACCTTCTGAAGTTTCCTAAGCGGTGTGATACCGCGAATATACAGAGCTCTCGGGATACTCAGGGGTTGTGGAAAAAACATACAGGCGCAACATAGGCGGCGGGGAGAGAAGGGGGGGGGGTGTAGTGCCTGCAAGGGTTAGATGTTCTCAATATGATAGCCTAGAATAGGATAGAATTTTTCGCTTTTTTAAGCCCACCCCTCCCCCTCCCTTACTAGGATTGTACAGGAATAGTAAACTCTAGAATGCTAGAAGGCAAAAAAAGAATTCATCGTCACCTCAACCAGAATTGTGCCATTTTATTTTTCATGGAGATATAATGAATAAAATTTTGTTTTAAAACACAGGAAAACAACAATTATTTAGTGTATTAGGCGAATAGATCTCGCCATACACTTTAATGGATCATCGCGATTTTAATTCGACCGAAAACAAAAACTGTGCGTGAACTAACACCAATACTAACACAGATATAAGTATAAACGGTACAATAAGAACAACTGAGACACATTCTCACACCCCTACTTCAAGTAAGGAGCATTTACGCTATCAATCAGATAATGTCGCGACGACCTAGTTAAGTAATCTCTTTGATAATACAGTAGGCGATTGCTCTCTTGCTGAGAACAACCCTTTATTCATTACCTTTTCGTAAGAAATAATTTTTAGTGATGCAGAGTGCACCCCCCCCCCTCCCATCCATCAACATATATGGTCCCCCGAACTAGAATCCCACGGAACTAAATTTAAACAACAATAGCAAACGAGTCAAACATAAATGACCCAACATGCGTGAGAAAACATTTTGCGTAGTGTATGTGCTCCGCGGTTCGCCACAAACAGCGTTGGAGTAGCCGACAAACATGCGTCGAAGAGTTGACGAGAAGTTGTGCGCCAAGTGCGTTTGAAGAAGTGACTGTGGGAACAAGATGTCAGGAAAAGCACTCACCTGCTTGCTGCGATGGTGAAGAAACTCAAAAAGAAAGCTTCCTCTCAACACCCCCCCCCCCGTGGCGTACCGTAAGCATGAAATAATTAACAGCATTCTTTGTCTTTCTATCCACCAGTTCGTAATTGCATTTGTCCATGGTTTTGCCCCGACACGCAGCGTAACCTGAAAATAGAATGCTTCAGTTATACAAACGAAAACATTAAGAAAAAACAGAAGACAGAAAGACTTACGAGCACCACTAAGCTGTGTAATAGGGCTCCTGTTCGACAAGCAACGTAATCTAAAAATGGAATGATCCAGTTATAAAAACGAAAAACATTTAGGGGAAACAGAAGACAGAAGAACTTATGTGGGCCACTGTGCTGCTGATGATTTCGGTTCGACAAGCAGTCCGAAAAGCTGACCATCTAAAAAGTTATACAAACGAAAAACAATAAGAGAAAACAATCAAAGAGAATAAGAGAAAACAATAAACGCCCAACGACAAGCAAAAAACCACACGGCCTAAATTCAAAGTTCAAATAAATGACAACACATGAGTACGCTGCGTACCGACTGCTGCGCGTCGACTCAGATTGCGTACACACCATCCGCCGCCCTTTAAAGGACGCGCGAAACTCAAACGTTGCTTTTTATAAGGTTACCCTTCTTCCGTTACTTACGAAAATTTACGATTTACGACCTCAAAATCGGTAAATCGTAAAATCGTAAATCGTAATTACGCACACCCCTGGTTGCCATGCGCGCCATATTAAACAAAACTTGGGATTTCAGGTGAATTTCCGATCAATGGCGTTAACCTTGATGGAGTTGGACTAGGTAAGGTCAGTTGTTAGGTACTCGGTCTTTTGACGTTCAATCTGAGCCCAAAACGCTCCCAGCCATCACACCAAGGTTGCACCTCTCGTCTTTATCTTCGCTAGTGAGCATTACGTCATCAGCATAAAGCGGCGTCCAAGGGGAGAAGATCTCGTGTGATAGCATCCATGACGACATCAATGAGGAGTGGAGAAAGTGCAGTAACCGCGTGAAGTGATATGGTACGCCCTGCGAAACCGTGGAGTTCCTGAAGAGCTCACAGAGTGGGCTCAAAAGAGTCGAGTTCAAGCAGCAGTTGGAACCTCGATGGAGTTTTCCAGGGATACACTAGTATTCTGCACTTTCCCCACTCTTCTTTGTTGTCGTCATGGATTCCATCTCCCGAGACCTTTAGAAGGCCGTCCTTTGGACGATGCTTTATGCAGATGACGTAATGCTCGCTAGCGAAGATAAAGCTGAACTCGAGCAAGAGGTGCAAGCTTGGTGTGGTTGCTAGGAGCGTTTTGACTCACGATCAGATTGAAAGTCAAAAAGACCGAGTACCTAACAACGGAAGTTACTGAGTCCAGCTCCATCAAGGTTAATGGAATTGAGCTTCCACGCACTTCTGTTTTGAAGAACCTGGGATCAGCAATAGCATCTGACGGCAAACTGATGGTTGAAGTGAATTCACGCATGAGTGCAGCTTGGTCCAAGTGGCGCTCGTTGACTGGCGTGCTCTGCGATAGGAAGATACCAGAGCGCTTGACGTCAAAAATATATAGAACCGTTGTCCGGCCGGTAGCGATGTACGGTGCTGAGTGTTGGCCTGCGACCAGGGAAGTTGAAACGCGCCTCAGCGTCATGGAGACGAAGATGCTGCGCTGGACGGCTGGAGTCACGCGCATGGACCGCATCCGAAACGAAGCTATTCGGCAGGATTCGGTGTCGCGCCGATAGCGGACAAGATGCGCGAAGCTCGCTTGCGATGGTACGGCCACGTTCTGAGTGGAAAGGAAGACAGCGTCCGCAAGACGGGCCTTATCTTCGAGTTAATAGGAAAGCGGCCCAGAGGGCGCCCGAAGCAGCGCTGGTCTGATACATTACATATCTACTTGATATACGGATCGGGAATGGTAGCGTCATGACACCAGAATAGCGAACCCCACGGCGAAGCGGGGCAAACGCTGAAGAAGAGGAAGAAGAAGAAGAAAACTCTGTTTTTATTAAATTGTTTTTATTGTTTTGTGTCAATAGAAAATGGCTATGTAAACACGTGTTTGCTCGCTCAATGACACCGTTTGCGGGTATTCAGCAAACTGCTAATAGATGTTCACGACCCCTCAAGACAATCGTCGGGGTGCGCGCCTGTTCAAAAAAGCCTTTGAGATGCAGGTCCTGCCCCAAAGTTGGATTGCGCATTTTGCCTACTGGTTGCCTATCAAGAGGCGTCTGCTAATGAACATACCCATGCTCAGCTCATTTCTGTCATGACATCACCAGGTGCTCCACTCAAGATGACGCGTATTTTATCACGACTCTCTCCTGTGTGCAATCTTGAAGCGGTCTGGCTTATTTCTCTCGGTTTTCGCTCTTATTTTTTCTCTCATTTTCCGCAGTCTCTCCATTCCTTTTCGCAAAGAGCCAACCATTATCTGAAATCCTTCGCTGTTTGCCTATGTGTGCCATTGTTTTCGTTGGTCAAAAAAAATAAAGATAAAAATAAGTAAATCGCCTAATCGGCTAACTCAGTTCCTATGGAAGCGGCATCGAATGGAAGCGTAATGAAGGCCTAGGTATGACCGGAATTAAGACCGGACTCCCAGGTGCTTCCTTCTTATATGCTGCTTGAATATGATTTTTCTCTTCCAATCGGAATCCCGCCATAGCTATACTTATTGCCTGACCGACCTCTGCACCGTTATACGACGAAACTATTTGCCTAAACAATGATTAATTTAAACTACTTATTACTCTTACTCTCCTTTTACTGCCATTCGTTGGGTTAGGCTCCTTGTATCTGGGCTTCGGAATGCAGAACACTTAAAAATAAAGAAATCGCAGGGCATAGTGACACTACGCTGTTTTGCTTTCTTGTTTTCCTCATTAGGATGCTAAGATTATGGTTTGCTGTGTTATTTCCCCGTTTTTTTTAGCGCACTTAAGGCGCAGTTATAAATAAATACAATGAATAAATAAATAATCGAACAAATTTTGCCTGGAACTGACCGTTTGAAGTGGACAGCACGCGTAAATCTTGGCAAGTGATTGAAAACTATCAATTGTTGCGTCGGGTCTTTCACCCGAGGCGGAGACTAGGGGGTGGCAGGAGCCGAACAGTGAAGTCGATTTATTTAGAAGACAATGACACCAGAAGGAGTCGGTTCTATCCGCCGCTGGTGTGCTCTGTCGATTTGGTCTCGAATGGACTCCAGACCTCGACAATGATGAACAGAACCGTCTGACTAAAGCAGAGTAACTGCTCTACTAAAGCTGCTAACCAGAACTGACCGAACAGAAAATTTTTGCCGAAATTCTACCAAAAATCGACCCCAGACGTCGTGCATGTGTCGGGCGGGATAGGCGTCATAGGCCTCGCGGAAACGTGGCACGTGCCTCGGGACTAACAAGCGTATTACTGACATTACGTAACACGCGTCCAGAGTGAGAGTTACTCCCAGATTTAGGCGGCACACGCTGGGCCGGCACATAGGTAAGGCGCCAACGGCGGGGTAGGTAGCGGAGAAGGTGCCCGATTCTTGATATAAAAATACGACGACTGGAAGAAGAAGGGCAGCTCTGCAGACGGCTCAGGTTAGTGACCAGTTTGCATGCTTTCAAACAGCATAAAGATCTTTGAGCGAGTTGTGTATAGGCGAATTGGTGAAGTCTCAAACTTTTTAATCTCAAACTGCGCTATACATACAGCCTGTCTTCAAGTGAAGAAGCGTGGCAAGAAACAAAAGCCGGTGAATCTTGCCTTTATCGAGACGAAGAAGGTTAGCGGTAGCGCATCTCGTTCTTAAAGAACTTGTAGAATGGGTGCGAATGCCATACTCTTACCTAAAAGGCTGAGTACGAGCTGCGGAAGACACCTCGATGGAGTTTCCCATCTCTGCCAAGATTCTTCCTTTTTCTTACTCCCAGTGTCGTCATGGAATTCATTACACAAGATCCTAAAAATCCAATCCCATGGAATTTGCTTTATATTGATGATGTAATGCTGTTTTGCAAACGTGAAGTTGTTCTCAAGGGTAGGTGCAAGCTTGGTGCGGCTGATTGGTAGTGTTCGGGCTCAGACTGAAGGTTAAGAAGACTGAGTACCTAACGACAAGCATAAACCGCTCCAACTTCTTTAAGATCGACGGAAATGAGATTGCACGCGCTTCGTTGCTCAAACACTTGGGATCAGCAATGGGGATGACGGTCTGATGGTGGAAATCAACTTCCGCGTGAGAGTAGCTTGGCCCTAGTGGCGCTCGTTGACTGGAGTGCTGTGCGACAAGAAGATACCAGAGCGCTTAAACACAAAGATCTACCGAGCCGTCGTCCGACCGGAAGCCATATACGGTGCAAATCTACGGGTCTGCGAAGAAGGAAACGGAAAACCGCCTCAACATAATGGAGACGAAGGCGCAGCGCTAGACGGCAGGACTCCTTCGCACGGACCGCAACCGAAGCGAAGCTATTCCGCAGGATTCGGTGTCGCTAACAAGATTTGCATCTGTGTCAGATGACATGTCAGTCCTCAATGAAACTCTTTGACACTTCCAGCTCCTTCTCTCCAATAAGCTTCTGTTTTCGGTTCTGAACATAGAATTTATTTGAATGAGAGTAGAGATACAAGAATGAGCTTCAAAAACAACAACCAAGGTGAAATGCTAACTTCTTCAGTGTAAGGCGACATTTAAATTTCAAAGATCTTACTTTCCAATAGTTTTAATTTACTTCCGCTTTCAAAAATTGGTGGAACATGCAAAAGTATAAGGTTGAGCCACTAACTTCATACGTTGACTTATGTAGAGAAGCGATGTCATTCGACAGAAGTTTGGTGTCGCTCCGATAGTAGACAAGATGCGAGAAGCTCGCTTCGATGGTACGGTCACGTTCTGCGTGGAAAAGAAGACAGCGTCCGCAAGATGGGTCTTAATCTCGAAGTGTCCAGAAAACGACTAGAGGGCACCGAAACAACGCTGGGCTGATACAAGCACTTTAAAGCAGCTGGTGTGCACCCTGATCTAGCACGGGAGTGGGAAAGATGGAGACAAGGCACACGAGAAGCGTACTCTGTCATGAAGTGGCACAAACGCTGAAGGAGAAGAAGTTTTCATTGTAAAGCAAGCGCTCGTTTCTAGATGTCTACAGCTTGCTCCGAGAATGCCTCCGATGGTATGAAAAGTGACCAGAATGTGTCCAAAATGAAAGTGGAAAGAAAATGTGGAAATGACCTTATGGTGCGAATAGGAAGATCGCCAAAAATGATTGTAGCAAAAAAAGCGCGACCACATGCCATGTTCGAAGTATCAGTTAGGTATGCAGTCTTCACTAGCGGTCAGATTTAGGGACAGAGCAAAAGATTCTTAAGTGCTAATCGAACTTCCTGTGTTCAGCGTTTGTCCCGCTTTGTTGCGGGGCCCGCTTTCCTGGAACCCTGGCACCGCTTTTCCTCATTAAATGTCTGATCATGGTGCAACCTAGCCATCTTCAGGTCCTGATGCAGCGCATCAAACCAGCGCTGTTTGCTCTCCCTCCTGGCCGCTTTTCGGGCACCACGAAGTTAAGGCCAGTCTTTCAGGCAGTGTCACCGCTTGCGCGAAGAACATGGCCGTACCATCTCATACGAGCTTCACGCAATTTCTCATCTATCGGGGTGACCTAAAATCTTTGCCGAATCGAGTCGTTAGACACACTGGGCAAACGCGTAACGCCAGCCGTCCACCGCAGCATCTTCGTTTCCATTACGCTGAGGCGCCTTTCAATTTCTTTAGTGATGGCCAGCACTCAGCTCCGTAAATAGCTATTTATATTTCGGACGACTATTGTGTAGATCTTCGATTTAAGCCTCTCTGGTATTTTCTTGTCGCAGAGCACTCCCGTCAGAGAGCGCCATTTGGACCATGCTGCACTCACGCTGAGTTGGCTTCAACAAGAACGGACGCCATCGGACGCGATTGCTGATCCCAGGTACTTGAATACAGAAGTTCGTGGCAACTCAATGTCATTTACCTTAGTTGAGTCCAAATCTCTTCAAGCGATCGCACCAAGCTTGTACCTGTCGCTCGAGTTCAATCTTATCTTCGTAAGCGAGCATTACATCGTCAGCATAAAGCAACGTTTAAGAGACTGGCCGCTGAGGATCACGTGATATGGCATAACGTCGATGAAGAGTTTTGGGGAGAGCTCAGATCCTTGATGTACTTCGACAGAGACGAGAAACTCCATAGACCTACCTGCTGGCGCTTGGACTCTATTCATCGGACAAGAGTAGAGTAGTCGCACCCACTCAGTAAGCTCTTCGGGAACATTATGTCTTGAAGCATACCATATCAATTCACGCGGAACGCGATTGAAGGCCTTCTCCAAATCGAGGAAGGCAAGATGCACCGGCTTCTGTTTCTCGTGGTAAATTTCTGTAAGTAGACGAATGGCGTGTATGGCATCGATACTACACCCAGCTACGAAGCCACACTGGTTGGTAGAAAGCTGGACGACGTCACAAGTACGTCCATCAACAATTCGCTCAAAGATCTTCATGCTCTGCGAAAGCAAACGAATTGGACGGTAGAATATGCAGCCTGCTGGACTGCCCTTCTTCCAAATCGGAATCGTCGTGCTTATCTGCCAACTGTACAGGTACTTCCTTCTCCGCAACCACCTGTTTGAAGAACATCATCAGCCACTCAGCAGGGTACCAGGATTAGGACTTCCACAAATCGGCCGCTAGATCATCAGGGCCCGTTGCCTTGCCTGGCTTCATCTTATTCAAAACTGCTTCTGCCTCCTCAACAGTGATTTTCTGAACGGGACCGTATATGCGAGAAGCAGAGGGTATGGCTTGATGGACAAACCCTGCCGTCGAGATTTCCTCGATGCTGTTTCGCCATCATTTCAAGGCCATTTTGCGAGCCATTAGGAGATGGCCATTCTCATCGTTGATGCCACAGAATTTATCGACATCCTCGGTCTGGCGGTGGCGACCCTTGGCGAGTCGATGAAGAATTCGCTCTCCATCGCGTGAGACAAGTCTTTCGTTGACATCATCGTAACGAGTGGCTCTTGCAACGGCCATTGCCCTCTTGGCCGATCTCTTCACTTCTTGCTACAAGCCCCTTTTCTCGGCTGTCTCGCTGAGGAATGCATGGTATAACCCTTTCTTCTCACGGATTTTCTCTAACATGGTTAGTTTACAGCCATGACTGCCTGTCGACCTTACGCCGTCCAGCTTTCGTAATGCCATGTTCGAAGCGTGCAGCATCTAACACGGCTTCGGCGGCACCCTGGCAGGTTTCTTCGACGGTTGCGTTGCGTCGAATCGAATTCGAGATGTCACAGCTGCTTCATTCTCCTTCAATCGTTACCACTTATTTCTTGCTGGACTCGCTGTTTGCTTGGTCTGCCTAGTGCTCGGAGGAGCGATTTTCATAGTGCAGATCAGCGGTCAATGTTGCGTGGCGACCGTTTCGTACGACGTTTTTTGCATAGGTGACTAGCCCTCGGTCTCTATTCCTCACAAGGACAAAGTCAATTTGCGTCTTAGAGTTCCCGCTATGAAACGAGATGAGGTGTGAGTTACGTCTTCCAAACTTCGTCTTCACGATGGTAAGGTCGTGTGACTCCGCACACTCAAGTATGCCCTCACGATCGACGTTACGTGACCCGTATGCAAAACCCTCATGACAGCAGTAACCGTCTTTTTTTGCTCCAACGTGACCATTATGATCACCTGTAACAACAATTGCGTCCAGTGACGGAACTTCTGCTGTCTTCTCATCAAGCATGCTCCAAAACTCATCCTTCTCTCTTTTGGAGCAGCCAGTCTGCGGAGTATACGCAGAGAAGAGGTGACACATTCGCCGTTCAGCAGTGACAAAGATCTTCATCAATCGGTCGCCAAAACGCTTCACCCCTATAATCGCGTCTCGGAAGCGTTCGGAGACGATTAGACCAACGCCGCTGGTGGTCCTGGGATTGCCACACAGAACGGCCTTGGCCTATGTTCCTTGACTTGCTGCAGGACCACCCCACTTGTACCGCACAGAAGTCAACCTTTCTTCGCTCCAGTGCCTCTGCCAACTCAAAGGAGCGGCTCGGCAACGTACCCACATTCAGCGCTGCTACGCGGACTTTTGAACTGACAGTTTCTCCCCGATACAGTCCTCGCACCGGGGACCCTCGCATACTTTCCACACTCACCGGGCTTTAAGAGTGCGCGTCGGACGTTCCGCGAACGCCGTAGCACTATCTCGCGTTACAAAGCACCACCAGCCATGTGATGTGACATGGGATCCCCATAGGCCGGCCTCTATCCCACTGTTACCCCCTCCCCCCCTCTTGAACTGTTTGACCCTTTTCCCGCCGCAACCTGACCCTAGGCTTCGGGTATATAAACCCCTCGATAGGGCTCGACCGTACCACTACTCCCTGCCCTACTGATGATCCTCCGGGAGTATGTCAGTGGCTCTTATCTTAATTTACTTCTACTCTTTTATATTCTGTATAGGGCTTAGAGGTGAAACAGGATATAATAGGTTGTTTAGGTAATGTCGATAGATACATTTTCTTTTTGTTACTTGTTAAAACTGGTTATACATACATCCAGAGGGAAATCCGGGAAGTATGTAGAGAACACACCGAGTTAATACTCAATTTTGTTTCTAGTATAATATTTCTCCTTACATAACTAGGCACATTTAGCCCGCAGGCCGGTTGGCCATATACAGACCGGTGGTCTAATCTTTCGGATTGGATAGTCTTCCTATCTTATCGTTAGTGTTTACTACACAAGTTCACTTGTAGAATTTATTTCTTCTTATTCTTAAAACAATTAATAACGTAACGTAACAACATCATAAAACGGTTATTCTTTCCATTCCTCGCAATTCTTGCCTCTTCATTTATTTCTTTACTCTTCCAATCTCCTTGACTAGTTCACTGGTATCGATTGTTCGCAGATCTTATTCTCCATTGGCTTCTAACAAGTATGATTTCCTTCCTAAACACTTAATTGCCAACTTTATTTATATATGTAAAATTTACAAAAATAAAAATATAAAAATTAAATTAAATTAAATTGAAATTAAATATTTTTTAAACTTCATTATTTATTTTATCCTCTAAACCAGGTTGAACTAAGGAACCGACATGGTGTAATCCTCTCTTAAAGGAAAAGTTTAATTAATTTCTAATACCCTTATTCTTGATTTTTTAAATAATTTTTATAAATATTACCTCTTTCAAAATTTTTTCATCGGTAAGCGCATTTATCGACAGTTCTTGCCATCCATCAAAATTTGTTTTTAGACGACTTCCCAAAATGACATGATCGAATGTCAATAATTAATTAATTAATTTATTTATATTAAACTCTATTATATTTTACATTTTACATTATTACTCATTCCTACGTTTTTTACTGGAATTGGTCTTTTTTCACTTTCAGACGGATTGGCTGCTTTTCCTTACTCCGGTATATTTCTCTTATCCTATTTCTCACGACAAACTAAAATAAATAATGTTTGACTATAACTATGATTATACCTAGTTTATCCCACCATATATTAATATACCTGACCATAAGTTTTTTTATCCTTATTCGTTAAACTTTTCTCCTGAATGAGACGGAATGAATATTCCAATTATTCTTTAAGTTGAATTCATTTATTTGTCGGTATCCCTCCTTTCTGCATGTCCAAAAATTATAGGACATCTTAACCTTAAAACTGTTTTCTTACTCTTCTCCCTTCCCGTTTGTCTTACTATCCTTATTTATAATCACATGAATAGAAAATTTTGATGCTGTCTTTCCTATCGGTATGGGCCATGAGAATGAATTGGAGTCTTCAGTTCTATTGTTCCTAAAAAACAGTTGCATTTATAAAAAAAATATATAGTTTTTAACCCACTTAAACATTCACAGCAGCTCCCTTATTAGATCGTTTACTTAATTTTATCTCATTTCCATCGGAATGTTGATTATGCGCGAATATTCTTTTGAAATTTTCGACTGGAAGTTGTCATTGAATTAGGCTCTTCGTTTGGAGTTCGTTAAAGAACATTCCTAAACTTAGTCGTTTATAAAAACAAAATTTTTATTCAAAATTTTAAATTTATGCTATTTACACACACCTACTCTCGATTCTTGCTCTACGTTTGTCTCGTCCATCCTGGTGTAGATATTTCCGTTTCCTGAGGACATCACTAAATATACAGAAATATAATTAGCGTAACAATTGCTGTTACCATTTATACATCACGAGTTGTAGCACGGAATAAATTCTTCAAGCACATTAACATACATAATAAACAATTGAAAGAATGAAAAAATATAAGATAAATATAAATATATACACTATAAGTAAAGTAATATTGTTTAATATTGAAATAGATAATTTTAATCATATTCAATTTATTAACAATAATTTAAACTACCAAATAAAAAATACTTAAATATTGACATTAATTTATCAAATTCATAGATATTTAATTTGCCATTAAAGATAACAATAAGTAATAATAGTACCTAATAATTGTACAATTCATGTATCACTATCTATACAAATTAAGTAGTATTTAAAATAATATAAGCTAATTGTACTGTAATTAGATATGAGATACAAAATATTAATAATAGTATTAATATTAATAATAACATTATTATTATTAATGTTAATATTAATATTGTTAATATTAGTATTTTGTTATGTAAAATCTAACATAAATCTAATACGCGTACTATAACAACTAAGCATGATTATAAACTTAATCATATTAATATAGTTAAAATAATGTTACATTACAGTGAATAATTTAGTTTGGGTTAATGTATTAATGGGTGTATGTATATTTGTGTGTCTTAAGTTAATTTATATAGGCATACATTTAAGGATAAGTGTACACTTGTGTATTGAAATGTGTATATATTTCTAAATATATAATCTAAGCTTAACAACGCAATTATATACACAGTGGATATTTATAAACATTCTATATTTATTTTAATCAATATAATTCAAACATTATATTTACCTCTTTCATTACATCACATGGTAATGCGTACGGGTAACCAAGTGCTAATGGATGATTATGTTATGATTACTAACTACATTCCCTATGCACTATAAAATTAATGATAACAATGGTTTTGTTACAGTTAAAATGTATAACGTTGAAGTAATCGGCATGTTAAAAACGGAAGATAACGGCGAATGACGAACACGGAGCATGCAAGTCAATGACAAGAAATATACGTTATCGACAGGGCTAAAATTTGAAAATGTGAACCGTATGGTACGGTAGCCTGTCTCGTCCCTTTAATCTAGCTGTAGCAGCTTATTTTCAAATCAGTATGAGACTCTTCTTTTTTCCCAAACATATAACAAATTTGCTCTCCTCATCTTGCTACATTTTACTCTCCTATCTCTTATCGTTTGTTCTGCTTCATTTACAAATGTTTTTACAATTCTGTTTAATCCTTTAACATAGACATATCTATACACATGTTATTTCAAGCGAGCACGGGACAATCTAGTTATAATTGTATACAAGCAAAATTCAATAATATCAATAAGGCTAATAATACTATTTATTTATTATTAGGTCTTCCAATAAGTAATGTCGTTTTTTGTGCACTACGGTTTTAGCTCATTATTTGTCGGCAATTTTTGAATTTCGATGTATTTTTGTATTTTTTATTTCACTAAAATGAATCTAAGGTAAATGAGACTTGCACTTTTAGAATCTACCATTCGTTAAATTGTTAGCTTGCAAGTTCAGGTGAAATGGCCTGGCAAATCTCAAAGGAGCATATTGGGCATTGCATGCTGTTCGAATTTCGGAAGGGTTGCTATCAAAAATATCTGCGATGTATATCTAGATGCTTTGGACGTTCGCAAATGCCAGCGATAGTTTTCCAAGTTCAAATCAGGTATTTTGACCTCTCTGACTCCTCCCGGTCAGGAAGATCGGTAACATTTGATAACGACAGGTTGATGGCATAATTGGAGGCGAATACCTGTCAAACAGTGGAGAAACTTTCGAGTACTCTCAGCGAACCAAAATCAACCATACAATTTTATCCACGCCAAATTGGCAAGGTATGCAGAGCAGGCGTTTGGGTACCGTACGATTTATCCGTCGAGAACCGTGCCAACCGAACGACGTTTTGCAACGCCCTGATTCGGCGACACCGCCCAACCCGTTTTTTGATCGACTGATCACAGAAAACGGAAAATAGATCTTGCACGATAATCCGAAGCGCTAAAAGCAGTGGCTTTCCGAAAATAACAACCAAGAAGTATTGCGAAGCCGAGTACTCATCTTAGAAAGGCGCTTCTCTATGTGAAATATCCGTGGAATTGTCCACTTTGAAGTGCTTGAATCTGGACAGACCGTTGACGCAGACTACCTCTACCGTGAGCAATTGGATCGAGTGAACAAAGCTTTACTGGAAAAGTATCCGGCGAGGGATGGAAAGCTTGGTTGGCCTGGGCGGGAAATCCGAACCAGGAGCTTGGTATCGGGTGCACGCGACAGTCGCGCCTCCTCCGACTGCGCTATATATATATGTATATAGCGCAGTCGGAGGAGGACCTGGGAAGGATAAAGGATAAAGATATATATATAGATATATATAGATATAGATATATATAGATATATAGATATAGATATAGATATAGATATAGATATAGATATATAGATATAGATATTATGTTGACCCATAAGTCATCGCCGTTTTGTTCAACGATTCACTGTGGATTTCGCCGGCGGTCTCTTGCATAGCGCTGCATAGCTTTCGAAAGCGAATGATTTGTTCTATCAGAGCATGTATTGCATCTCTTTTTTCATCATGAATTTTGTCAATTTTTAGGCCTTTGAAGTGAAAAGTGAAAAAGTGAAAAGTAGCCATTTGCGCACTTGTTCTCTCCGCTTAAAGTTGTACTATTTTGCGCAGTTCTTTATAGCGTTTGAAAGAAAATGTTCTGTACTACAAGAATATGTATTAGGGCTATTTGCTCATTTGTCCTTTATTGATTTTTAGGTCATCAAATTGGGACGTCCGAAGGAGGATGGTTATTTTTGCCGACAGCTCCTGCTCTGTGGTTGGAATTTTTGAGTTGGTATTATATGTCATTCGAAAGAAAATGTCTTGCTCTATATGAATTTGTGTTGCGTTCATTGATTTCTAATGAATACCAACAAAATGCCAAAAAGAGAAAAATCGTCCTCACCAACAACTCCTTCACCTTCTTCAGTTGTTGATATTCGATAGAAATCAGCGTGAGCCAATAAACGCGACACAAATTCTTACTGAGCAAGACATCCTCAAGCAAAAAAGTCCAACCACAAAACCGTAGTTTTGGTAAAAATTCGGACGGAAAAGTCGGAATTCCCAATTCGATGGCCTAAAAATCTAACGGACAAGTGAGGAAATAGTACCAACACATATTCTTGTAGTACAGATCATTTTCTTTTGAATGCTGCATAAAAAACTGCAAAAAATTACAAAACTAAGCGGAGAGAACAAGTGCGCAAATGGCTACTTTTTCACTTCTTCACTTTTCACTTCAACGACCTAAAAATTGACAAAATTCATGATGAAAAAAGAAATGCAATACAAGTTCTGATAGAGCAAATCATTCTCTTTCGGGAGCTATGCAGCGCTGTGAAAAAGACCGCCGGCGAAATCTGCAGAGAATCGTTGAAAAAAATGGCGGGGACTTATGGGACAACCTATTAATATACATTCCAAAATAAATTAAAATTTATCTATTTAAATAAACTTTGATTTTAATTAATTAAATGTTATTGATTATTGAAATATTTGAATATTATATAAAAAAATAATAAATAATATAACAACGATCAGTTAACTTGTAAAGCTAATTAATAAAAATAAATAGATTAAAATTTAAATTAAATTTAAATAAAAGTTAATAAGTTAATAAATAATAAATAAATAAATAAATACTGAACAATGTAAATTAAAATAAAAATAATTCAGTATTTAGTGAATAAATACACAAATATTATACAACTACAAACCTATTATATATTGTGTATATTAATTATTTAATCAGTTAATTTAAAAAATGCGATAAAATTATATAAATAAATTGATAAATAAAAATAAAATCGTTATAAATAAATACCTGTATTACTATTCACGCTCATTACTTGCCGTTACCTTGTATTTATCTAGGTAGGTTTACCTTTTTTCTCTCCTCTCTCCATCCTCATAGCTATGCCGATGGGTTTACACAAGTAGCTACTGGCAAAGGAGGGTAAGTACTACGCCTCCGGCATAGATATTTTTCGGGACCGGACCGCCAACCCTGGGAGGCAACCCCTCCAAAACTTTTGCAACCTTCCCACTCGTTAGAGATTGGGCCATCCCTAACATTTGATCAGGGCCAACAATAACCACATTCCCTACTTCCAACAACATTAATCCCTATTTTCAGGTGCAGCATTTTATAAACACAAGGTGAACGGTAGGTATAATATACAAAATTTTGGTACATGTAATACAGGTATCAATTGTGACGCCTCTTGTAGAGTTTGTATGATTATTAACAAATAAAATTTTATTAATTGTCATACGACTAATTGCTCCATTTCTACTTATAAAGATAATGTTGCTAGCTGTAGATCATGAAACTATACTAAGACACTATAATAGTACTCGGGAAAAGTTATTATACGATTATTTTAATTTGTCATGTAACGACCAATATTTCCACATCACAATTTTTGACAACATGGCAGAAAATCAGGATATCAGTATTTTAAAAGAAAAAGAACTTTTTTGGATTAAACTTCTTATGACATCTTATCCGTTTGGGTTTAGTGATAATATCAAAGGGTATGGTAATTTTACACAAATTACTAATCCCCTAACACATAAATCAAACCACCCCTTCGTTTACATTAAGATAACTAAAGATCGATCTAATAAAAACAAAACCATTAAAAAGCGAAAAAATAATATACAACAGTATAATCAAGAGTCAATTATTTATGCAGTAAAAAATTTCTACTTAATAATAGCTCACAATATGATTTATTTAAATTTTCTTAAATCCAAAGCCAAAGGTATGTAGAAATACCATTACCGATTACTGTGAATGATATTGTTTCATTAACTGTACCTAAAGAACAACAAGTACTACTACTTAGCTTTTTTTTGCTAATTCCATTTAAACTATTTCAACAAAATGGAAATTGTTAAAGAAAATAGAATAAAAAAGAATGTACAAATCTAAAAATGCCTTTTTATAGTAAATATTTAAATTCATTTGGAAGATTCAAAGAGATAATATAACTTATTAAAGAAAATAGCAAACCATACAAACCTTTTAGAATAATTTATTAATATGAAAAAACTATGTCTAAAGCACTATTTAATTATAATGGCTTTTTTAATACTATAGACAGCACTTCAATAGATAGCATACGTGTAGTTGTTTTAATTATGCTACCTATATAAATACCTACTTTAATCATGTCTTGACAAGAGATATTAGTATTTTCAAGAACATGAAAGCTTATATTAGGTTGTCCCGTAAGTCATTGTCGTTGTTTTCAACGATTCACTGCAGATTTCGCCAGCGGCCTCTTGCATAGCGCTGCATAGCTTTCGAAAGAAGATGATTTGCACTATCAGAACATGTATTGCACTTTTTTTTTCATCATGAATTTTGTAAATTTTTGGTCGGTGAAATGAAAAGTGAAAAGGGAAAAAGTAGCCATTTGCGCACTAGTTCTCTCCGCTTAGGTTTGTAATTTTTTGCATTTTTTTTAGCATTCAGAAGAAAATGATCTGTACTACAAGAATATGTGTTGGTACTATTTTCTCACTTGTCCGTTAGATTTTTAGGCCATCAAATTGGGTCGTCCGACTTTTTTGGGCCGAAATTTCACCGAAACTCCTGCTCTGTGGTAGGACTTTTGTGCTTGGTGTTATATGTCGTTTCAAAGAGGATGTGTTGCACTGTAAGAACTCGAGTTACGTTTATTAGCTCATGCTGATTTCTGACGAAAAATCATCTTTACCAACAACTCCTCCTTGTTAAGTCTGCCTTGCTCCGTTTTATATTACGAGTGATATGACACTCAGAAGTGCATTTCTTGTTTTACTAGAATAATTTATTATAATTTGTTATGGTTTATTCTTCGGCCATTTAACTTCTTGCTAATTTTCCGGTCACCAAAATGGAGCAGTGCCAGGTGAGCACTTTTGGTACCTTCTTCTCTTTGCTTTAAACCAGGCTTTTAATGCGGCTAAGGCACTAGAACCTTGGTTAACCGTACAAACACTATTTTTCACTGCCAGTTACAATTCTGTGCAAAAATCGTTGAATATGTCCGTTTGATGAATGATGACGGACAAGCAGGCCGGCAGCAATCGTCACTCGTTGGTTTCTGAAGTTCATTCATCACTCGGACATATTCAACGATTTTTGCACAGAATTGTAACCGGTGGTGAAAAATAGTGTTTGCACGGTCAACCAAGGTTCTAGTGCCTTAGCCGCACTAGAAGTATGGTTGAAAGCAAAGAGAAGGTGCCAAAAGTGCTCATCTTCCAAGATGAGCCAATAAACGCGACCAAAATTCTTATAGAGCAAAATATTCTCTTTCAAACGACATATAACATCGAGCAAAAAAGTCTTACCACAAAGCAGGAGTCTCGGTAAAAGTTCGGACGGAAAAGTCGGAAGTCCCAATTTGATGACCTAAAAATCGATAAAGGACAAATGAGCAAATAAAACCCACACGTATTCTTGAAGCACAGAACATAGTCTTCCAAGTGCTATAAAAAACTGCGCAAAAAATTACAAAACTAAGCGGAGAGAATAAGTGCGCAAATGGCTACTTTTTCACTTTTCACTTTTCACTTTACCGACCTAAAAATCTTTCGAATGCTGTATAGCGCTATGCGGGGACCGCCGGCGGAATCCGCAATGAATCGTTAAAAAACGGCAGGGACATATGGGACGACCTAATATATACGGAGACTTTACGAATATACAGAAACTGTAGCCTTAAAGAAGATTTTATAGATAGACTCATGTTACCTACACAGTCTTGATAAGAATTATGTTACCATAAAGCCATTATCTTACAATCTATACTAAAATGTATACTAAAAAATAAGTGCATTAGTTAGAGATATAGTTTTTTCAACACGTGTAGAGGAACTAGAGCCTCCATAAATACATTTCCTTTTTGTTCACTGTCACAAGGGCCTGTCGCCCGCACTCGAGTGTCCGTGTTCGGCTCGGCTCACAAAGCGGGCAGTTTCCAGGCACCACGTGGAGGAACGCACATCCAAGAAGATGCCCCCGATGGTATAAGAAGTGGCCAGAATGTGTCCAAAATGAAAGTGAAATGAAAATATGGAGATAACCTATGATGCTAATAGAAAAACCGCCAAAAACGATTGGGGCAAACGAGCACAACCACAAGCCATCTTCAAGGTTTCAGTTACGTCTGCAGTCTTCACTAGCGGTCAGATTTAGGGATAGAGAAAAAGATCCTAAAGTGCTCATTGAACCTCTTATTCCTACATTCTCATTCTACCGCTTAGCAATTACGATACAGGGCACGCGACCCGACCCACGGGAATCAAAGACCGATTAGGGGTTTGAGCATGGAAAATAAAATAGGAATGACAGCTGTGATGCCCAGACAACTAACGATTTTAAAACACCTTAACATTTCGACGCCTAGAATTGTATAAATCGACGGTGTGCTACTCTCAGACAACCTAGGCAATGTTTAAGATCATTTTCACTACGTCGTTTTCGATGAAGGCTACAGTCTGAATCAACTCTACGAAGACATACTTCGGCGTCCTGTCGCATTTCTACAGATCAAAAGTCTTGATTCTAATCATACTGGCTTGACAGAAACGGATGTTTGCCCACAATTCGCAAAAGTAGCAGTTCCCGTGATTGCAATCTCCCCGAAGACGTATACGTCATCAGATCAAGTTCGGCTTTCGAGGTGTTATTGCTAGCTTGAATTCTAACTAAATTGACGTCTTGTTTGAGTTGCTAGTCGTGTCGCACAGCCTTCGTCAACATCTCGAACAATACGTCGAATTAGCAGTGGGCACCCTTCATACCCTACTTATGAATGCATAGGGAAATCAAGGTTTTCTTATCGTCAGAAATTTGAGAGTTGCTGCAATACACTGCTTCCTACAAACTTAACCATTATATTTCTGCTTTCTTTTTCTGGAAATGCCTACAAAAAAACCTTTTTCAATGGCAGCATAATTAGCCACACAATCCAAGCATGTATTATTAGAAGATTTCCGCTTAAAATTTTAAGAACAATGAAGACTGGCTTCATGAAGCACACTCATGGTAGCGATTTAGTATTTTACATCATGGTTAGTACTTCCAGGCCAGTAGCCATTGGTATCTTTTCGTTTGGTTTATTCTTTTGCACTGACCTTCCTTATAGTCATCACACTGCCTGTAGTTTGTCATGATGCATGAACGCCCCAAAAATTTCAGACTGTAAGCAATCCACCGTGGTGGCGCACTCGGAGGAGGTCACGTGCACCCGCGTGGACGACTGATAGCAGTAGCGAGTTTCAATTGAGCGTGTGCTAATTGCGTCGCGATTTATTTTTCGGGCGATGTCAGCACTGCATATGTCGCGTGTCAGAAAGAAAACGGTTTGAGAATCGAGATAGATGAACTGGTGTACGCGGAATAGTACGCAAAACATCGCTTACATCGAGCCGGCATGTTGCTCTCGATATAGTGTTATTTATGGGCATAATTGCGTTCTCACAACTGCAGAAGTCGAAGAGACAACACAGAATGGTGTGGTGCATGTCCTGTCATACAGGGATTCCGAACCAGTTGTCCCTTTAGGTTTGCGAGAGGGATCTCAACCGCCCTCACTAGTCCTGTTGAACTTTTTTCACAAAGGCATGTGCTAATAAATGCACTGGTTTCGTCTGGCAGAAAAGGATGTAAAAGAGTATCTCCTTCTTGAAGTTGATCAGTCAAGCGTTGAATCATAACAAATAGCAGTTTGCCGGCAATGCTTCTTCACTGACGTTCAGTAGGTTGCAGAAAGAGACTAAAATTTGCGAGCGCATAGCTCTAGACATATCCTATATGAAGAAATTATGAAGCCTTATACTGCCCGTATTTCTACGACAAAGCTGCGCGTTGGAGGATTCGCAGCTGCAAACACTTTTATGCAGCGTGCTTGTCTAGAGGGGTGTTTTAAAAATGTTCTTTCAGGCTGAATGCCATAGTAGAGGTAGAATGCCAACGCATATAGAATCCTAACGCGCGATGACTTCTGTTAAATGGTGGCGATGAATTTATTCGCTTCTAGTTTAGTTTTTGCAGAAATGACATTTAATTCTTAAATTAAAGCTTCAATGTAATATGTTGTATTGTTGTCAAGGTTTTTGTCATTGGACATGGCCTAATCAGCCTTTCTTGCGGTTTAACCTCACATCGCTCCCCACGCCCATCCCTGTTCATTAATTATCTACATATGCTCGCCCCTCGCGAATCATAACCTATGCAAAAGCTTATTTTCTACGCTCATTCCTTCACTAGTTACTCATCCTGACCCTTTAAACAAACTCTATCTGGTATTCATATTAAAACTGAGAATTGTCGGTTTCTTCGGCTTCCTCACTGCATCTTGAGCGCAATACCGAATATGTATATGCTTTTGTTTTGTTATGCTGCAAAACTCGAACGCAAGATAGAACCAGATCAAAACAAACACAAGCCACGAACATAAGTAAATGGCAGGAACATAACAAAAAGTTAGTATAGTCGATTTCCAAACTAGATGCCGTCACGCTTAAGTAAAATCTTCGACGCGTAACGTAACGCGATATGGTTGGCATAGCTATTGATTTTTCGCGCCGCATAGTTTTTATACTCAGCCGCCTCAAAACAACACATTTGACGGAATTTTAGGTTTCAGCATTCGAGGAATCGGCTGATCGTAATGCGATGTTGAAGTGAAAGCTAGCGACGCGGCGCGATTAGCCGCGGAAGGCTCAACATAGATTCCCGGAACGGCCGGATCTAATTCCAAAAAGGCCTGATAATAGAAATTTCGGCGCAACTAGTAAACGAGGGGGCAGTCCATCAGTACTCGAAAAAGTTACGGATTTTTACCAGTTTGACCTAGGCCCCTCTCGGTGCAACTTGCATTACACGTACGTACGCGTATAATGGGGGAAATTCCACGTCACCAAACCCGACTGCTATGTTCAAGGCGGTCGAAGCCAAGGACTGCCTCCCCCGTTCACGTGTTGCGCCGAAATTTCTCAGCTTTCTCCCCCTTTTAACGTTAACACGCACACTTTTAGCCTTTTGCACCTAACATTCAAGGAGCAGTGGTTTTTTGAAATCGACTTATTGGAATAATCAAAAGAATGCATTAAGGGCAAACGTTGACGTTGTTCATTTCATTCGTGGAGTGCGCCATGCTGCTACTTCTACATGACACATTGAGTTTACATGATATCCACAACTATGGCACCAATTTTCTGACTTTCTGGGGACGAAAGGCTTGGTTGACCTAGGTGGGATCATAACAGTGAACCAGCCTTGTGCAAAAGAGGAATCTATCCTAGTCCGGAGAGGGCATATATCTAAAAGTTATGTAACAGATTGACTTTAGACATCGGAGGCTTCTGGAGCACAAAATAGGGCTTAAAATGACAAAGCACAAAAAACAAGCGAAATACGCTAGATTTTACAGCGATTGTAAACAGACAAAGTTACGTGGTTCCCCTCGCTATGACGGATCCGGTTATAACATGCCACCACGCGGCATGCGCCTTTATGTGCCCTTTTCACCATGGCAGATCTTGGTTATAACATGTCAGGCGACGGTCAGCTGTTTTCCAAGGTGCTTTGACCGCAGAGATTTCTTTACAACTGCGGCGATTTGTTCGTGTTTTGCTTATTTGTTCGTTCATTCGTCTGTTTGTTGGGTCCTATTTCGTGCTCTTGAATCCCGCTGTGAGTCTCCAGTAAATTGATTACGTCATTTCGTTATGTGTTCCCTGCCCCCCCCCCCCCCTGACTAGGATAGATTCCGCAAGAGTTCCTCCGATTGTTAAGGCTCGAGTTGCTTCTGCACAGCATGGGCAGTCAATGTGATATTTTTTCCGTCACACTCAGTAGTTGTCTTGGTTCAGCCTTACCGATGCAGATATATCATATTCGTGACTCCCCACAATTCCTTCTATATGGAGAAAAACAGATCCACTCTATTACATGTAGGAGTTCAGTACCACAAATATAGTATATCTCAAGGTTCGCCTCCTAGGTATCTCGCTCCTGGGTGTACGTATGACCTTCAGCCTGTGAAACCAAGACTATGTCGTTCAAATGCTCTGTGTAAAGTACCCTCGATGAATCACAGCACTGATTGCTGTCCAATTGTTTAATGTGCTTTTGAAGTCGAAACCGAGATAGTACACGCTTCACTGAAGACTACCGTTTCGGCAATGTCGCCTTCTTCAAAGTCTGAAAAAGGCAGAACATATGTCTGTGTGAAGCTAGAGCTGATCGTTTCGTGTTGCTGCATGTTCAAGGGCAGTTCTTCGTTGTCGGACCGTTTCGCCGTCGTCCTCAGGGTACAGTATATATTGTGTTTGAAATCCGATTCGGATATTCCGAATCATCAAAAAATCTGAGACCCACAAAATCGCCGTTATTCGAATCATCCAAGACTCCGTGGTCCGCGAAATTAACGTTATCCGAATCATCCAGTTATCCGAAGCACACTATCCTTCGGACATTCGACAAACGCTTCGCATATGGCACGCAGGTCAATTCATCAATTTCGTCCCAATATTGCAAAAGCCTTCGTTAAGAGAGCCCAAATTTTGGTTATGGTAGAGCAAGTTTTTTTCCAAGACGGTCCACACAGAATAATCCATCGGGTTAAGGTCCGGAGAACTGGAGGGCCATTTGTCATGTATGATGAAGTCAGGCAGCTGCTCGGCGCACTAGTCCTGGACCACCTTCGCTTTGTGTGCTGGAGCAGAATCTTGTTAAAAGCACCAGTAGGCTGCTCTGAAGTGGGAATCGGCCCACGGCCTAAAAACTTTTTCAAAGATATTACTATATATAAGCGAGAACGGTCGTTTGTCTGTGGGTGAGTGTGTGTGTTTTGTTGCACAGAAGTGCTGAAGGAGTGTGTTGGGAGGAAGTATGTTGAAGGGGGGTGGGGAAGGGGTTGTAGTTGTCACCAGTTGTCAACTGTTGTAGTTGTCGACAGGCGTCCATGTTCAGACGACATGTCACCGATGTCGCGCAAGGGGTGTTCGGATTCAGACGACGTGTCACTGATGTCGCGCAAAGCAGGTCCGGCTTGAGAAGACATGTCGTCGACGTCGTTCATCAGGTGCCTGGTTCAGAAGAGGTGTCACCGATGTCGCGAAAGGCCTTCTAGATTCAAACGACGTGTCACCGATGTTGCGCAAAGCACACTCGGGTTGAGAACACATGTGACCGACGTTGTTCAACAGGCGTCCGGGTTCGGAAGAGGTGTCACCGATGTCGCGCGATTGTCTGGATTCAGACGACGTGTTACCAGTGAAGGTGGGACCAGTAATGGGGGACCGGTGAAGAATGGTGTTCCAGTAAGGGGGACCGGTAAAGGGTTGATCAATAAAGGAGGAACCAGTGAAGGTGGTACCAGCAAAGGGAGCGGTGAGAGGGGATTCAGTGAGGGGGGAACCGATGAAGGAGGGGGAGGGGTCCAGTGAAGATGGGACCGGTGATAAAGGGGCCAGTAATAGAGACCGGTGAAGGGGGGGGGGGGAGTGGTCTAGTGAAGGGTGGACGTGTGAAGGATGGGTAGGGGTCCAGTGAAGGAGGCCTGGTGGAATGTTGACCAGTGAGAGGGGACCAGGTGAAGGGGGGACTGGTGAGGAAGGTACCAGTAATGGAGTCCAGTGAAGAGGGAACCGATAGAAGGTTGACCGGTTGTTGCACCGGTGGTGGTCAGTTGGGTGGTGAAAACCGTTAGTCTTAAAATTTATTTTCTTCGCTTTCCTAAGGGTTCGGTTGACGGGCCCATTATGGCGGGACGGCGGACGGCGGACGGTGAACGGGGGTATCGGCGAGGAGCAAGTCGAAGACGGGCGAAGCAGGATTTAGGCCCGAGGAGATCCACTGGTGCGCGGTACGGTAGTCGAACGGGCGGTCTTCGAGACGGTACGGCGCGAATTCCAAATTAGTCGTGATCGTCACGACACCGGTGAAGAGTGACCAGGGACCGACGAAGGGGGAGGGGGGACCAGCGAAGGGTGAACTGGAAAAGGGCTGACAATAAAGGAGAAACAGTGATAATAGTTAAGGGAGTCCAGTGAAGGTGATGGATCTGTTTTGCCTTGTCTCGCTTTAACATTCTATAGCAAAACCAGTTTTTTGCTGTAATTATTGAGAGAAGGTCTAAAGAGGAAAAAAGACGTTCGGGGTGTTCTATTCTCCGATTTGGGGCGAAGCCCTAACCAGACGTTTGGCGGCCGGCAGGCCGTTGAGCGTCTGCTATCCTTATAAACCGCTGCGTTGATTTCCACGCCAGCTTCGACGAAAACAAGTGCAGTTTTTCCTGAAGATGTGACTCCTCCCCAAACCATAATGGAAGAGGAATTTCGCACTTTCCTAAAGTCGTATTCCGGCGATAGCATCAGCAAGTGAGTTCCCAATAATCCCCTCATTTTGGGAGTTAAAGAGTGAATTCAACCCGAACATCTTTTCATCGCTAAAGACGATGTCTCGAGCGCGTGCCACCGTCAACCGTTGCAGCAACCTTTTGCATCTTTCCAATCTCCTCTTCTTCATAGTGTCCGTCAAGAGTTTGCATTTCTGCATACGATAAGGAAACTTTTTGAGCTTTCCTACGACTACCCTCCTTATTGACCTTTCGCTTATTCCTACGTCTTTTGCCATCTGGCGCATCGATCTCCTTTCGTTCCTTCTGATTTTTTCCCTCACAAGTTTCACATTTTTCTGATTCGTAGCTGTTGTTGGACACTTTTTTCCTATCCTGAACCGTTCTTCGGGCCACGGAAAGGATCTTCACAAGGTCTTCCGTTTGCATCCCGTCCTTGCGCTGTTCGATAATAGCACTTCGTAGGTTGGAACGCCTAACCACCTGTATTCAAGTACGTATGAGTTCCACAATGTACAGTGAACATATATTAGGCGAGTGAAGGGGAAATTTTTGGGAAAAAAATCTAAAATGTTTAGGTGAGCGGGTAATTTTGCCGCTCCTTGTAAAAGCCGCCTAAACCGAAACAGGAGTACATTTTTGAAAGGTTTTCGTGAGTCGTATGTATGTCCTACCTGCTCTATGCGTAAAGAAGGAAACTCGAACTTTAGTTCTGGAGAAGGCAATGCCATTTTCATTATCACTTCTCTAGTTCGAGAAAGCATCAAACTGTACGAAATTAAGGCCAAATAGTTGATACGAGGAATGGAAGATCCAAGTACCTGTTTCTGAATACTGTGTTAGGTATCGTGGAATATCATCGAATCATCAGCTTCCGAGTAAAATTAAATATTTTGAACCTTCTCGATGCTGCAGACATCTTTTTTGCTATGAGGATTGAACACTATAGTGCCCGATGTTGGATATAGGCCTTGCAAGCCTTAACAAAAAGAGTTCAGAAACACTTACAGAAAGACTTTGAAGATATGAAATGTTCGCAAAACCGCTATTCTACAGGTCTATTTTGTTCTTAAATGCAAAACCAAGCCCTCTGATGAAATCCACCTATGTGATGTAGACCCATCCACTTGACATGCATGCTACGGAGTTGACATAGTACTGATAATACGCATGAAACTCGCTTTATGCGGAGCCAATGACAAATGCCGCTGCTTAGACAGGCAACTATAATAACACGATCATTTGGTTGGATCCTTGATTCTTTTTTTGATTCTTGTTTCTTTGATTCCTTTTTGATTTCGATGTCTCCCCTTTGAAAACATAAATGATCACCTTGTATACTTCTATATCGTCTGCTCAAATATCACATCACATCACCATCACAAACATTTCGCAACAATCTGGTATTTTCGAGGTAGGCAAATACCTTTGATGTCCCACCTGTAATGTGCTTTACTTCGGAGAATACGTATCCAGTTTTAATCTAAGGTGCTATACCATTTAGGAAATGAGCAATGCGCTTCGTAATCATGGAATGTTTCCTGAATTTTTCCAGTTTGAACACAAACTTCTTAGGAGATACCCTTTCAAGCGACTTCGCAAAGTCCAAATAAATCACACCACATCAGCGTTTACTACAAACGTTTCTGTTCAATCATCAAATGCTCCTAATTAGATTTGTTTCTATAGCACTTATTGATACAAAGCCATTTCATACTGGGCCGAAGAAGTCAAAGCTCGAGCTCACTTAAGTAAAGCTTAAGAGCTCTCAAAGAACGTTCCCTTCAAGAATATCCAAACATCCGTTCTAGTGTCATTGCAGCTAGTTCAATCCATTAGCTGCACTGCGACTCAGTGGTGTGTTGTGTCCGAATAAGCGAAGTTGCACTACACAGAGGGCGACAACCGGGAAACGGATTGGGGCATTGCTCAGTGTTTAGTGGCAAGCCAAGCATAACAAGTAACAGGCATTTTCGCGGCTTTTTCGCCCTTTCGAAATAAATCCCTTCAAAGTTAAACGAAGAACAACGACCGTGGCTGTGCTACATTGGACGCGCGGGCGTGTTCTGTTTTCGCGATAACTCTGTCAGGTGTGAACCTTTCGGGCTGCCGCTTGTGCATTTTTTAGGCAGTAGAATGTTCAAGAAGTGCACTGAAACACAGTACGTAGCTCATGATTGGACAAAGTTGCAGCGGTGCGAAAATGCAGGTCAGCCGCGGAAAATTTCAAACACGAAATAAATCGAAATCTAATATTCAGAGAGAGTTGAAAGTGGGCGCCTCCCGCTTCGAAAAGGATGGTAGAGCAAACTTGCCCTCTATGCTCATAACTCCTCTAAATCAGGTTTGGAGAAACTTTGAAAAACAATACTTGCCTTGAGAAGCACATGCGTAACCATTACAACGTAGAACACTTATAGAAACACACATCCTCACACCCCTGTTTCAAGTAAGCAGCACTCACACTATCAACCGAATAAAAACCGCGACGAAATCGGATCGGTGCGACCCCTTCTTTTGATACATTAAGTGACTGCTGCATAAAAAATGGACTGGACTCATTATTTCCCTGAAAAATGAGATTTTTATAAAATATGATCTTTATAAAATTTGGACGAATGTGTTCACTTATTGAGGTAGGCGAATTAAAGAATATTAAAGAACAAAAGCTATTTTAGTCTAGTATTGTCTATTTTAGTCTCGTCTAGTTGCTTTGCTTGGTCTGGAAGACGCGCGTTTTGATTTGAAAGATGTCCAGTTTGATTTCAAAGGGGTCTAACATGCTTAAAAGAGTTCAATTTTTTTTGAAAAGTGTTCGAATTTGACGCGAAAATTGTATATTCAAGTACAACAGAACACGTAACGATCTCTGGGTTCCATCGAAGGAAAACGGTAGCTCGAAGGAATTGCAGTAGTCTGGTTTGACCGTAAATGAAGGAGACTGGTCTTTGTTCTCCCCGTGTATACACCATTCTCACGTCGAGTTGAACACTATTCTAAGCTAGCTAACTTGTGAAATCAAAGCGAACTCTTTCAAATCGAAATGATCTTCGGGCAGGTTAAACTACTGACTCAATGTGATGGTTGAAATAATTTTTTGTGCAAGGCAAATTTGATAAAATATTTTTTGCAATTTTTCAGTTTACCTGCAGCAATAAGTTAATAATTTTATATAATTGAGAAAAATTACCTTTTTGAGAAAAAAATAAAAACAAAAAATGTCTCAAAGCACAGCGAAGAAGCGAGCACATAGCACATAAAAAATGGGGTCCATCCATACACTCAAAAAGCTCGTCGCGATTTTTGTTTGATTGATAGTGTAAATGCCGTTGGCATGAAGCATCTAAACGAAGATATGTTTGCTCTTTACAACTGTTTTCGCTGCACGGTTTACAGGCGTGAAACTCCAACCAAACATGAATGTTTCTATCAGTTGAATAAAAAGCGCGACGCCTTGAACGAGAGCATGGCGCAATCTCTTTGTCACTAAAAATGTCCGCCTCTCTGCTGTTTATAGCAAACTTTAAACCATAATTTTTCCTCGAAAAGTGAAAGTTTTATAAAATTTCAAACAGAGTGTTCATTCATTCAAAACTTCAAAGTTTGCCGACCTTGGCGCCAAGGAACTGCTAAATGTAAAACAGTGAGCGAAATATTTTAACAAAAGAAAACGGAAAGCTCTTCTTTCAAGCACACCCATCAGAATATTCAATGTAGAAAACGAAACAAACCAAGAAAAACAAATACAATTAAAGTACAAAGCATGAGAACCATACAAATCCGAAAAAGAGCAAAACCATGGAAAGCAACTGAATAGCAATACTCTGAAATACTCGAACGAATGTCTATCAGGTGTTGACTTTCATACTAAAATTTTCTTTGGACAAAAAATTTTTCTGATTTTTTTCTTTTGGAAAGGCTCCAGGTTAATGTAGAAGAGACTCATTTCGATTTGGAACAGTTCGCTTTGATTTCAAAAGTCTTAGATTAGCTTAGAGGGTGTCCAGATTGATTTGAAAAGTGTCAAATTCGATGTGAAAATAGAATATAAGCGGTATGGTTGCATAAGACCTAGTAAGGGGCTTATGGCCAAAGCGCCAATGAATGTTTCACTTCGAGTTCCACTACTGAGAATACGAAGATATGTACGACGGATTCGAATTATGCCGCGACAGAAACCGTTCTACGTAGGCATGCCTATTGGTATTACTTCTGCTACTGTGATAACTCTCAGAATAGTACATGCAACACTAACTGGAGGTCCTGTTGGCCTGAGCAGCCCCCAAGTCATGAGCGAATTGAATGAGAGGATAGCTAGGATTCCTCCAGCTGCGCCATGAAGCATGTCATAATTGATTAGAGGAACTTTTCCTTGTCAGGATTAGTAGAAGTGGTTCCACACAATGAGAGAAATAAACCACTATTCATTGGACATCGAAAACGTTCCTGTTTCCAATGTACTTAGAAACGTGAAAAGCTATGCGAAGAGAATGGTTATGAATCCCGGAACTGATTTGCAGATGGTCGAGGTAACACGCGTCTTGGTGGGCGTTCTCCTCTTCAGCGAGTCCTGTATATTTCTATCGCTAAATTTGTTCGTGATGGCGTGCATAATCAAAAGTAAGTTGCTTTGAAAGAAGTAAGCCTAGTATGAGGTGTTTCAGTCTTCAACTTGCAAAGGAATTCATATAGGAACCGAAGTGGAAATGACGCATAGGGTTTCACATGCTAATACGATGTCGATTTCCTTGATATAGCGAGATGTTACACTTGAGCAGATAGGTCACGTTTAAGATACATAAGAAGCATGAAAGCAGTTTTTAGGCCGTCTGTACGCGTCAAAGGACAACGCCGTCTATCTTTTGTCTGCTTTTAACATCATCGTTGAAACTTGCCAGCTTCTTATTCACGTTCTCTATGTCGTGCCTTCATTGATCGTTGGGGTAAGAGCTGATGCGAATCGGGGGTGCACATTTAACGGTTAACGATCTAACGAATTTAACGAATTAACGGCATTTTTCGTTAAAATCTGGCCTAACGACTTAACGGAAATTTTTAGAAATTTAACGGAATTTTTAAAGGACAGAATTTTTTTCAGTGAGTTTGTCACATTCAACCTTAGTCTTTAATAACGTTGCAGGTCTAGTCTTCCTGATTAGGACTTTTTCCGGAAGAACTATTGGAATCAGCAAAAATATTTCAATATTTTGTTGAATTTGTTTTAAATTTTTGGAAATAATGCTTTTTGGGGCGCATGTTGCGCAGTAGGAGGAGGTGCCGGCTGTCGCGTGCACCCCACCCTATACCAGGTTTCTTGTCCTTTTTTCTTGATTTCCTCTCTAGGCCAACCAAGCCTTCGATCCCTTTGGAGTCGGTGAATTGGCACCAGACAATTGGAAAGGATAAAGCGCTGATTTGTTCATCGGCTCTCTACCGCAAGTCATGGCCAAATGGCCAAATGCACATTCAAGTCCCCTCCACTACACCTCATAGAAGTAGAATGCGTGGCGCATCCCAAAGGAATCGAGTAACGACGTCGTTGGCGTCGTTTGTCCTAATCCTTCAAGGCATTTTGGAACTAGAAATTTCTCCGCCGATCACTCAAGCACGTCAACGAATCCTCAAAGATACTCGTCTAACCTCTTTGTAAGATATGCCTATCCCCACCTCGCGTTGCTTATCCTTTGCTTTTGCTCTTTTGAATACTTTTCCTCACCACCTGGAACAGTCGAGAGGGAGAGAATGTTTTTGGCCGCTGGACGTATTTTAAGCAATTTTAGAAAAACGCTAATAAGAAAAATTAGGAAAGCTGCTTTTCCTGAACTTTAACACATTGACGACGTGTCACACCTTTTCGGCAGTGTGGGACCGTGTGACACAATGTCGTGTCACGGTCCCAAAGTTGAAGAAAATGGAGTGATCCTAGGCACTCGAAAATCGTGCGTTCGACGACGTGTTAACATCCCATTAATAGGCTTTTAATTGTATTTTTACCAAATCTTTTTGTACTTAATGGGCTGGTGCGCGCATCGAGATTGCATAGGCTCGCAGAACAGTCAGACAAAGGAACTAAGAAGGCGGATACCCTGGGTACCTGCCTGGTCACACATTTTAGGATGCCTTGTCAGTGATCATCTTGAATGATAATTCCATATGTCTTTATTCCAGACCCTGTAGATAACTTATTGCGCAAGGCTTGTTTATTTTTCTGTGTTTGTTGATGTTGAATTGTTTATCTTACACTGCAGTGTTACACTCCATTCCTTGAACTTTAGCTGTTGACCTCTTAAAGTTGAAACGTATAAGGTTTTTCTTGATCTTTGCACTTGAAATAATGGTTTGCAGCTAATTGTATTTTTTAACGAAATTTAACGACTTACCGGAAATTTAACGAAAATTTTCCATTGACAAATTTCGTTAAAAAAATAACGCTTGGAATTTTGTGTGCACCCCTGATGCGAATGCTACATGTTACCCGGAAACGCTAGTAAAAATGGTTTTGCAGAGCTGGTTTTTTGATGGTCAGGATTCGTTGGGAGTTGAGATAATTTCCGTTGCATTCCTTGGAGTGTGGTATATTGGATCATTTCTTCAGATTCTTTTCGCAGCAAACAGGTATGTTAAAGGCAATAAGTAAACGTTTGCAAGTGTAGCAAGGTTTGTTCATTAGAGTTATGTAGGCAATAGGTGAAGTCTGAGTTACCAATAGTGGTAAGGTACATTTTTGCACAGCAATTGGAGCGCCACTGTTCCTCAAAATAAATGTCTCGCGTAATTTTCTTTCTCATAGGTTTGTCGTCGTGTGCTTTCCAACTCGGACATTTTTCACACGTGAGCGAGTTGTGTGTCTGTTTATTGTTTGCTTCCTTGCTTCTGCTGGAATGGCTACATATTCGCAAATGCTATCACCCTGCTGCCGGTCAGTTACTGGCATCTCTTTATCGAAGCCTTCACGTTGAAACGAATTTGACTTCACTTTTCCCTTTTCTTTAGAATCACACCGGATCCAAGATTCTTCGGCTATTCCTATCTCAAAGTTCCTGGTGAAATCTTTAACCTATCAATGTACTACGTCGATTTGCCATTGGACTTGGGGACTTCAATTATTTGTGGGCTTTCATATATGGCCGTGAGTAATTTAATATCACCTGTACCACCTATGGTCCCGTTGATCATCGACTTGCTTGAGCGGGCGCCAGCAACGTCTCCATTCGTCCCTGTCGCGTGCCAGAGTGCTCCAATGGATCCTCCTCGCTCGAGGGACACGAAGAGCGTCATCATATCGTTCGTTTAGGGTTTTCGCGAAGAAGTCCGACCAACGCGTTGCTGGGCGCTCTGGTGTTCCCTTGACATCCCCCGGAAGCCAGTTGGTGAGGCTCTCGTCCAGGGGTGTCTGCGAAGCGCATTATGTGGCCGGCCTACCTAATTTTCGACAACTTGGCCCATGCGACAGCGTCTCTGATCTTCGAACGTCGGTGAAGCTCTGAACTCCGTCGACCTTCACTCCCATGTCTTCCCATTCTAGTTCGCGCATGACGTTTTCGAGGGTGGCGCTGAAGAGCTTCGGGTATATGGACTCTCCTTGCCGAACCCCTCTCTTCACGTCGATGACGACGCCATTGTAGAATGATGAGAACATGGTCGTGAATCCACTGTGCAGCTCTCGAAGGACTTCGATGTACTGAGTAGGAACACCCTGAGTGAGCAGGGCGTCGATGACCGCCTCAGTTTCGACGGAGTCGAATGCCTTCTTCAGGTCGATGAACGTAAGGCACAGCGGCAGCTAGTACTCCCGCGTTACGGCTAAGTACGTGTTGACGAGGTCACCGAAGCTACTCCCCTGCTGTAGCATGTTTCGAGGATCAGTTCTTCTCCGGCGTGTAAGGGTGATGCCTTCCCGTCTCGGTAAGTTCGTTGACGTCGTACTTAAGGTCGTTGACGGATGCTTCCGTTGCGAGCGGCCGAGCGTTGCAAGTACAGACCGTCATCTTAGTCATTCCCTCCCTCGCAACGCAAAAGGGTATGGAGTTCTCAGTGCTCATTGCATCGCTCGTCTCTCTGAAAGATAGCGCTATGGCAACGCTAAGCATCGGATGACCTGGTGCGCAAACTCTTCAAAAATGTCTGCAGGGATGCTCTTCCAAAACTTTAGAACAATCGCCTTTCTTTTCAGTTGTTCACGTACATTATCAAAGCGGGACCTTTAGACGATAGAGTTGGACGACGAGAGTTAAAGTGAGATTTCTTCTGTTCAAAGTCCAAAGTCGCGTGAAACATGTAGCCCACCAATCTGTATTCTGGAGGTTGACATGTTAACTTCTTGCATCTTCGCGTGACTTTTTTAAAAACAATTTTTCAGATACTGCGTACAATTCCTTCTCATGTTTCTCACCTACACAGCGGCATGGTTGACATTTTTCGTCTATCCAGCCATTGGTATAAAAGCACCCGAAGCATACGCAATCACTCTAGGAATAGTAGTGCTGAACGGTGGCGTTAACTCAATCATCTACCTTATTCTTAACAAGGAGGTGAGGTTATTAAGTTGTCCGGAAAGATCTAATCGTTTTGTGTTGCTACATATTATCAAGTAAAAATACAACTTGCATTGGGCATTAATGCTACTTTATGTACAGAATTCTTTGCTCTATCTGACTAAATAATCTATGATTGAACGTTGTCTTATATCTGGGTTCTTGAACGGCTTACTGATGTCGAAGGAGCAATTCCGAACGATAATTTATTTTAACTTCAAAATGGACAATCCGCAGCCGAGACAGCTCGACAAATCAATCAATTGTGGGGGCCTGATAGTCTTGGAAGAAGCGTTGTTCGCCAGTGGTTCAGCAAATTTCAGAACGGAGATTTTAGCCTCGAAGTGACCCTCGTAGCGGTCGACCTAGAGCAATCCTGGACGAGGAGCTGAACGAATTGGTGGAAGCTGAGCCATCGGAAACAGTCCGTGGGATGGCGGAGAGCTAGAAGTCATTAAAACTGCTGTTGCAGATGCTTTGGAACGCCTTGGGAAGGTGGATAAGCTCGAAAAGTGGGTGCCTCACGAGTTGAATTGAAAAATATCACGTTTCGAGATTTGTTCTTCTCTACTTTACGCAACAAAACTGACCCGTTTTGGATAGAATCATCACCTGTGATGAAACAAGTGGATTCCTTATGATAACAGAAACGTTCTGGACAGTGGTTGGACGCCGGTGAACCCCACTAGTCATTTTCCAAAAGCGAACCTTCACCAAGTGACTTAGTCTTGGGTTCTGCTCTCTCTTGTCTTCGGAAGAGGATTCGTCTCGTAATCTTGTATGTTTCGGCTTTTTAGGTGAGTTTACATCCCATAAAAGCTGTTTTTCCCAGGTGTGGCTTCGAATGAATAAGTCGTCTTTCCAGGTGTGGAATCGAATTCGTGGAGATTTTTTCAAGGATGTTATGGACCCGGCAGACTTTTATACCTTACGGATTGACATCTTCTGAAATTCCACTCCAAAACATTTCGAGTGTTAATTTCTACTTCCTCTAGAATTTTTAAGCCGCTCTTGGAATTTGTTACGGAGTCACAACCGAAGAGTTGTTTTGTCACGGAAATACGTTTTTCCATCAGAAGGAGACAACTTTAGCAAACGAAGCTAATCTCGTGCACTGGTTGTGGTTGTTATACAATATGAAGCCAACCACCTCAGATCCTCGATATGAATATTGGTGTCGTATTCAAAATAGTCGATTTTCAGGATGATAAAATTAATTTCCACCTAAGCAGACGACCTATGCAGGAGAAACTTAATGAAATAAAACTACAAGGTTTGCCTAGTGTACAGTGAAAAAATCTAGCTTTTCTGAAACAATCTTCTATATGTTCTGTGGCTTCAACATTGTACCATTTGTCGAGGAAACGTCGCAAAAATCGAATCCCCTACTTATATTGAAGATCGCTGCAGAAAGACTTGATTTTTTGGATCTACCCTAATCGGAGGGGGCAGCATTAGACGAGCAAAACAAAAGTGGTAGGTGTAGCAATTCCAGGTTGGGAAATTGCAATGAAAGCTTCTCTCGTAGGCCAGTTCACAGTATTTTCTTTGTAAAATAGTTCGATTTCAGTTTCGCCGCCGTTATCAAACAGTTAGATTGTAGTGACCATCCCCCATCTATATCATAGATCCGATCCTTTCCTGTATAATCAGCTGAAAATTATACAATTTGTTTCATCTTTTAAGGTTGACCGTATCAAATGGAGATAGGATAGTTTCCCTGAATAGTCAAGCCTACGCATAAGACCTTGGAATTCTGAGAATGCGCTTGCGTGCACAAAAATTGTCATAACTGGGAGAGTTTTTGGATTTTCTGAAAAACTAATAACGAGTTGGAAAATAGACGGAAGGCGAGTTTTCATTTGCAAGCGCAGCTTCTAAAAAGACCATCTCCTATGTAGGCTTGGATGTTTGGTTTTAGCTCGATTTTTTCTGGAAGTCGACCGAAAATCGACCCCACTAATCATATTTAAAATTGGTGCTGAGAAGCTTGTTTTTTACAGTATGATAAAAAGGCTTGAAATTTTATAGCGCACAATTCCATTTCCTAAGGTTGTCTCCCTCAGCCAAATATTTCCTGGCCAAGCGATTTGTTGCATTGTTGCGTTGATCGACGAAATATAATACATATTGGCTATAGTAAGTTTCGTCAGGCGTATACAAAAAACGCAGATGCCAGCACTTAAACTGTCATAAATCAGGGAGTTTTTGGAGCCTCTGAAAAATAATATGAAAATTAGAGGAAAGGAGTTCAATCTCCTTAGAAGCACCTTCGAAAAGTGGCACATTCTATGTGGCCTAAGGGATTTGTTTGCAAGCTTTTTCGGCAACTGGTCCAAAATTAAGACTTGCAAAAGATCGTATCAGAAAAAGAATAATTTTCCACTGTGTGTCAAGTAAAGCTTGAAGTTTGTTGCAAACGAATTTCACTTATATAGGTGGTCTTCTTCAGATGGAAATTAATTTTATTTCATGAAAATCGACGATTTTGAATACGACTCCTAAACCATATCGAAGATCACTGCAGAAAAGCTTGGTTTTTTACAGCATAATGGACAGTCCTCGAAGTTTTATGAGGCCAACTTTATTTTCTGATAATGTCTCGTACTGATGTAAAATCATTATTTTCGTGACAAGTCATTCCTTCTGTTGCGGCTCGAGAATTTTTTATAGAGAAACCACCTAAGTCACCATAAGCAATTAACACTCAGAATTTTATAAAGTACAATTTCAGATTAAAATGTTGCATCATCAGGTACAAAATGTGTAGTATCCATGACATCCTCTGAAAAAAAAAATCAGAAAAGCTCGTCGTAATTTATTTAAAATCTGCCCGCAGAAAATCTTTATCTTTAGCTGTAAACAATCATTATTCGAAGCTTTAAAAAATTCAATTCTGTGCTCATAATATGTCTCTTTTTCTGAACGAAGTAGCGCGCAAACCTGCAGAATGTTGAAACCACACCTGGAAAGAACAATCTATTAAGGGGTACAAGAGCATATTAAATTGAATAATTCAAGACAGGTAAGAATCAAAAGAGCGAAGGAGGCAAGGGGCGGGCGTACTAAGCCCGCTCCGGAAAGGAGGGCTATAAATTTTCCCTAAAAATGGAATTCCCATCACTTGATCCTGACCGGCACCTTCTGCGACCGCTCTAAGACGCGCAAAGCCTTTAACAAGAACGCGTATAGCAGAAGCGGACCCAAATGGATCAGACTTTTGTGCTCTTTCGACTTTTCCTCCCGTTATGTATTGTCTTTTCAAGCACGAATACAAAGGTCCGTATTCCGCTTTCCAGACAACTTCAGTTATACGTTCTTGCGATGCAATACAGGCTGACCATCCCTCTCCTTTCTTGTTCTAGAATTTCGTTAGACGATGATGAGCAAATTTGCCCCTTTCTGCAGTCTCACATCCACGACTATCGAAACTGGTATCTTTGACACGGAAAAGTGGAGTGCTTCACCGATAGGCAACTGTGACAGAGGCATCATGTATATAAGATTAATCATGACAAATTAAACCTTTCTCAGATTCGATGTGCAGCAAATGGTGTGCTCGGCAGAAGACTGTTTGAAACCGGAGCTTCAAGCCATGCGGGAACTACCGGCAGATCTTATCTGCGAGCAATAAAATAGCGGTGCGATCTGAGTTCACATTGATACGCGCAGAAGAAATAATGCTCAGGGATTTTACTTCCATAACTGTCTAAAGTCTCCTAAAAATTGAGCCAGTTAACTAATGGCAAGCAAAGCAAATCTACTTTTAAAAATAATATTGTTGCGTTACCAAATGCATAGCTTTTCAATATTTGGGCTGTTTAGTTCTAAGAAGTTGTGATCCTGTTCCTACATATCGCCGTAATAAATCTTACCATATGTCACTATATTTCGGATCTCTGACCGAGTTTAATAGTTACTCTGTACCTCGTTATTTGTTGCTGTTGTGTATGAGCAATGTGATAAAGCTTTGTCAACTGTGCTCGTTTTGTCTAAATGTGAGGCTCTCGACGTTGATTCATCGCTCGTAGATGAAAAATTGGGACGGGTTTCTATTCCACGTGAATCTCGGCATACCTTTGCACAGTGGAGAAGATTGTCGTCGAGCTGTCGTGCCAAGATTGATATCAACCTTTACTCAGTTTATGTTTCGTCGTAACCGCCTTCTTCAGAGCCTAGAAAAGAGAAGGGAAGTTTGAGAAATTTCCCTCCAAGAATGATTTCAAGTTTTAGCCATTACAGATGCTAAAGGGAGAACGAAACCAACCGTGGGCTATATGCCGACATCTGCGGGGCTAGACCCGTAGGGCGCCAGTCAGAAGGTCGCTGAGGGGTTGACCCGATGGGACGACCTCACTCACCCACATTTGTCTCCATCCGAAGGGCGACATCAACAGCCCTTCGGCTGTTTATGTACATAAGATCAATTGGGCTGTTTTCCTCACGGTTCGTCCCCTTTTCATTTAGCTTCTGAAATGGCTGAAGCTTAAAATGTACGGGTAATTTCTCAACCCCATTCGCAAACAGTTTATCTCTCGTGCGGTCGTATTCTGTGTTGCTCTCATTTTCGTGCTTACTGTCATTTCTTTTGTGTTGGATACCTTTCCACTTGTTTCATTCTAATAGTTTACTTGTTCCTCTAGATATCTAAGTAATTGTTTTGCTGTTTTCATTTAATCTGTTCCTATTTTTAACCATCATTTCGGTGTTTTTTCCCTCATCCTTTGCATTATCGATTTATTTGCATCAGGTAGCTCAGGGATCAACCCGGCACCAAAGTCGCAGCCAACAACCTTCAGAAGGGTAACCAGAAGTGCCACTCTCTCACAGTTGAATCAGGCTGGATCGACGGTTCAGTGAGGTGAAGAGGAGTTTGCCGGGAAATCGACAATAGAACGCATCCGGATAACTATGAAATTGATTCTGCTGTTGGGCGCCTCATTTCCAGAGAATTCCAGTGGATTTCTCTGATGCTTTGGAGTGCGAAAAACGCTCTCGAAGCATAGTGATTAGTGGGTTGGAGGAGGGTGACGATGATCTTCGACCTTCTGAAAGACAGGCCGCTCTTGATGGAGAACCCTCCACCCATTGGCGTCGTGCCCTCGCCAATGCCCGCTTGCTTCGAAGTTGCGGCTTCTCTCATGTGTTCATATACGCCGTAGTATGACCGCAGAAGAGAGAAGACGTGAGTATGAACTGAGGCAAGAAGCCTGGCAGCGCAACAAATGTGCATTCGTCCGCGAGTGGGTAGTGTATCGAGGGGAGCTGACAGGTGCCTCGAGACTTCCCAGAAGCACGGGAAATTCTTAAATTAGCACGGCGGCTGCAAACCCCTGAAGTGTTTTATAGCAAACGCTCGTAGCCTGATGAATAAAATCGAGCACTTTTAACTGGTTTTGTCACAATGCCACCCAGATTCTATTTTTGCCACAAAAACTCGGTTCCATGATAGAGTTTTGGACTCAGAAAGGGTTAACCCCTTCCCTACTTTGTTTTCCGATCTGATCGCAGCAGTCGCTTTGGAGGCGATGTCTATTGTGCTGTGAAAGCAAATCTTATTATTGACCACAAGAAGCTCACTGCTCCTTGGAAGGCTGATATGCTGTGCCTTGATTTCTTCCGGTGCAGCCTCATATACTCGCTTCATTACCGTTCACTGCTCACCTGATTCTGCCTAGAAAAGTGGTGATGGCCTAATTGTTTTGCTTCATAATCTCGCATTAACCCATGCCAACACTGTGTTGGTAAGAGATTCTAATTTAAGGATGGACTGGGTCAAGAAACGCGCATTGAATTCGGCCAGTATGAGTTTCCTAGGACTTTTCCAAGAATATGGATTTCAGCAGTTCCTCAACAGGTCTACACTTGGACATTCTTGATCTAGTTTTATCCTCATCACCAATTGTATTCAAAATAGCTGCACTTCCTCCGTTAGCCGCAAATCACTGCATCGTTTCTTTTGAAATAGTGACCAAATTCGCTAATTTTTCACCACCTCCGCACCCAGATTTTTTAAGTGTGGACTACTCAGCGCTAGACGGCTACTTTTGTGCTGTAGATTGGTTGAGCATATTAAAACATCACACTTCTATGATTGATGTTCATCGAAGGCTTTGTACAGTGCTTCATGACGCTTTTGCAATATTTGTGCCTTTTAGATTTCCTAGATGTAAATCGATGATATATCCTTCCCACATCCGCAATTTATTTAATCAAAAACAGCGTCTTTTTCGGGAGTCAAAATGCCCCTTAAACAACCAAGCTTACAAAAATGTCTGCGAGAGCCTGAACGGTCATATCAAAAGATTGCTGATTGCTAATTACGAAAGGCGGCTTGCCTCTCAAGCCTCAGGCAGAAAACTTTACTAACACATCCGTCAGAGACTAAAGCCAAAAGCATGTCTTCCAACGCTATTCGGACCATGTGGCTCCAAATTCCGTACAGACCAGGAAAAGACAAATGCATTAGCTAAATTTTTCTTCGGTGTTTTTTCTGCAGCTAACTCCTCTGCAATCCCAGAATATCTGGCAAACTTTTTATCTATCGAGCACACATTTGGCAATATATACTTCTATCCACATGAAGTGTCTTTAATTCTCAAGCGTTTAAGCCCATCTACCTACAGTGCGTTTCAAAAGTATGTAGCCACCTTAAATTCAAAATTTTCTCGTTTTGCGTTTGCTTCTACGAACTGGCGTTAGCAGCATTGGATTCCCCGTAGACGAAAATAGCTAGATTGCTCTTTCCAGAAAGAAGCTTCGGCAAAAACTAGGCGTTTTCGAATTTTTTTGTTTGTTTCAAAAGTATGTAGCCACTCTCAAAAAATACGATTTTTATTAAAAAAATAATAGTCAATTGAACTACCATTATTTTTTATTACATCAAATACCCTGCTACGCATGCTACTAACAAGTTTCTGGATCACATCGTCACCGATGTTGTCCCAGGCAGTCAAAATAGCGGTTTTCAGCTCCCAACATTGTTGAACTGCCTGTTATTCAAGTAGACCTTCCGGATCACGATACCTCACATGTTCTCCAATGGGTTGCAGCCAGATAAGTAAGCTGGTCATTCCATTACTCGGAGTCAATTATGTTGGAGCCAGTCTGTGGTCGATTTGGACACATGGAGTGCAGCGCTGTCCTGCTGCAGAACATGTGTCTGCCGTTTTCTCCCCGTTAGTAAGGGCAGCAGGCTAAACTCCAGTACGGCTTGATACTCTAGACTGTCTATACGACACGATGGGAATCTGAGCTTCAGCTTCCCCATACTGCAGAAGCCTGCCCATGTCATCAGAGACCCGCCTCCGATGTTCCGTCGAGAAAAGGTGATGGGAGCCTGTCGTAGATCTCTCCAGTAATACCGGTACCCATCGGGATCATCCAGATTAAATTTTTTGTCGTCAACATTGTTGAAATAACCTGAAGCAATAAGCATGTGAAATTCATGACGTCGACGAAACCAGAAAGTTCCTATATTTTCCCATTGCGTGCCATGTTTTTGCGGGCAGACTCCAGTCGCGCCTGCTTGTGGGAGTTCGAGAGATGAGGTGCTTTCTGCATGGTCTGTCTGCAGATGTGTTCTTGATGCAGATAGACCCGCCTCAGCGCGAATTTGGTTAGCGCTCCATGTGGAGTTCAACACCATGCGGCTGATTCGTCGACGATTCTGGCTCGAAATCACACGCAGACGACCCAGTACAAGTGCAGACCGATGACCGTTGGGATTTCGAAGGAATTGGTCGACACATCCTGCGAATGTCCGAGCTGACGAGCAATGGCGCGGTTTGTCAAGCCAGCATCCTTGAACAGGTCAAGCTGGCTATTTATGACAAGAACTTTCCGCCAAAAAGAGTGCAAAATTTGAATAGGAGTGTAAAAATGCCCGATATTCTGGAGTGGCTACATACTTTTGAAACAAATAAAAAAATTCAAAAACGCCCAGTTTTTGTCGGAGATCGAGCTTTTTTCTGGAAAGAGCAATCTAGCTATTTTCGTCTACAGGGAATCCAATGCTGCTAACGCCAGTTCGTAGAAACGAACGCGAAACGAGAAAATTTTGAATTTAAGGTGGCTGCATACTTTTGGAACGCACTGTATGAGCCGTATGATGGAATCCCTCAGATAGTGTTTCGAAAATGTCACTATTCTCTTTCTAAGCCCCATGCGCTCAAGTTCAATCTGTCTTTTCTCTTAGGAGAGGTTTCGCAGGTGTGGAAGGAAGCCATAGCTACAGCGATTCCAAAGAACTCTAGTACTGGCACCTAAGTAATTTTCGTCCGATAAGTCTTATTCCAATAACAGTTAAAGTAATGGAGAAAATAGTGTGCGAGAAAATTCAAACTTGGCATATTAATTTAAATCTATTCCTCACCAAAAGCGCGGAGTTTTATCTGGTGCCTCGACAGCAACCAACCTAGTTGACTCGCTTTATGATTTCTCGTGTGATATCAATATTGGAAAATTAGTTGATGTGATATATCTTGATCTATCTAAAGCTTCCGACAGGGTATGTCATAAAATCCTGCTTGAAAAGGTTGAAATGCTTGAGATTCGAGCTAAAGTGCTGGACTGGCTGCGATCGTATTTGTTAAATAGAGGCATGACGGTTAGGGTTAAACGTAGATTCTCCATGAGGTATGCTTGTGAAAAAGGTGTCCCTCAGGGAGGTGTTTTGTCCCCTTTGTTACCTATGATTTACACCTTTATATCCTAAATTCCTAAGAACTTCTACTTAGACTAAAATGCAGCTCTATGCTGATGACGTCACACTATATGGAGTGTATGATAATGGAAAGAAAACAGAAGTAAGTTTGTCGTATAAAATCTCCATTGAACGGATGCATCTCTGAACTCTTGTTCGGGTATTCCTCTTAACAGGGATAAGTGTGCTGTTATGCATTTTGAAGGTGACGACGTGCCTTTATATACCACCAGTCGTTCGGCGGCCTAGCGGCCGCCTACGACTGGTTGGGGGCTTCGCCCCCAAACCCCGAGAATAGGACGCCATGGCCGCTACGGGTTTCCTATTCTTTCCTAGGCCTTCTGACCATTATGTTAATCGAGATGGATCGGCTGATCTTCCTCAACGTGATCCTCAAAAAATCGATAATATCGATCGATATCGATTGGTCGACTTCAGATTCGTGTTAAGCGACCTCGATTACCCCCAGGGCCGAAGTTTCGTGCCGCTTGAACGTCGTCCTCAAAAAATCGATAATTTCGATCGATATCGATTGATCCGACTTCCGATTCGTGTTCAGCGACCTCGATTACCCCCAAGGCCGAAGTTTCGCGCCACTTGAACGCCATCCTCAAAAAATTGATTATATCGATCGATATCGATTGATCCGACTTCAGATTCGTGTTCAGCGATCTCGATTACCCCCAACGCCGAAGTTTCGCGCCACTTGAACGCCATCCTCAAAAAATCGATAATATCGATCGATATCGATTGATCCGACTTCAGATTCGTGTTCAGCGACCTCAATTACCCCCAGGCCTGAAGTTTTGTACCGCCGACGTGTTCGGCACGTCTACGGCTCGCCATGCACGGTCGCCGACGTGTTCGGCACGTCTACGGCTCGCCATGCACGGTCGCCGACGTGTTCGGCACGTCTGCGGCTCGCCATGCACGGTCGCCGACGTGTTCGGCTGCCGCGCCCCAACTCAGGTGTGACGGAAGGACAGTGTGACACACGCACACACGCACACACGCACACACACGCTTGCTGCTTTATATATATAGTAGGATAGGCGATGAGAACCTGCCGTTACACAAAGGACCTTGGCGTAATATATGGCACAGATCTGAAGTTCGGGACACACATTGATGATTAGTTCGTTAGGCATACACCACTCTGTTCTGTTTATTCCGTAATATAAAATGTTCTGATGAGGCAACATTGTTAAGAGTCTTACCTGCTGCATCAACTTGAATACTGTTCTCAAGTTTGGAGTCCCCACGTGAAGAAGGATATTCGGAAATTAGAAAGAGTGCAGTAGGTTTTCACCCGTTTACTCCGGTAAAGGGTAAAGCGTCCTCGAAGTGGAACGACATGACTAATTATACCGATAGGTTAAATATGTATCGTTTAAGAACGTTGCAGGAGAAACGCGTTGCTTCTGACTTGACACACTTTGTTTCCGAGTTCTTCGAAATGAATCTAAATTGTTGGCAAGCAAATGTTGGGTGTTTGTGTCATGAAGCATGCGTAATGCTAGGTTTAAGGTTCATTATTCACATTCATTATCGTAGAATCGCCAGGAAAAAATATTCTTTGACGTTTAACAACCTATTTAACCGTTGTGCGAGGTGGATGCACTGCTACCACTGACCGTGTTTGAAGTTGACAATCAAATAACAACTGAAGAAACATGACCTTTTGCAGCTGTTAGGAAACGCATAAGACTTAAGTTTTACCATTCTTATCTTAGATGTTACCATGTGGTGAGGTTCGCATGTTGGCTGTACGCGGAGGAGTGTTACTAACTGTCTGATGTAAAATTCATCGTGTCATTGTTTCATAACCTTCCCAATGTTAATGTTCTAAATAATGTTATTCCTTTTTTCTTGCGTTGCCCTCATATGAAGTTACACAGGCTGCAGCCCTTGAAAAATTTTAAACGAAAACGTATGTCATTCCACACGATGTTTCGGTTTTTATTATCAACCAGCTGCGGCTATAGATGGGACAATGGCTGTCACTGAAAGAAGGATTGCCTCGCCTAAGTACGAAAGGCTACAACCTGACGCTTAGGTGTTGACCAGCCTGGAATGTTGCTTGAAAGTGGTTTGATATTAATAACCACACTTTAGCTGGGCTGGGTTTTAGAAAGCCTTGTGTGCCATTCTTTTGTTTTACCTAACTTCGCTGCCAAAAATTTGTTTTACACAGCAAATTTTGTGTCTTCCATGTGTAATAAGGCATTATAGCAGGCTGATGCAGGCTACAGCTCTTATCTATACTCCTTGTCACTGATATCTTCTGCTCTAGATGTACAAATTGGTCACCCACTTTTCCGTCAAGTGGATAAACGCTACAGCATGGGATATCAATTCTAAATTTCCTTAGTTTGTCTTCCAATCACTTGTAATATAAACTATAGGGGTATTACTTATCAGATCTACTCATTGCACTAGAGATGTCACAGTTTTCAAGTATAAAATAAGGGCACTGCAAGAGAAAAGGGCAAGCGCATTTTTGTTGCTCAGGAGGAGGTATTCTAACACGTTTAGTATTTAGGTTTTCTATATTGTTCACGATTTTTCATTTTTCATTGTTTTTCCATCAATTATGTTTTCAGAAGGATTTTTGATTTTTGTTGGTTTTTTTCAGTACTGGATCTATCTTGGACTTGCATGACGACGTGTGAAACGTTGTGCGCACCTTTGAGTGCAATAAATAAATAAATAAATAAACTCCCTTGCCTTTTCCAGACTCCGAAGAAGAAGAACTACGCCAAAACGCAAGCCGAATAAAGCCTCGGTATCAATTTTGGAACGACATCTCGACGACAATCTTCTCCATTGTGACGGTTTTCTTCCGATATTTTTATGACAAAGCTTCCATTTCTTTCATTAGAATGTCGACAAACCAGCAATGCAACAGAAAAAGAAATCGGTAAATGAGAAGGAAAAGAAAGAAGTTAAGTTACGCTTGCCTAATAAATTGTTGCAAAAAACCAATGGTTTGTTCACTCCACTACATATTGAGACAAATATGTAGTTGCTACATATTCAGTCGAATCTACATTTGGAGATTTTGAGGGAGTGCATAGCGCAATCTTAACATCTCACGGCACGTAATGTTTTTTGCCACCTTCGATCTAGTCCTCAATCTTGCTAAAAGCATTACTGGCAACCAAACTATAGACATCCGATCAGTGCTTGTATTTTTACTACCAACGAGTCCGCAAAAAATTCTATTGCGTTATCATTTTGTTCCCAGTTTAAGAGTACCGCAAGATTGCTAATTAGGAAGTGGGTCTCCTCCAGAGTGAACATCTGGTTGGCACAGCTGCACTTCAATTCAAAAAGGCCATTAGCTTCTCGACCACGTGCAGTGCAGCAACGAAATGGAACAAATTCGTTATACTCAAGAAACCACTGGAAGTGTTGCGATCGGTGGCCCCGTAGGCTGAGGTGTTCCTCGTTGCCTTTGCGGCTCCGTGTCGCTCCACGGGCACCGGAGGGTTCCCAGATCTTACCTAACCCCACGGGACTCCCCACGTATTGCCTCAGTCGCACGTATTGCCTAGACGTATTGATGGAACTCCAGCAGTCCGGACTGGCCTCTTCCCTTGGCCTCGAGCCACCCGGCTCCTCGGCTCCCTCTCCGCTCCAGGGGGACAACCCGATCCCAGGGGAGCCCAAGGCGGCGAATGACAAACACACAATACATATAGGCACACGGCCCCTGCCCTCGATAAGAAGGGACTTACCCGGTTCCTCCATGCGCACACTGTATGAGCCATGAGATTTATTGGCACTTCGCGACCAGCGACCATCCAACAATCCAGCGGTGAGAGCAAGGAATAGCTAGGCGTCCTCCGTGGCCGTCGTAGTGAGAAGTCCTGAGGCCGCGGGGGTGAGCGTGATGCTCACTAGACCCCGCGGTCCTCTCCTGGCGCTCCCGTCCGTAGTGTCAGCAGCGAATAACGCAGGGACGAGGCCCCGCGGTAGCCATCCGGAACAGGGAGGAGAGCGAGAGGTCGGCAGACCTCGTCGCGGGAGCACGGGACGTCGAATGGCCGCGCGCCGGACGAGAGGAGGCGGCGCGCGCCGATCGATGGTGCTACGTCACCGATTTTCCCATGCTCCCAAGCCGATCGAAGGCGCCTCATCGGCAAGCTACCGTGGGAACAGCGCGCCCGGGCCGGCCACGGACCGAGGAGCGATCGCGGGTTCGCGACACTCCCGGCCCACGAAGAGTGACCGGCTGGACTTCATCCCCATGGGGGAGTAGCGCTGTCGGCTGCCTCCTACTGCTGGGCCTATTGCCCTTTTAGATGAGGAGGCGGGAGCGTCCTGAGAGGTACACACAAGGGTAGTGAGGCGATCACTGCCCAACGCCACAACCCCAGATGTGAGAAATAGGGAGTGGCTGACGGGAGGACGCCTTCACACGTATTGACACAAAAAAGAAAGGGGCAAGTCACACATTCCTACCTCTAACTGGAAAGCCTCTGGCAGTCAAGCCCAGGAACGAGGCCGCTTACCTATTTACAGAATGTGGACTACGCCGGACCGTATTGAGAAGATAAAGGAGGAGAGCCACGAAGGACAGACTGGCTGGAGGATGAACGGTTACCTACTGGCCGGCGAAGATTGACTAAGCTACGCTAAATGGACGTGTGGAACTACAAAAGTACAACGGTAAAACGATCGAAGTACCAAGCTACGATAGGAAGAAGCTAACAAGAAATGCATGAGTCTACATATGATAAACGATTACGAATTGAGGAACGCAATGCAAGGGGATAACAAATGAATAAAAGTACTACTATAAACTACATATCGGCACAAGTCGCCGGGGCTCTCAGTCGAGCTGACCCGCATCAATAAAGAACGAAGAAGCATTAATAAATCTACTACAACACTACTACAAAAAGCTGCTACAAAGGAGACTACGTAATGACTAAAGGGAGCAACAACGCTGATGCGCGATTCAGGGGGCGACGAGGGGAGTCAGGGCTGCTGCGGGAGCGTTCCGTCACAAGGACGTACTTGCTCAACTGCGCCCCGACGAGCAGCCATCATCCACGACCATGTGCATCACACCATCACGCCCATCGAAGCGCAGCCCGACCGGATCGACCCTTCGCATCGCCATCGCCATTGGCTAGAATCAGCACATCACATGTGTTCAAGGAGGAGAGAGGTTGGAAACATCTACTAGCTTAATAGAGGAGGAGCTATTGCACGCAACTAGGTAGAAAGGAGAACTACTACAACTACGCATGCGATAACTAAAGAAGAGGACTACTACTACGGAATGAATGAAAGAGAGAGGAGAAAACTGATGAGGAGATACCCGGCTGTGAAAGACTACAAAGGGTGAAATAGGAGCAACTACAACTTACGAACTAGATAAGGAAAAGAGGAGAGAAGGCTATTGAGACTAACCGGAGGGAAAGGAGGATAGAGAAGATGGGACGTTAATAAGAGCTATGATGAGAAGAAGGTGTGCGAGATAGAAAAGGCTGAAGGAAACTATTAAGAGTACAAACAGGGGAGATGAAATAAGTAGGGTGGAAATTACGGCAAAAAGAATGAACGAAAGGGAGAAATGAACCGTGAAGATCGACAGGTAAAGAAAAACTTAAACGACTCGTCCCACCTCGTCCCTTAAATGACGTTCTCGTTGTCCCTGGCGCGATGTCACTATTCCGGTCGACGACATGGGCTTCGGCTTCTCCTTAGAGAGCCTACTCGTGAGGCTATCTAGGAACTGTGCCACCGGTGTTACCCTTAACCAGCTCCGACCACCTCACGGCCCGCGTACTGACCTGAACGATAGTGCCAAGGGGGCGAACTTCTGTGCAAAGAGGCACTGCATGTCACTGCTCGTTGTTTGGCTCGCGGCTCAACCTCTATGATGTTTCTAGTGGCGCTTGTAGAGCCTGCGGAGCAAGGATGGTGAATGCATAACGTATTGGACGGAGTATATCACACGAATTGTATTGACGGCAAGTCGGTTTGACACGACTGCAAAATGAACTGTGCCATTTCGGCCGTATTGGATATCGACAGCAACTGGGTAGCTTACAGCTACCAAAAGGGTCCAGGCTCTTCCGCGGTGGTCCTTTTACGGACGGTATTGACTGCGGAATGTCGTAACAAACACCCGTAGAATGTAAATTTAAGGACTCACCGTTGGCCTGGTGGTTAGACCTTACTATCCTCGACCTGATTGGTGGTATCGTTGATCGAGTCCATTAGAGTCCGTCGAGGGCGTTGTCAGCTAGGATTCACTGATCTTGCAAATCTGGATCTCTCTTGCCGACGTGCTGATGTGACGCGCTGGAACGACAGTACGGGGGCGAAACGCCGAATATATAGTTCTACAAGGTGTATTACTGCGACCACGAGGGAAAACTAAGGCTAATACGTGAAACTAATTAAACTATGGGCTAAAATGATGTATTTACGACTACTATAATTTTGCTAACGTACTAATAGGTTGATGAAGAGACGAACTAATGTGGAAAACTTAAAAGTACAGCCTACGATACCACTGTCGTCCATGTGCGCGTCGTCGCCCTAGTCTTGTCCATGGGTGTCTTCGCCTGTTGCTGTCTTGCCGTGGTCCGTGACTCCGTCGTGTGTGGCTCCACTGCAGGTGGTTTGAGTGCTCTCCGGCTTCCGTAATGATGTCGGGGGACGCATCGTGTTGATTGGAATCAGCTCGTTGATTCGACGGCTCTTTGTGCGCATGAAGACGAAAACCTTGTTCTCGATTGTACGTACCGTCGCACGAGCTAGTTGGGTGTTGCGTCTCGTTATCGTAGTGAATACGTATTGGGTGATGTACGCAGTGATTTCCGAACTTTAAGACGATCTAGTTGAAACTCTTCACGGTAGGTGGATGTTGGGATGTCGGAGCATTTTGTCGTAGCACGCCGGTATAGACCCTCGCGGCTAACTTGACTGCTCCAGGATTCCGTGAAGGGGGTTTCGCCATGTGTTCGGACCATGTGTGGACTGCCGCACCTTACCAAGCGGTCCGGGGCACAGGTCAGCAGCAGCCCCGCCGCTACTGACTCCGCTAGCCGGACGAAGCAGGCTACTTCGAGTGGGGATCTCTCCGCTTGGGGGGTGTCCTGGCAGCCTTGGCTGGCCTGTGCAAGTCCCTCGAGTCGGTTCCTTCCCCATAGGGTTGGGTCGCTTCTCGACGGGCTTGGACACGTCAGCCCGTATTGATTGGGTCGTGCCTGGCACGGAACAGTCCCGCGTCCCTTTGCTGCCCTTTCCGAGCCGTTCCCGCTCCACGATTCAAATCGTGGTTTGTGAAGGCTCCTCAGATGGACTTCGATTTTCGCGCCGACTCGATGTTAACACGGGAGTAGTCGTCGGACTCTACCGAACGTATTGATCCTTCAAGCCGGCAAACATACACAATACGCCGACGAGCGACCGAACAACTGGCACCAACGGAGAGGTGAAGATGGAACGTAATGGATTCACTCTAGGCCACGGAGGAAGAGTGGGAAGGGACATAGGGGAAACTACAACTAAAAGGAAAGACAGTGGACTACTAAGATGACTATGTAGGGGAAGACAGAAAAGCCTAAGGTGAGAGGAACTAGGAAGCTACGAAAGGAGGAGGGGTGATTACCAGAAGAGGAGGTAGTGACGAAACAGGGGTAAGTGGATGCCTGGTGAGCGTAGTGAATAAGCCCCACGAGACACGTACCTGGCGTGTGCGGATGAGAAACCGTGAAAGACGCCTATAGTTACAAGGGGAGGGGGACGCAAACTTGAACCCAAGAAAGGAGAGGGGGGATAAAGAGAAAAAATGGGGTAGGGACAATTACAGAAACCCGAAAACTGAAAACCCAAGGCCTGGGCAGAAGATTGCCGCGGAGTGACCGACTGAGGCTGGGAGAGGCCTATGCTGGGAAATACGAGTAAGCGTATTGAGATGTTACCAGTGCGAAAGGGCTGTTGAGTAACGTATTGAACAGAAAGGGAAGTGCGAGCACTGTGCACAAGTAGAGGGACTGTACGCGTACCGCGCAGAATGAGTACCACCAGAGTGACAGCGGGGCCCAAGCAGGGACAGAACCAACCATAACACCGATCCACACTACCTCAGCGGGTGATCAGTCCGCATGGTATAGGATGTGGGAGCTCCCCCTAGTTGCGGCCGGAGAAAAACCGTTCCGGCACTTACAGAATTTAGCGGTCCAGACCTCACTGTCCTTTTGCCCTCTCGGGCTGCTTTAGCCCCGTCTGTCATCCGAATGTTCCCCATCGCTGGTTTCCTAGGCGCCACGCTACCCAAAGGGACCCCCGGCGCTTCAGATGGCTGGTTGCCACAGTCCAGCCGGACTTCTGCACCAGGGCCAGTGGGAGCGCGCAAACCTAGCGCGCTTTGGCCCCAACCCGCACAAACCCCCAACCTTCACGTTACCTACTTCCCAGGGGAGTGCGGGGGAGGAACACCTCGCACAGGGGCGTGGTAGCGCCGTTTTTACGGTCAGGGTAACCACCACTGACCAACGGGATCGCTTACCAACGGCCGATGCACCATGTTGCAATCGGTGGCCCCGCAGGCTGAGGTATTCCTCATGTTGCCTTTGCGGCTCCGTGTCGCTCCAAGGGCACCGGAGGGTTCCCAGATCTTACCTAACCCCACGGGACTCCCCACGTATTGCCACAATCGCACGTATTGCCTAAACGTATTGATGGACCTCCAGCAGTCCGGACTGGCCTCTTCCCTTGGCCTCGAGCCACCCGGCTCCTCGGCTCCCTCTCCGCTCCAGGGGGACAATCCGATCCCAGGGGAACCCAAGGCGGCGAATGACAAACACACAATAGGCACACGGCCTCTGCCCTCGATAAGAAGGGACTTACCCGGTTCCTCCATGCGCACACTGTATGAGCCATGAGATTTATTGGCACTTCGCGACCAGCGACCATCCAACAATCCAGCGGTGAGAGCAAGGAATAGCTAGGCGTCCTCCGTGGCCGTCGTAGTGAGATGTCCTGAGGCCGCGGGGGTGAGCATGATGCTCACTAGACCCCGCGGTCCTCTCCTGGCGCTCCCGTCCGTAGTGTCAGCAGCGAATAGTGCAGGGACGAGGCCCCGCGGTAGCCATCCGGAACAGAGCGAGAGGTCGGCAGACCTCGTCGCGGGAGCACGGTACGTCGAATGGCCGCACGCCGGACGAGAGGAGGCGGCGCGCGCCGATCGATGGTGCTACGTCACCGATTTTCCCATGCTCCCAGGCCGATCGAAGGCGCCTCATCGGCAAGCTACCGTGGGAACAGCGCGCCCGGGCCGGCCACGGACCGAGGAGCGATCGCGGGTTCGCGACAGGAAGACTACTATAAATGAGGCGAGGACTCTGCTATGAGAAGAAGAGAATAGTAAGGAAAAATGGAATAGTGTAACTGGAGCGCGTCGCGCGAGCCTGGTATCCATACAACGCTGTCTTTGATAAAAAGATCTCATTGATGGCCAACTCTAGAAAGAAAGGTCAAAATATTCAACAGGTGACTTAGAGTAGCTTTAGACGAATCCAGCGGCACGCAAAGGTTGCTTGTGCAAAGGCAATTATTCGCCTTCTACGATTCTCTATCACGTGTCCCCAGTGGGGATAGTTTTTATAATAATTTGTACAACTTCGAGGGACGAAGGAGAGACTCAACACCTTTGTAGACATTCCTGGAAAAAACGACTTAGTAAGAATTAAAAATGCAATATCCACCATAAGGATTGGAAAAAGGACGCGGTAGGCGCGTTATCCGCGTTCTTTCTGTTCTTTTGCTGTAGCCGTCTTGGTCTTCCTCTTCATCCTTTTTGGGAAATTCACCCACCATCATGATCGCCTTGACGAGATCAACCCAATGCCATAAAAACATTTTGCGCTATTTCACATTTTTTCGAAAGCGCCAGGGGCTACTCATTAGCAAGAGGCGTCTCCACTAATTGCACCCGAAGGACATTTAAGTACTCCGATCCAAAACCGTTTTTGGCAGGAAGCGCCTATTGCCTCTTATTATGACCAAATTCTTATTACCTCACCACACCAAGAAGTAGATGGAGTAACAGGTAAAAGGCGGTATTTATTGATTACAGCACGCGTCACGCCGTGCACTCGACTCTTACGAGATGGAGGTGATTTCAGTGCCTTTTGCTCACTAGAGCGTTGCCGACGCTCGCGAGTGTTGCAACGTCGTAATCTTTGCGAGTGGAATGCCAGCAAAACCAAACACAGCCGTGCATTTGTCTCCCTCAGTGCTGTTAAAAAATCTGAGTAGGTTTTGCCTGATTCAAAATTTGGCATGGCTATAACGATTTTCTCCATTGCGTCGCTGAATGCAACTCAGCTAGACAAGTTCAAAGTGATCACATCACATAGAGCAAAGCAAAAGCCACGCTTGAGATCCTCAGCGGTGTTCCTTCAAATATATACAAATTTTTCATGCTTTTTTACAAATTGAGCAGCGATGTTCGAAAAAATCACTTTGCTGACCCTTACGTTGAGTCACCGTCCTTGACCTATACAATCATACCCATTGAAAACGTTTTCCTAGTGGACGCTAAATCTGAGTGATGTATTCCGAAAGACTGCAAGGATTTCCAATCTTTTCAACGAAGTTGTGATCATAGCGCTAATTACATCAGGTGAGCTTCAAATACCGCCAAGTTTGGGCAGAGCGGTTTTTCCCATTGTAGCCTTCCGTTCTCCAAAGGCCCATGTATCGTAAAGAATTCATTCCTGCGACCTCCTGAAAGGGGTAATCCTTCTTGACAGTGGCGGTAGAAGTTAAGCTAGTTGTTTGAAAGATTGTCCTGATTTCTTTCCATAAACCAGCCTATTTCTCCTGCCGCAAAGAATTTTCCCAATCAGGTCTGCACACGAAGTTCTCTGCGTTAAAATTTTTTATCGAAAATTTTTAACGGGAAATTTTTATTAAATTTCCGGTAAATCGTTAAATTTCGTTAAAAATACTATTAGCTGCAAACTACTACTTAAAATGAAAAAAAAAACAAGGAAAACATTATATGTTCCAACTTCAACATGTCAACAACTAAATCCAAGAAATGGAATATAACACTACTGTATAAGACAAACAATTCACTATCAACAAATTGTGGACAGCAAAAGTGTGGACGGCGCATAGCAACGAATTACATTCAGGGTGTGGAGGAAGAATAGGAATGGAATTATACTTCTAGAGAACGGTACCTACAATGAGCGTCCCGTGACGATTTTAAAAGTAACCTATTGAGGGTTGCAGGGGAGCGTATGAGAAGAACCGTGGTGGTTTTCAAATTTGTAGGGGACTGTGTGAAAACCACCACGGCGTTTCCCGCTCATTGATCTTCCTTGTTAGTGGGTTGGGTAAGTTAGACCAGACAGATCCCCGGATTTCCCTCTTTCTTAGTTCTTTGCGAAACCGTTTTGTGTGACTGTTCTACGAGCATGGCAATCTCGATGCGGGCACGAGCCCGCTAGTACTAAAAGAATTAATAAAAACACAACTATGAGCCTCTCAGTGTTAACACGTTGACGAACGCATGAGATTTTCGCGTACCTAGTGCGTGAGACCAATCGATTTTTTGAAGCGTCGAGACCGTGACACAACATTGTGTCATGCGGGCCCACACGGCCGAAAGGGTGTTGTGACACGACAGCTAACGTGCTAACGTTTTGGAGAAGTAGCTTCCAAAAATCTTGTTGCTATCGCTTTTCTCAAATCATTTAGAATACGCCCACCGACAGAAAACATTCTCTTCTTCTCGATTGTTTCAAGTGGCGAACAAGAGTATCCTACTATATATAAACGAGAACGGTCGTTTGTCTGTGGGTGAGTGAGTGCGGGTGTGTCTGGGTGTGTGTGTTTTTTTGCACAGAAGTGCTGAAGGAGTGTGTTGGGAGGAAGTCTGGGGAAGGGGGGGGGGGGGGAGGGGCGAGGGTTGTAGTTGTCACTAGTTGTCAACTGCTGTAGTTGTCGACAGGCGTCTATGTTTAGACGACATGTCACCAATGTCGCGCAAAGGACTTTCAGGTTGAGAAGAGGTGTCACCGATTTCGCGCAAGGGGTGTTCGGATTCAGACGACGTGTCACTGATGTCGCGAAAGGCCTTCCAGATTCAGACAACGTGTCACCAATGTTGCACTAAGCAGGTTCGGGTTGAGAACACATGTCACCGACGTTGTTCAACAGGTGTCCGGGTTCAGAAGGGGTGTCACCGATGTCGCGCAAGGGTTCCGGATTCAGATGACGTGTTACCAGAGAAAGTGGGACCAGTAATGGAGGACCGGTGAAGGATAGGGTTCCAGTAAGGAAGACCGGTAAAGGGTTGACCAATAAAGGAGGGACCAGTGAAGGTGGGACCAGCTATGGGGACCGGTGGGAGAGGGGATTCAGTGAAGGGGGAACCGGTAAAGGAGGGAGAGGGGTCTGGTGAAGAGGGGGACCGGTGAAGGAGGGGAGAGGGTCCAGTGAAGAGGGGACCGGTGAGGAAGGAACCAGTAATGGGTACCGGTGAAGGGGGGGGGGGAGTGGTCCAGTGAAGGGTGGGCCGGTGAAGGAGGGACCAGTAATGGGGATCGGTGAGGTGGGGGAGGGTTCCAGTGAAGGGGGACCCATAGAAGGTTGACCAATGAAAGAGGGAACCAGGTGAAGGGGACCGGTGAGAAAGGAAATCCCCATTATTGGTTGGACCCCTTCCCCTCCCCCCATTCACCGCTCCCAGGAATGGGGAGCGGTGAATGGGGGGAGGGGAAGGGGTCCAACCAATAATGGGGATCGGTGAAGGATAGGATGACCAGCGAAGAGGGGACGAGTAAAGGGAGGTCCAGTGAAGGTGGGAGCAGTAGTAGGACCGACGAAGGAAGAGGGGGACCAGTGAAGGGTGAACCGGAAAAGGGCTAAAGGGGAACCAGTGATAAGGGGCCAGTTAAGGGGGTCCAGTGAAGGTGATGGACCTGTCTTGCCCTATTCCGCTATACCATTCTATATAGCAAAACCAGTTTTTTAATGAATGAGGAGGCCTAAAGAGGAGAAGAAGACGTTCGGGATGTTCTATTCTCGTGTTGGGGCGAAGCCCCAACCAGACGTTTGGCGGCTGCTAGGCCGTTGAACGTCTGGTTTTAGGATAAGCTGCGCCGTGTGAGGATAGGCGTATCTTATCTGAGGGTCTGACCAGTATCTTTGTAAATTCGTTGACGAGGTTCAGCGAAGAACTTTTCTATCTTCAAAATGCGTTACATATTTCCAAAAATTCAAATGGCACAGAATGTGTGAAAATAGCATGAAAACATTGAAATATTGTTCCTGATTTCAATAGTTTTTCAGGAATCCTGATGGGGATGATGAGGTCTAGAATATTGCTGAAGACTAGTGAGAAAGTGATAAACTTACTGAGAAAGAAATCCGTCAAAAATTCCGTTAAATTTCTAAAAGTTTAGGTTAAGTCGTTAGGCCAATTTTCAACGAAAAATGCTGTTAATTCGTTAAATTCGTTAAATCGTTAACCGGTAAATGTGCATCCCTGTTCCCAATGCTCAAGAGACTGTAAGTATTTTGTGAGAGAGGCTAACGAGCAGACTTCTTAGTATATGTAGCCAAGTCATTGGTCCCTGTAGCGCGAGATGGCAATGTCTTCGTGTCAGTGAATTATTTAAGCTCAAACGTTCAACAGAGATCTCTTAAATTATCCGTTTTTTGCGGCTCACTCACCACCTTTACTCAAATTTCAAATTCGAATGTTATAATAATCTTGTTCAGGTTGCGTGCTTTCAACAGATATAACATATCACCTAATCGATAAGTACGATATTTCTGCTCCTTTCATTTTAACGATCTCTGACTGGAACAGGCATCCGACCTGAGCCCCTCGTACGGGTCGCGACCGGGCCTCCTCGCACCTTGGTGCGAGATCCAGCGGTACTGTGCCATTCACAGAGGGCGCTATAGCAGAAGCGGTCGTCATCGGTTTCTGCCTCCTAGATTCCATTTGCTTTAGTCTGATTTTCATTACACTTATTTTTTTTATTTATTCAAGCGTGGGTAACAAAATCATCACACGCGTAAGAACTCGATCAAACATATGAGAAATTCTAGAGAATTACAACAACACACAAATCTACAAAAAGTTTTTACGAACAACAAGGTGTCTAAAACTATTCGTGGACATGTTAATGACATTCTCATCATCACCTATAAGTAGGTTGAGCTCCTTAAGATTTCGATACGTGAGGAAGTTCGACCTAACTTGAGACCTAACAACTCTGGGATACAACCTAAGTCTCCCTATTCTATTTCTGGTCAGTGGTACACCAAAAAACTCTATAGGGTCTATTGAAAGCTTTCTAGATATAATTTTTAATAACATGATTAGGTCCGCTATCTTCCGCCTAGTGCATAAGGAAGGTATACCTAGTTGTCTTGCCCTATCAGCACCATTGGGGATGTCGGCATAGCCCATTCTAAAGTATCTCATGAACAGCTTTCTTGTATAGTTGTTTTGGACACTTTCAAGGAGCTTAATAAACTTCTCTTGACAGGGATTAAACACGGTGGTGGCAAATTCCATGATGGGTCTCACATAGCATATGTAGGCGCGTAAGAGAACCTGGGGATCGTCTGTCTTAAGTGTCTTGAACAGGTTGTAAGTCCGATAGTTTGCCCTGTTCACAAGCGATTTGTAGTGCGAGCCAAAGTTAAGGTCACTCGATATGATAACACCTAAGTCCTTAGCTTCCGTAACCTGCTCCAAGTTAATACCCTTAAGACTATAGGCTGGAGAACACGTCTGATGCTTAGACTGTATTACGAGACATCGCGATTTCTCAGCGGCAAGAGGAAGCTCCCAGTTTTCTGTCCATTTTTCAATAAAGTTGATGGCTTGTTGGACTTCATTGGATGCCTCAGGTTTGTCAATCTCTTTGTAAATGTTTACGTCACCAGCATACATTTTGCACGAAACTCCAAATCTGGACACAGCGTCAGGAAGCTCATATGTGTACAACAGGAAAAAGACCGGTGATAGAACTCCGCCCTGCGGTACTCCACTGGGAGCTGGATAGATCGAGGAATAATTGCTTCCTACTTTGACTTGATACGTCCTTCCAGAGAGGAAGTTTCTAGTCCAGCCAATCATAGGGTGAATACCAATTCTTACTAATTTGTATAATAGTTTTTCCAGAGGAACTCTGTCGAAAGCCTTGGAAAAATCAAAGTAGACAACACCGGTTCGATTTTTGCTTTCCATAGCTTTTGTCCAGTCATTTAGAGAACTGAGAACCGCAGTCTCCACTGAACGTCCTTTCATAAATCAATACTGTTCCTTAGAAATGATGCCTTTCTCCTCGATGTGCTGCAGTATGTGCCTTTTTACAATTTTTTCGAAGGTTCTTGCGAACACTGATGTTATGCTGATGGGTCGATAATTGCCAGGGTTGTTATGCGGAGGCTTTTTGCGGATGGGCGTAACAAACGCATGCCTCCACCTTCGTGGGACATCGCCCTTCATGTAACTCATATTGAATATCAATTCTAAGGGGAAGGCAATATACTCAATGACATTTTGAATGAAGCAAAGCGGGAGAAAGTCCGGAGAGGTTGACTGAGACTTAGGCCACTCCGACAGTATTTCAAAAATCTCTTCTTTATGGAACCATAGTGTAGAGTTCATTTGAGGAAAGCTGGGAAGGGATTCATATTGGATTGCCGTGGATACAGTGTCGACCTCCAATGGCATGCTGAACACTTTTTGGAATTCTTCCGCAAGTAGATTTGCCTTTTCAATAGCTGAAGACACAGACACTCCCTCTGAGTTTAACAGGTTTGGAATGATTTCATTTTCCCCGGAGCGGAGTCTGACATATTTGAAGAAAGCCGTTTTGTCCGCAGAAAATATACTTCTCTATGTAGACATTGTACCGAAAGAGAGCTTTATCTAACCTTCTGCTGAAGCGTTCGTAGCTGTCCCAGTCCCTGGTATTTGAGGAGCTAGTGGCGATATTCCAGAATGCAGCCTGGCGATTCATCATTCCTTTGAGATACTCCGGAAGGCCTAACTTACATGGATCAATCTTTCTTATGGGGACATATAAATCTATCACTTGATGGAGAATATGTAGCAATGTTTCGTACATTTCATCAACGGTTTCTATATTTTTGAGGGTGCCCACCCAATCTATATCCGCTAAATGCTCCTTGATTTTTCCATAATCTGCTGCTCTAAAATCTCTAAGTAGCGTCGCACTACCGGTGTTAACGTTTTCTGTTCGCCCAATTTTAAATCTTACTGTAGCATGATCACTACTGCCCAAAGGAGGCCCAACGTCGACACCCTGTACTAGATTGGGAACGTTGCATAGAATTAAATCCAAAAAGGTGTTACCTCTGGTGGGCTTTAATACCAGCTGTTGGAATCTGTGAGCATCAAAAACGTCTCGGAAGGAATTTGAGATTGTGTCGCTAGAATCGGCCACCACATTGGGTGAATTGAAGTCACCCAAAAGGACGCACGGGACGCTACAGGTGCAGAAGTCACTGATGGCCTTGCCTAATCTGATGGACTCAGCGACATTACATGATGGTGCTCGATAAACCGCGATAAAGCGGAGAGAAGTAGTAGCCTGCCCAACATCGCAAATTAAAATTTCATAGGAATCCTCGACGGATTCTTGGAAAACAACGTCATACGAGAAGCACTTCTTCAAAAGGAGGATAACTCCACCACCTTTTTTAGATATACGATCACATCTGACACCAATATACTCCTTAACGGCGTGGCTCAATAGGGGACTCAAATCATTTCCCGACGTGAGCCAGGTTTCAGTGAGGACTACGACATCGTAGTTGTTATGACACAGGTGTGAGACTAATGATATACTGTTCTTAACCAGCGACCTAACATTGGAGAGTAAGCATAAGATCGAAGGACTGTCATTCCTCAGAGAGCCTAACAGTTTCCCGAAAGACTGTTAGGCTCAGAAGCAAGGGTTGTATCCCCGAGATCAGGATGAGGAGAGTGGGGTTGCGATCCCCTCCGCACCGATGGGGTACGAACAGGATCATCGCCCCTTCCCCACCTGGTTAGGCGATCTTCTCGCCTACGCTCCCGCTCCTCCTTTGAAAGGGATGGGCGTAGGTAGATGCCCTTTTGTGGAGGGAAGAAACGTAGGCGAGGAGCCCTTTTAACCGCCTCACTTTGAAATCTACTGGTTGGGAGCACAACCTTTACAAGTCTGGGTCTGCTCTGGCCTGGCTTGCCCATACGATATACAGCCGTTGGCATACACTCGACATCTAGGAAGTCTAGAATCTGTCTAACACAGGTACAGTCGTGAGCAATCTTGGCAGCGGCACTACTACTAGGTGACTCTGGAATGTTGGATAAAACGATGGAACGCTTTAGCTCACTATCAGGTTCCGGTGAAGGAGTGTTAAAATTGTTACCGGGCAAACTATTATTCCTGACCAAGTTAGTTTCCGACGACATCGGAGGAGAGTTGTTAATTATTTCTTTAAGAGTTGAGTTTTCCTCCCTCAGTTTTTGCAACTCCGTAAGTAGGTCGCCATTCCGTCGATTTAGCTCCTTGATCTCCTCGCGCGTTTGCACTAGAAGTTCGAACACGAGCCGTATGTAGTCCGGCACATTATCGTCTCGCATTGCATCTTGTAGTCTGTCCTGCGCAGGCTTCTCCTCGTTGACGTTGTTCTTCGTGGAGGACCTGGTAGTCCTCCTCCCTGCAATGGTCGAGGCCCGGCGAGAAGACATTATTGATCGAAGCACGGGATACACTGGTTTGCACTTGCCAGTGTATCCCGTGCTTCAGCAAAGTTTACCTGGTTCGGTGGCGTTTGATGATCACTGTACAAGCTTTCACCCCGCCACAAGGTGGTTCGTTGGTCCAGGTGTCCTTTTAAGCGGAGATGAAGCAGCTCGGAATCGACTTGGAAGGTTGAGCAGAATGATTATATAGAGCGTACTCAACCCAACCGCACAGCACGCTGACGGAGACTTTATTCAGCATAGAAAGCTAGTTTTCACGCTGCTAGGAGAACCACTAGGCTAGGCAGCTTTCTCGATGCATGATATCCCTTTTAGGTCCACACTGCGAGTATAGTAAATTAAAAAGGAAAATAAATGAAAAACAGATGGTCCAAGACATCGTCACATACTACGGGGAGCGCATCCGAAAGGAGGGAAGTCTCAAAGTATAGAATTTTTGTTCCGCTTTTTGCCAACAAATCCGTCCAACTCTACATATATGGTCGATAGTACTGATATAGGACTCCATCCCGTAGAAGTAAAATGCGCCGCGCATCTCGGACAAGGACTGATAACACTGTCCCTTATATTTTAACATCAACATATTGTGCCATAGTTGAAAAGTTTACCTGAACCTTTTCGAATGCGGCCTGAGGTTCGGATTTCATGCAGCTTTTCCAGACGCACTTGCTCCCGTGTTCAGGGTCAATGTTCACACCACGTTAGGTGGTGAATTTCTTAGACACTAATGGTCATCTAGTAAGGGTGGCGGCCCTCACCGTTGGATTCTATGAATATCTCAAGACGACGGAAAATCGGAACTCTTGGCCGCCTTCCTAAAGATCCTACCAAGAATTCATGCGGCGCAATGTACTAAAATTTACATACGTCTTCCAACCCAAGGAATTCCAGAAAGTCTTTTTTTTAGTTCAGTTGTCCGAATGAGTGTAACAATTGTGGAAAATGCCTATTGCTTGAGAAAAAATAATAAATCAAATTTCACTACAAACCGCAAAAAATCAGCAATTAAATATTTAATGCAGTATAACACGAGATCGCTCCATACACTGGCAAAATTTGTCGCGATCTTTATTGATTGATGGCTAAATGCTGCTTACATAAGGCATCAAAGTGAGCACATGTGTGTTCTTTACAATTGTTTGTTGAATCGTTCACAGGAGTGAAGCTCCATGCAGACAGAAATTTTGCCAACAATCGAATAAAAGTCACTAACGAAGGCATGACGCAATCTCTTCTGTTGGCAGTAAAAAACGCATTGCTGCCCTTTTAAGCAGGTTTTAAACATTTTCCAATGATAATTTTATAACAATTAAACAGTGTGTTCAGTTATTGCGTAGGTTGATTAAATCGTTCGAGGATTGTTTAAGGCTGCAATAGGTTGGTTTTCGTTCCAACTAAAAAAACTGTCTTATGAGCTAAGATATCTTAACCTAAATGTGACAATTCAAATCCGGCATTATTTTTGAACTAACCTAATAAAGAAGAAGGGGGGGATGTTCCCGATATTAAGATAGCATCGAAGTTGACTTCAAAGGCGGAGGATGAACGTCGAACGGTTCACAAAAGATCGATCAGTGTTGTTTTATTGCTCCGCTGGAGTATCACACTGCCAACAGGTATGACAGCGAGGTGCGAACCACATATGGGTCGCCGACGATCCCGCCGCCGAGCGCTGCCTCAGGTCTAATCCGACCCCCAGTCTCGTAAATCGACTGAACGCAAAAAGGGAGAAATATCGACCAACTCGGAATTGGGCCGGATTACACTGTTGGAAAGCTGTTGTTGCCGCCAACATCACCAGCTTAACCAATTTCTCAGATTGAAGCAACCAGAAGAACAAATCAAAGATAACGAGGAAAAGTCGCGAAATTGTACCTCTGCAAATGCTTCAAAATTATCAGCTCGTTTAAAAACAGTGTCTTATATTGCTAGTTTTCAAATGAATCATTTTCGGACGATCCAAAAATCCGGGGTCCGCAAAAATGCCGTTATCCGAATCATCCAATTATCCGAAGGTTTTGGGTCGGATCCAATGTATAATCTCCGTTAGTCCTACAATAGGAGTTATAGAAAGGCTACTTTATTTCAGCAATATCTACTATAGTTGTGCTTTTCCGAAATTTTGTCGAACGAATGAATGAACGAAAAAATTCGATGTCAAAAATTTCCGATCGAATGATCGAGCGAATTTATTCGATTTCGGAAATTTCCGAACGAATGAAACATCGAATTTATTCGATTCTGAACGAATGAGCGATCGAATTTATTCGATGTTGAAACTGTTAAGGCACTAGAAGATGATATTGCTATACCTTTTATGTAATGCGCCACGCAATCTAGTTCTGCATGATATCGTCGAAAAATTGAAGCTTTGGTCTTTTCGGAAACCATATCCACAACGGCCTACCCTTTTTTGCCTTCCCTTTCAAACCTTACGATTAATTGGCTCATACAACGAAGAAATGGATATCGATGCAAAGAAATTCCTTTCCACCGAGCACACTTTTCTTCAAATATGTTCTACAAGTGCTCCGACACGTCTAACGGCGTATCTCGCCCTTGCGGGCTTCGCGCGACTTTGAGGCATCACTGACTTACGGAAAGCAGTTTTTGTAAAACTTAAAATTCGCTGACATCTAGGACCTGCTGCATACTTTATTGGCATCAAGCCGTTCACCACTTCCATGCCTTCATTATAGACATTCACTCCGGACCGTCTAGTAACGTCGTTGGCTTGTGCTGCGCAGTACTTCTGCCCTCAGCTGGCTCCTCGGCAACCGTTCTCATGCCCACCAGCTTGCGTTTTCAGATACCGTTTACACGTCTTCCTAATCCGGACGCCAGGTTCCCCCTAACTCGTTTCTTCTTATGGGATCTAATTGCTCGTCCGTCTTTACTGGTCTTTCCTCTCCTCTTTATTGCCTCCCCCACCTTACTGGCCCCAACTCCTAGCCCACTTCCTTGTTTCCACTATTGACTCCTTACTGGTCTCTTCTAGCTGGTGTCCCCGTTTTGGTCCCTCCTCCAGGTTGTTCCATTCCTACCTGGTCTCTCTTCGGTCCACCTTAGAGGTTCCCATTGCTGCCCTCCTTCACCACCCCCTTTCAAGGGCAGGGTCTGAAGCGTACATCTGAACGGGGGGAGTGAGTCATATAGGGAGAATCCTCACCCCTCAATTAGTATGAAAATGTTTTTTGCCAAGTCGTTACACCCAAGGAGTAGGGGATCACGATGGAATACGGCGCAGCACGCGTTTGGGGGTCTTGTACGCCCGCGATGCCTTCGCAGCCAGTGGCTCGGAGCACAGGTGGGTAAGGGGTTGACTCATGCGATGGGGGTCAAGGGTTTGGTTCTTCTGAGCTGCTGCATTTTTGCATTTCAACTGATTGGTTGAGATTTGGAGGATTCTGACACCTATACCATTTTCAGACGTTTTCTGCGCATTTTTCCAGCTGTACGCTGTGGCATTCAATGTGGTGATGTATAATTGTTCAGCACCAGTGATACACAGTTACAAAGTGCCTCTGTTGTGAATCGCAGTGTCTTCCTCCATGGTTATGAGAACGAAACCGAAACACAACTGAAGAAGTGCCCTTTCCTCCGAAACAAGAGTTCCACCCGAAAACGTTATCATATGCCCACTGCTTGCTTCCCTCTCCACGTCCATCAGTTCGTCTTGCGGATCCCAATCTTCTTTGTCTTCTTTCACCACTTCCAGTCGTTCGTCTTCGTCAACTTCAAGTTGACGTGCTTCGAAGTCCTTGAGTATGCTGGCCATCCGTTCGGCCAGCTTGATTTCTTTCCTCGAAGATTCCTTGTCTAAAGGTTGGCCACACTTCAACGTGAGCAGGTGGATCACCACTCCAGCATCGCCGGACATTGTTGGTGTTAGGTTTTAGAAAACCTTCAGCAGACCTCTTATTTCCAAGTGACCGGCAGAGATGAGAGAAAGAGTGTATCGATGCCTAGCTCAATTTGCGGGATCCGCACACCTGGTTTCTCATTTTAACCACCGACGTCACATCCTGGTCTCTTTTGAAAGCCCGAGCAGGATGTTTTTTTCCGAGGCCTTTGGTCCACGTATGGAAACAGACTGTGGGGAACCTGTAGCCTTTGTACGCAGCCTGCATTGTGCCCAGTGCAGCTTCATGCACCTTGTACCTGTGTATCACTGGATCACCATGCTGAATACCACAGCGTACAGCTGGAAAAATGTGCAGAAAACGTCTGAAAATGGAATGAACGTCAGAATCCCCTAAATCTCAACCAATCAGTTAAAAGGCAAAAATGCAGCAGCGCACAATAACCAAACTCCTGACCTCCTTCGCTTGAGTCAACCTACCCACCTGCGCTCCGAGCCACTGCCTGTAGAGGCGTCGCGGGTGTACAAGACCCCAAAACTCGTGATGCTCCGTATTCCATTGTGACCCCCTACTCCTTGGGTTTAACGACTTGGCAAAAAAATAAACAGATTTTCATACTAATTGAGGGGTGAGGATTCTCCCTACATGACTCGCTCCTTCCGTTCAGACATACGCTATTCAGACCCTTCCCTTGCTAGTGGTCCTCCCATGGTCACGACAGACGTCGGTGACACGTATCAGAACGCTTGCTGCTTGACGTAGGGGACCCGTCTTCTGAATCCAGACGTGCAGACCCGCGCTCAGATGTTGCTGTGTCAAGCAGGAGGAGGCTTCCTCTGCTGCTGCAGCATCCATAGTCCTCGCGAGACAAGCAGCGGCGTATCTAGCGGGGGTGAAATTTTCCGTTCAACATAGGATAATGCTGGATTCTGAGAGCGGCCGCTCGTCGCAGAACGTCGGGGACACCTCTTCTCACTCCAGACCCTTGTTGCGGGATGCTGGGGTCCGACTTATGGATCTAGAAGCTCAGAAGACCCGTGTTCCGAATCCAGAAGCTCCGAAACACGCGCAGTTGCTGCTGTGTCGAGAGCCTGCGCAGATGGCAGATTCCTTGCTTCCTGTATGAATGCCCTTACGCCTTGCTGGTTCCCCGTCCTGGTACCACCTCCAGTTCCCTTCTTCCTGATCGCTCCCTCACCCCTTCCTCCTCCCTCCCCGTAGTCTTCTTTACTTCTCTACCCCGATCAAGCTGCTATCCCCTCCCTCGGCGTTCGCCCACAGCTAGCGAACGCCCATTGCGCGACATCGGTGTCACATTCTCTAAATCCGGTCTCCCTCACTGGTCCCCTCATAATGGATCCCCTTGCTGGTCCTCCTTACTCCCCATTATTGGTAACTTCCTACTGGTCCCCCTTATTGCTTCTTTTGTTAGCGGCACCTCCTGACCTGCTTCATTATTCCTCCTATTAACCCCCATCCCAATCCCGTCTCCAGGGGCTGGATTCATCAACGACTTGCAGCAACTTAACAGAAAATAAAATACAGCTGAAATCCCAGATAGCGCGGTGAAATGCTCCACCATATGCCGCGCTATCAGAGACTTCTGCTGTATTTTCTTCCTTGAATTACTGTAAGTCGTTGATAAATCCGGCCCCAGGTTGCTCCTTCCTTGTCGCTGTCGGTTTTTTAACCACGAAGATCCCCTACTGCACTTACCTATTTGGTGTCCTTTCATGAAGTCGGCGGCACGGCTTCTGAATCTGGACGCTCAGAAACTCGCTCAGGTGCAGTAGTGTTAAGCAGTGAAAGGCGCGCTTCCCTTGCAGCAGCCATATCCCAGATTGAATTGCAAATTTTGCTAGCGCTGTAGATGATAAGACGTATCTCACGTAGGTTTTACTCTCTGAAAGCAAACTTTCTCTACCTGGCGAGGAACCGATTGTGAGAGTCCCAATCCGGAGTGCTTCATCTGTGGAAGCATGAACGAAATCAATCGGTGTTGGTAGTCTGCTTGATACCGTTAAGTGTCTGATGACAATAATATTCTTATTATTCTTCGGCCATTCTCCCTATCCCCACTCCGTCATTATTCCATTATCCGTGTGCCGGCAGAGAAACGTAGTGAGAGTCGAGTACGTGCACACTCGTTGCACTAAGTTTTTAAAAATTCGGAAAATCTCACGGATGCTGTGCAAAGTCCGATCTGATAGGCATGTTGTACAATTCTGAGACGCACGTTGTATGATGTCGGGGTGACATTTTCCGAATAAGTCCGATTCACGTTGTACGATACTGAGAAAAATACTGGCTCGCCCTTACTGGTCCCCTTCGCTGGTCCCACTTTTTCTGGTCTCCCTTTTTATGCCCCGTATCGGCTCATACTTCCCCTCACTGGTCTCCTTTTGCAGGTGCCCCCCCCCCTCCCTAGGCTGGCCCCAATTGTTGCTCTCACCTTTAGAGGTCTCCTCTCCACTGGTCTCCATTTACTGGTCTCCCTCCCCCATCATTCTGGTGTGCTCCCCCTTTCACCGGCCGCCCACCGTACTGGTCGGCGACCGCCTTCCGTGGTGCACCATCCGTCCGCGGACGTCCCGCGGTACTCCCGCAGGACTATACCATAGGCCTTACTGTTTCCTTTCACTACTCCCTCCCCCCCCCTCCCTCACGATTACGAGAGAAAATGCCCGAACCGCGCCGCGTCCGTTTCGGTGCGAGAAAATGCCCGCAACCAGGGGAGAAAATGCCCGCGACCAGGGGAGAAAATGCCCGCAGCCAGGAGAGAAAATGCCCGCGACCAGGGGAGAAAATGTCCACAGCCAGGGGAGAAAATATCTTTGGCCACTGAACGGTTTTCGATAGGGTCCACTACAACAACCACTACAACAAAACACACGTTAATCACGTGTACAGGGTAACGGTATTTTCTCATGCCGGCCAGTAAAGGGCATGGAAAATCGTGGACGTGGTAACTGAAACTGTGGCACCATCACTTGGATTCCCCAGCAGACTTTGATAGAGAAGCTTTGGAAAATACGAGGAAAGATTCTCGTTACACAGTTAACAGGCATGCTCAACGGTAAAATTAGTACCAACGGTGTTTTATGTGAAAAGAACACTGAAAGGAGTGAAAGAAGCGTTTTCGCCCGGATCTCAATTTCTAGCACGCAAAACTAGAAAACAAGCACATCCACGGAGCCTGGTAACTTAGAAACACTTTTCGAAGCATTGAGCTGCGGAACTGTAGGCCACCTCAATTTTTGAGTTTGTTTTTGAGCCATATGAACGCCACATGGAGTGAACAGTAAGGTACATGCACTTCAAGGTCATGAGAAGTAGAAAATGAAAAAATGGCAGAACTTGTTTGTGAATTTATTTACAAATGATCTAACCTAAGTTAGGTACGCCGCATCACCCACAGCGGGAGCGGTCGAGTGATGTAACCTAAGTGAGGAAGGCCGCATCATCCACAGCGGAGCGGTCGAATGATCTAATCTAATAAGTGAGGTACGCTGTATCATCCACAGCGCGATCGAAATTTCCCATTGAGCGTATGAATTGCTGCAGCATGGAAAGCGCATCCTTTTACTGCTTGACACGACAACACTTACGCGCGTTCTTGAGCGTCCAGGTTCAGAAGCCGTGCCGCTGACTTCGTGCCATTAGCATTAGAAGACCACTAAAGGGGGAAGAGTATAAGGGGGGACTTCGAGGGTGGAGAATCGACAGTGAAGGTTGCGACTTGGTGGAAGCATCGGAATGGGAGGGGGGGGGAGGGGGCGGGTCGATAGGGAGATCAATGAAGCATTAAGGAGGGACCAGCAGGAAAGTTAGCAATCAGGGGGGGGGGGGAGCAGTTAAGAGGATCAGTAAGGGGATCCATTAACAGTAAGTGAGTACGGATTTAGAAGATGTGAGGCGTTCGCTCGCCGTCGTCGTGTGTGAGCGTGGGAGAGCTACTTAATTGGGGATAAAATTAACGAGGACTCCTAGACCAGGAACAAGGGACCTGGAGGTGGAACCAGAACGGGGAACCAGCAAGAGGGGAGCCGTAAGAAAATTTATACGCGAAAGAAAGAATCTGCCATATGCGCAGCCTCTTTATGCTCGACACAGCGGCAACTGTGCGCGCTTCTGATCCTCTGCATTCAGAAGGTGGGTCTTATGAGGTGCTGGTTTCAGAGGACAGGTCCTCTACGCCGCCCTAGAAGCATCTGAATTAAGGAATTGTGTCACCGGCGTGCTGCGGCGTACAGCCGCTTTCAGAATTCAACATGGGATGCTGATCTATGGAGGAAGTATAGCCTCCTCCTACTTGACACAGCGGCTACTACACGTATTTCTAAACGTCTCGATTCAGAAGAAAGGTCCTCTACCTAGCGCTAGAGGCATCTGGATTAAGAAAATGGGTCACCGCGGTCGTGCGACGAGCGGCCGCTTTCAGAATTCTACGTCGAACTCTTCTGTAGCAGAGGAAGAGCAGCCTCTTTTTGCTTTACACAGCGGCTACTGGACCCCTTTGTGAGCTACTGGATCCTGAACACGTGTCACCGATGCCGTGTATTGCATGTTCCTTTGACTGATCTTATCTATTGAAACTGTACGATAGGCTCGAGATATCTCTGCCGTGAATCTGTAACCAGCGCAATGTACGGAACAGTCAGAATTGTGATATGGACTGTTGCAAGAGCTATATTCACCAACTGTTCTTTATGGACTGTGAACCATCTGATGTTCATGCTAAATCGTCCGGTGAGAAAACTATGGAGGAGAAGGCGGCGGTATCGTCTAGCGGAAATTAGTTTCTGGAGAAGAGTTATGATGGAAGGTTGGTGATTCAGTTAGTTCGGTGTTATGAGACACAGCGTATGGGTTGCAGAGACGAGTACTTACGCTTGGAAGAGAAAAAACTGAAGAAATTGGGACAGGACCATATTATGTCTCATGGAAAATTTTCGGCAGACTTCAATGAAACGAGGTCAATTATGCTCCATTCCCAGTGGGAGGCTGAGTGCTGCAAGGTAAGGAGAATCCGCATAATGCTGCAGGAAGGATTACAGTTAGTGACCTACTGGGGAGCACGAATGAACCATTTCTTTTTAGCACTTTCAGTTGAAATCCGTTAAGTCGAAGGAGCACGGTAAGAGAAAGTCAACATCTGTAGAATCGACTGCTGCGAGAGATCAGTGCTTTCATGAGGGAACCCCTCTGGAGAAAAAGCTGCATGCAGTTGCTGATTTGGTAATTGGCTTTAGCATCCGAAATCTTCGCTCTATCCAATCGATCGATTGTAGAGGAACAACGAGGAGAATGAGGGCGGCGTGTCTGGACCCTGTCTGCAGCAGAATTTGCAGTTCATGGTCGAGCGTTTCAACGAGCAAAGTCAGAGAAGGTCGATGCCTGAAGAACCAACTAAAGGGGCAGATTCTTCAGGCTTTCGTGTGGAACCTCCTTCTCAGGGAGACCTGCAGGCAGTCGCTGACTTGGTAAATGGCTTCAGCTTCCGAAATGCTTGCTATATCGAATTGCGTCAATTGTAGAGGAACAACGAAGAGAATGAGGGAAACGTGTCAGAACGTTTTGAACGCGATCTGCAGCGAAACACAACTGCCGTTTCAAGTAGAAACATCTTCTCCACGATGCATCACGAACAAGAATTGGTGAACAGCTAGAATTTTAAAATTGTTAGTGGGAAGTTAATTATACGGGTTTTAGGAGCAGGAGCAAAGCACCAACGCATTAAGCGAGGAAACTCCTAATGAACGAAGTCGTCTTGATCACTCACGGTCTCAGGCGGTATATACATATGAATCGCCTTTCCGAGGAAGCTAGAAGCCAACACCTTAGCTTGGACCACAATGATCATAGAAGCCGAAGAATAACAATTCCTGGAGGCAGAGGTGAGGATAGGCTGAGAAACACGCTGGCAAGGAGGACTGCACGATCAAGACCTTTTAAGTCCGCGATTTTCTCCGAGGACAGCGGATTCCCTGATCGAGACAACCTCCAAGAAATGAATATCCAGTGTGTTCACTGCGAAGCTCTTCATTTTCAGGCAGAGAAGAAGAGCCGCAGCAACGAATTTGATCAGTGCTGCAATTTCGGTAATGTTAGGGTGGAGATCCCTTCATATTCCCCGTGATGCGTGAGCTTTTCGAAGGAGATACGCAGGAATGTAGAGAATTTAGGGCAAATATCCGAAACTACAACAACGCATTTGCTATGGCTTCTCTGTCGGCGAAAGTTTCACTTCCTCGAGGACCAGGTCCCTATTGCTTCCGTATACATGGACAAGTATACCATACTCTGCATCGTTTGGCGTCATCTCAGCAAAGACCCAAATCATATGCACAACTGTATTTTTTGGATTCAGAACAAGCATGTAGAGAGAGGCTTGCTCATCCTGCGAACAGAGGTTGCTCGAGAGCTACAATGTTACGTATACAACAGGGACTGAACCTCGTGAATCCCTTCATCCACTCCTTTAAAATGATGGCGGAAGTGATTGCGGAATAGGAGCGAAAAGCGGTACTCGAACGCAGACCTGCTCCACTTATTCAAATGGTGTTCGATGTGAATCCAGCTTTAGATCGCCGACGATACAATATTCCTGTTGCGAATGAAATAGCGGCGTTATATGTGTTCCAAGACGACGATGCTCCTTTTAAACGTCAGTACGCCATCCAAAGCAGAGGGGGAGTGACCGAATACATGACCGATATTGACTCGAAGTGTGATCCGTTATGTTATCCATTGCTCCGCTCTAAAGGAGAATTCGGCTGGCATCCCGAGTTAAGAAAAACAGGATTAGACGCGTCGCGTTAGCGTTCTAGAATCACTCAGATTGAATATTATCGCTACCATCTGTCTGTGAGGCAAGAGTTTAATCCACTTCTTTGGGGCGGTTAGCTCTTCCAACAGTACATCGTGGACGCTTTCGTTCGGACGGAGCAGAATCGGCTGAATTATATTTGAAGTCATCAGAGAGAACTCCGCGCGGAAAATGACCACGTTATGGCTGATTGCATAAGAGAAGAAGGCACTTCTCGAATAGGTCGGCGTGTTATTCTACCGTCCACGTTTCAGAGAAGTCCTAGGAATATGGTTACCCTGTATCAAAACTCAATGGCGATAATTGCCCGGTTTGGGAAACCGGACCTCTTTATAACCTTCACGTGCAACGCCAGATGGAGTGAGATTACGGAAAATCTTTTCCGCCACCAGACGCCCTCCGATCGAACAGACATTGTCGTGCGAGTATTCCGTTTGAAGCTTATTTCGCTACTAGATGACATCATAAAGAAAGGCGTTTTTGGGCAAGCAAAAGCGTTCATGTGGGTGATGGAGTTTCAAAAAAGAGGACTGCCTCATTGTCATCTCTTAGTTTGTCTGACGGACTGCGACAAGCTCAGATCTCCGGATGATGTTGACAAAATTATTTGGGCTCACATACCCAACCCTCAATTTCGACGACTTTTCAACATAGTCACTCAATTCAATCTTCACGGCATGTGGAGAGTCACTCAATTCAATCTTCACGGCATGTGGAGAAAGGAACAGAGACGCTGCATGTATGAATTTGAAAACAGGAGTTTGCTCAAAACGTTTTCCTAAAGCATTCTGCAGCTCTACTCGAATGGATGTTGACGGCTTTCCGGAGTATGCGCGCCCTCGAGACGGATTTGTCTATACAACGTCATCAGGAGAAGTTGTAAATAATCAATTGGTCGTACCCTACAACTGGTATCTTTCCTGCAAGTATGAGGCACACATAAATGTTGAACTCTGTTCAACAATCTTTGCTGTTAAATACCTGAACAAGTATGTATATCTATAAAGGCCCGGATCGAGCACGAGTTATTCTTCGAAGTGAGGACGAGTCTCCGAACTATGATGAAATTAGAGCCTACTTGGATACCCGTAATGTCTGCCCCCAAGAAGCAGCGCGGAGACTCCTCGGTTTTCCTTTGCATGATCGTTCCCACACTGTAGTGCGGCTGTCTGTTCATCTGCCAGATCAACAAGAAGTGTTTTTCAGAGAGGGGGAAGAACGCGAAGCTGTGCGTTCTGCAGCATCATCTAATACTTGCCTTACTGCGTGGTTTCAATTAAACCAAACAGACCCTACTGCTCGAACGCTATTGTATCGTGAAATACCGGAGCACTATCGTTGGAACCAACGTCGGTGGGAAAAGAGAAGGAGGTTTGAGAAAGCAATTGGTCGAATGTATACTGTTAGCCCTAGAGAGGAAGAACGCTTCTACTTGAGGATTATGCTGCTCTACACCAGTGGAGCAACAAGTTTTGAATCCAGTAAGAATGTGCATGGCACTCAGTACGGAACATTCAAAGAGGCTGCAAGTGCAGCTGGATATTTGCGCGATGACGAAGAGTATCGCGCGTTTTTGGAAGAGGCCAGCAGACTGTCAATGCCATCCGAAATGAGAGCGCTGTTTGCCTATATTTTAAGAATTTGTGAACTTTATAATGCTGAGCGTTTATGAACTGAATTTAAGAGCTTTATGATAGACGACCTTCGACTACAAGGATTTTACAATCAAATCAAGGAGATCGCCTTCAGTTTAGACGTGAATGTAAACAACCTTATTACACCGCCTGAGTGTGAGCCACCCAATATCAATGGAGATGTTGTGGACATCACAACGTTGCGGGAAGAAGGAAAGCGCATGTATCAAACGCTCAACACTCAGCAAAAACTCGTGGTGGATACTGTCCTTGCAGGTACAGAGCGCTGTATCTTTATAGATGGTCCTGGTGGCTCAGACAAAACTTACGTTTACAATACTCTCAATAAAACCTTGAGAGGACGAGGAAAACGAGTGCTTAATGTGGCGTGGTCTGGGATAGCCGCAACTCTTCTACCATGTGGCCAGACTGTGCCTTCGGTTTGCCGGTGCCTATTAGCGAGGACCGAAAAACATCACTAATGGCTATTCAGTCCAGACAAGCACGACAGCTTCTTGATGTACAATACATTATATGGGACGAAGCACCTATGGCACCGAAATATGCCCTTGATGCTGTTGACAAGCTTCTGAAAGACATTACTGAACTTCAACTGCCGTTCGGAGGAAAGACAATTATCCTAGGAGGTGATTTCAGACAAATTCCTCCTGTCGTGCCAAAAGCAGGACGGTCCGAAATTCTGAACGTTTCTATCAAGAGCTCCCCACTGTGGCCTCATTTCTTTAAATACAGATTGACTGAGAATGTGAGGGCGTCCAGCGGTGGAATCGGTTGGTCTAACTTTCTAATTCAACTTGGAAAAAGAGCTCCAGAACGATTCCAATGAAGTGAAAGTGCCCGACGATATGCTGAGCTCTGGAGATATAGCAATTGAGATATTTGGTGATATAGTGACCTTAGAAGATATGTCCGCTGCAGTCGGTAGAGCGATTTTGACGCCTAGGAATTTCGACTCTTTGGAGATAAACAACAAAGTGCTTTCGAAACTACCTGGGCGGGAGAAGATTTACAGAAGCATAGATGAGGTTATGAATGACGAAACTGAAGCTAACAACGACACAGAGTATTCATTGGAGTTTCTAAACAGCTTGACACCCCAGGGATACCCACCACATGAACTCCATCTAAAGAAAGGAGCAGTCATAACGCTTCTGCGAAATCTTAGAGCCAACCAGGGTCTATGCAATGGTACGCGACTCACCGTTGAACATATGGATAGATACATTCTAGGCTGTAAAATTGCAACTGGAGCGAACAAAGGACAGTACGTCCTTATTCCTAGAATAATATTCTGTCCACCTGCCTATGACACCTCACCGTGCAGATTTAAGAGGAGACAATTTCCTGTGCGTTTGGCCTACGCAATGACAATAAACAAGAGTCAGGGACAAACATTCGACAGGGTCGGTGTATATCTCCCCAGCCCAGTTTTGTGTCATGGTCAACTGTACGTGGCGTGCTCACGTGTTCGACAGAGATCCCATCTGAAAATTTGGCTACCACCAGGACGGAAGACTATATCAAACGTAGTATTCACCGAGATGTTTGAGTAAAAATTAAACCACTTTCGTTGCGCTATGAATAAATTTTTTTAAAGCGCACATCTTTCTTTGTACAAGAGTAGTTCCTGAGAAGAAGCCTAACTGTATCACCCCGCGAAGCGGGCAAGTGCGAGACACGCCGTTAGGCGTGTCGCAGCACTTGTATATATACATAGTATAGATTGGATTACAATTATTCGATCGAACACAGTTTTATTATTCGATTTTTGAATAATATTCGAATATGGCTCACTTCGATAATCGAATTCGAACGAATATTCGACTTTTGGAAAACATCGATAATCGAATTCGAACGAATATTCGAAAATCAAGAAATATCGAATAACCGAATAATTCGAATGATTATTCGAATAAATTATTCGAATAATTATTCGAATATATTCGTTCGAGCACAACTATAATATCTACCTAACATAACGCTTGAGATCTGCCGGACAAAGAAGAGAAGTGTCAATTTTCTCCAGCCAAACTCTACGGTTCCCTAACCTCAAGTGCTAAAACGAACAAGGCCGATGCACCGTCAACAAAAACTTCCTCAGCAGGGCACCAGTCCTTCGACTTCCACAGGTAGACCGGCAGATCATTGGAACCAGTGGTATTGCCCGACTTCATCTTCCTCGGGGCTGCTTCGGTTCCGCTCAGGGTGAACTTCCCAACGGGACCGTATACAAGAGATGCAAAAAGAACAGCGGTTGTTCAAATCCTACCTTCGAGATTTCCTGGACATAATCGCGCCACCGCTTCACAGCCCTATTACGATCCATCGGAAGATGACCGTTCTCGTCGTTAATGCCAAAGAACTCCTCGATGTTTTCTGCTTGGCGACAGCGAGCTTTGGCGAGTCGGTAAAGATCGCTGACCGATCGAGGAGCTCACCATCGCAGGTTTCCAGTTTTTCGCTCACATCAGCGTAGTGTGCGGATTTAGCAGCGGCCACTGCCTTGTTTGGACATTCTTCGCTTCTCGATAATTCCGTCAATTATGTATTGTATCACCGATGAATACGTAATAGAGCTGTTTCTTTTCTCGGACTTTCTCTATGATATCGTCAGTCCACAGGCATGCCTCTTGTCGACCCAGCGCCGTCCAGGCTCCGTTGTGGCGAGTTCTAGGCATGCAGCCCTACTTATCGCTTCGGTAGCGCCTTTCCATGTTTCGTCGACGGTCGTTACTATCGGCAACCGAAAAAAATAAGAGCTGCCAATCTTTCTCGTTCAACCGCCACCACTTGATCCTCGCTGGACCGCATCGCTCGACCTGCCTCCGCCTCGGAGTGGCAAATTTAAAAGTGCAGATCAGCGGACGGTGTTGTGTGGTCTCGTACGGCACGACGGGCTTTGCGAGTGCGCGGCGGCACTCGTGGACGCTGTAGAATTTACTGGAGAACTCTTAGGGCTATTCACTATATGATGTGACATAAGACGTTCGTAGGCCGGCCGCAAGTGCCTGTCGGCTGCAATCGACTGTCCGTGTTCGGCTTAGCTCGCAGAGCCTTACAACGTGAGATCGACCTAACAAAAGAGAAGTGACGATTTTGTCTAGACAAACTGCTGTGGATATTCCCTAAGCTGAAGTGTTCGTAATCCTAAGCTAATGCACCGTCAGCCGAGACTTCCTTCTGTGGTGGCGGATGTTTTGCTCAACAAATGGACATAGAAACGTTAATCCACAGCCTCATTGTACACGTTTCATGAGGCTTATCTCCTTTTTATATGCTAAGCCTCTCTACTCCACTTACAAGTGCACCGCTTAATGAATCCTGGGAGAAACAATACAGTACATCTGCGATACAGAGACAGAGCGCGATTTTCTATTATCATCTGAAGTTTGCTTCTAGGTCAGACGAAACGTCATTTGTCGAGAGATTACTCTGCTACTTCCCGGTTCTACTTTCCAATAGGCTTTGTTTTCGATTCTGGGCTTGTGGTCACTTATCTAATATATTATAGCGATTGTGCAAGAACGAGCTCCATCACCGAGAGTCAAGTGAGCTGCTAACTTCAGCTCAATGTATGGTGATTTTTCAAACTTCGAAGTGTTCACTTTTAAAGGGTTTTAATTTTTACCCATTCCCAAAAATTGCTGGAACATATGAAATATTGGGGCGATCCACTAACGATAAACGAGCCAAGGTTCGAACGCAGACCACCATATGTTCTTTAACTATAGAAAATTGAATTGGACAGGAAATTGAGCAAAAGTACTGAGCACTATGCACTAGAAACTGAAGGAGCAAAAAAATGGAATAGCGGTCCCCACCTTATATGTTCTTCTTTCAGAATGACACATTACCGACGAGTAGGTCGACATTAAGGTGGTCAATATATCTTCTCAATGGCTTAGCGAAGGCCGTCCCTGGAGTTCTGAGCATAATCGTACAAATAACATAGAACACCCAAGTTAAAGACAAATCCTCAGTGCAAGAATGCCGCGACGGCAATATGACAAACTAACCCTTTTGTCAACTATTGCCTTTCCGAACTTCAGAGTTCGTTCCTTGAAACAGAGGAATGAATGCAGAAAATAAACCACCTTGGTAGAAGGGAAGGGTTATGAGTCGAAACCCGTTTCCAGACAAATGTTCGCCCGTAATTTGGAATTCCACTAACCGTAAGAATCTATCTGCTGGTTTAGGCAGAAACTTTAAGGGAGCGCTATAAATAAGCTATTAGGTTATAAGGAAGGTTCTACCAGTTTTCGCGCTTCTTTGGTATCAGCTTGCGCTAAATTTGAAGAGCTGGTCAACTATTCGATAAGTTGTGCTTCTCAGGTCAGGGAATAGTTCCTCTTCTTGCTGAAGTGCTTTTCATGCATTTCTTCAACACGCCTCGGAGCGAACCATTTTTCGCTGTTTCAGCAAGTTTCGGAATGGAAGAGAATCGACTGAAGACGAGGCACGAGCTGGAAGACCAAAAGCTCGTTCATCACGATGCCTTGAAGGAATTGATCGAAAAGGAACCTCGTCAACCACTCCGAGAAATAGCAAGAAATCTAGTCTCCAATACACTTGCTGCTGATCACCTCAAGCAACTGGGCATGGTGAAAAACTCGACAGGTGCGTGCCCCACAATCTCACCGAAGCGAAACAGCTGAGGCGAAGCGAAGCACTTGCCACCTTCGATGAGAAATGGATCCTAGACGATAACAAGAAGTGTTCTGTTCGGTCGGTAAATGTCAACGAGTCTCCGAAAACCATTCCGAGACCGGATTTGCACTGCAAGGAGACAATGATTACGGTCTGATGGACTGCAGCTGGGATTGTCCACTTTTCCTTTCTTCCTCCTGGCCAAACGATAACAGCAGAGCGAGTAACTGGTAGAAATGTATGCAAAATTGATGAAAAATCGGCCTTCACTAGTGAATCGACACGGCGTGCTATATACTTCTGCATTACAATACACGACCGCACCTTTCGCGGATGGTCCTCCAGAAATTGAACGAACTGCAGGTCGAAACTCTTCCTCACCCGCCACAATCGCCTGACCTTGCGCCAACTGACTCTCACTTTTTTAACATCTATATAGCTTTTTAAAAGATAGAGTATTTAAAAACCAACGTGATGTAGAATCTATGTTCCTAAAATTTATTCAGCTTAGATCGTCAGGTTTAAAAAAATGGCATACTAGGCCTGTTTCACGTTTGCAGGATTCTGCTGGTTTTAAAGGTGCTTAATTTGAACAAAACAGTGCAATTTGAGTTGAGTTATGGCTTTTTGGAAATGACGTAGAAAGACTGCTAGAACTTTCCTTACAACCTAAATTATTGGCGGCCACCAGTAGTAGTTTGTTTAAATCATTTACTTGTTTACACCTATTTACACGTACACTAGTGTATTTACATTAATTATTTGTTTACATCAACAGCAAAGCGAAGGGAATGAAACTGTGCAATTCTAAGGGTGAAAGGTTTATTAACAGCGGTTGCCTTACCCTTCGAAACACGACAAACATTACTTGAACTCTGCTCCCTGCCAGGCTCAAGCTTGAGGTTCGGGAATCGATGGGGGAGGGGTCGTACTCTTTCGGTATTGGCAAAGGATTCTCTCTTATTTTTTAGGATTCTAGGAGATGTTTCTATTTCTTAACTGGTCGTTTTCGTTTTTTCCCATCGTTTCCTGATCTTATAAAATTGAATATTAAAAAGTTTTAAAAAGGTAACTGTATTGCGTGTTGAAAATAAAGATTTTCGGCCATAGATTTGGAGTCAATGAGAGGTTTCCATTTTTTTCAGATTTTTTTCCAGGAAGTCATGGACACGACCGTTTTCTGTCTGAACGAGTGATATCTACGTCCAAAGTTGCACTCTATAAAATATGAAGTGTTAATTATTAAGGAAACTTAAGTGCTTTCCCTACAAGATTTTTTGAACCGCTCCTCGAATAGATGACGGAATGGCAACCGGAGGATGACTTGTCACGGAATTAGTTTTTTCTCTTCTGCAAGAAACAGCATCAGAAAGTAAAGTTGTGACCGATAAAATTTTAAGCCACGGTTGGACAAGCGGTGATAAAACCTGTTTTTCTAAAACTTTCCTCTGTATGAACAGACGCTCCGATTTGTATAATTTGCTGAAAAATTTCGACACCTTTAATCACATGGAAGCTGCTATTTTTACAACCTGCTTTTTAAAGCGTAGAATCTACACTTTTTATAGTTTCGAAGCTCTGTGAATTTTTCAGCGACTCCAAAAAATCCCCGAAGTGTGGTACGCTACATGCAGCCATTGCGTTCTCCGATGTCATCGATCGCAAATGAAGGATGGCCTTCTCGTGGAAAAAAATCTATCTTCTGAAGCAAAGAACCCGCTTCGTGCAGCCATTGCGTTCTCCGATATCATCGATTGCAAACGAAGGATGGTCTTCTGACGAAAAAATCTATCTATTTTTGAAGGAAAGAACAAAGAGAGTGAAATTGTGCTCCATAGAATTTTAATTCATGATTATTATACAGTAAAAAACTAATCTTCTTCGCAGCGATCTCCGATATGAATAGGGCGGATCGTACTCAAATTTTTTGTTCTTCAAGAAAAATTAATCAATTTTTACTTAAAGCAGATCACGCACATCGTTGAAATCTTGCCATAAAAAGTTACAAGTCTTGCTCAATGCATAGTGTGAAAATCATTGTTTTCTGAAACGAATAGAACTGGATCGACCCCTGGTCGATAAGCCACCGACGTCGTAGTCGCAGCAAAATTCGACGTTCACAAAGATGATTATAACTCAGTAAGTTTTTTAAAGTTTTTCATTTGAAAAAGGCGATAATTTTTTAAAAACTAGAAAAAATAGCATTTATAACGTATAAAAATCGGTTTTTAAAAAAGAGGTCTTCATAGGGGCGGGCGCTTTCGATTTTTTTTTATTGAAGTGATTAGTCGGACACTAAGTGTCGTCCGTTGTAATCGTTCCGATTACTGTACTGATATCGGTTCCGATATACAGTACTCACAAGAAAATAAACGCGGATGAGTAAGAAATATTTATAAGTGACGAGTACTTAGAGAACAAAAGAGCAACAATTCATAAATTACATGGACCGAAATGGGAGTGCGGTCAAGAGCGGGGAAAAAGCCTACAGATCTACTGGGGAGGGCTTTTTATGGACTCTCCTGGAGGCGTGTCTACCGTGATTTCCTCGGACTCTCCGTCCGGTACGGTTTTATGGCTCTGGGACCGTCGCTGGCATATCCGCAGGAGCAGGTCGTAAACCTCCCCTGGATACGTTCCGCCACTTCATGCTCTTAACGAACACTTGCAGAATACACCGGTCCCGGCATATTCCACATGGGGGCCCTCAGAGAAACAAGCGCTTCCACTGCGCTAAAAAAATCATTAGCAACGACCTCCGTCACTCGCGTCTCAATGAGCGGTTCCGCTCACTCTTTGGCACTCTTTGGTGGGAAAGCACAAGAGCACTGCAGTTCGTCTGCCCACCGCAGCCCGAACGTTCTACACAGTTACAGCGACGACCTCTGTCGCTTTTAGAGGAGCGGGTCCGCTCGCACTTTCCAAAGGAAAGTTTAAAAGACTGGCTTCTATAATGCACGAGTCTACTATAATTCGTCTGCACTGCTTTCTGAGCAGTTACAGCGACGACCTCCGTCGCTTCTTAGCGAGCGGCTCCGCTCACGCTTTCCGAAATAAAGTGAGACCCAGTGGTCTCTGAAGCACCAGTGTTCATATACTAACCGCAGATCAAACTTGCACTGGTCATAAGTTGGTATGGGTCCATATCAGCTGGAAATCATCTTTCCGACGACCTATGACTTCTCCTTCCAAAGTGATCACATAGGGTAATGATGCTTCTAAGCTCTAGTCAGAAAGGAAAACGGGAAAATGAGAACATGGCAATACTGCAATGCAACGTTCGTGCGTCTATCAAGCACTTGCGTTCTAGTGAGAAGTTATAATAGCGAGAATAAGGGCAAATTGTTATGACGAACGGAGGGAAATTGTGCAGCTTTAGAGGAGACTGCTAGTGGTTTCGTTGCTGTCGCCACGCTTCTGCATCCTTTCCTGCAGGTCGGGTTGTCCAGTAGAGGCAAGACGTACCGTCGTGTGTGATACTAGAATTATAGAAGGAAATCACACTGACATTTTTCACCGTACGAGACTTCATTCTGTTCCTCCTCCAGCGCTTTCGACGCCTAATTTTACCCAATTTCGGGTCTTTACCACTACCATTCGGAACTGGCAGGAAATCAGTTTTCCGTTCTTTCGCATAACCAAAGCGCTTATGGATTTGGTGATCCTTGCTTCCGCTGCACGGGTTGCAAGCAGCATGCCGCTGCTTGTATTGGAAGCGTTCCTTACATCGAACACTTTTGCACCAACCTTCTAGCTCTGAAACAAGAGAAATTCCCCCCGCTGTGGGATGTTGTGCACGATTACGACCATTGCCATTCATTCTGCCCCTACTGCTAAGTCCTGGCGCATCACTATCTTGGGACAATTTGATGCTATATGCCCAGATTCCCCGCACGTAAAACACTTAAATGAGGGCCTGGTTGCCTGCTGACCCCGTAGCCGGTGCGTATTACTGGTTGATTCCTCGCCATCGGGTGTACCATTATCGATTGAGCTACAATCGATAGGTCTCTTGAAGTGGTTGTGGTAATTACCTGATACCTTTTGAGTTTCATCTTGGAGCTTTTCCAACCGTAGAGCTACTTTCTTAACCTCCTCGTATATGTCACCTTCCGGCGCTTCTAAGGCGGCCAATATATAATAAGAACTCTTCCAATGTTGAAGGCAAGAGTACAGTTTTGACCCTCTGATAAAGTCCCATTCTGTACTAGGGTGGATTCTCCTGGAAAGATCCTCCATCCTGTAGCAAAAATCTACAATGAACTCACTTTCCGTCTTACTGAGCTGATCCCCGGGGTCAGACATAACTCCGACGCCGCGCGAACCCCCCTGGCGTCGCGCACGGTGCGCGACGAAATTGGAAGAGTTGTCGTTGTCGCAGTCCAATGCTTCCGACGGCTAGAAACGCTTCCTACAGGGACATGCGGCACGCCTTTGCCTTATTTCATCGTTTCTAGGAGATAGTATATGAATGTGGTTTCAATGAGACGATGAACGACAGTTTATACAGGAATTCTAGTCATGTGGATGGGTTCTAGCGTCAGTATTTGCCAACTACAACTTCTTCGGTCAATTTTTACCCGTGATTATGGTGATACTACGGAAGAAGGTCACTATCACCCATTCTCGGATCAATTGTCCTGCTGCAGACTGTTGCCTACCACATTCTGTGGGATCTTAAGTTCCTAGCTAGAAATGTGGTCTGGGAGCTTAAACACTGAGAACATTTCGTGCTCCGCGGCTAACCATGCGTCACCAAGCGCACGTCCGCGTTTCAGCGCCGCGACGTCGCATGCGGCTAGCGAGCGACGTCGCGTTGGAGTTAGGTCCTGGAGCCGCTGATCCCACTCCCTTACATTTCTTAGGCGCTCACAAGGATTCCTTCGAGCCGTTTTTAAAGCACGCACTACCCCACTATATGTTCCCTCTCGAACATTTTGTGGTAAACCCTTAAAATGTGAAAGCGCGGTCCCTGATAGATGATTTACCAGGATATCCCGCCTATCAGAATCTTGCCAAACTGTTACTGGGTATTTAACATCTAACCCACGTAAAAATTCGGTCAAGGAATTTTCCCCGTCGTATTTGGGAACATTGGCTACGCTTTGAGCCTTAAAAACTTCCCTAAATACAGTGAACATGTCACTTACTGCATCCGCAGGGTTTCTCCCATACCTAATGCTCGGGTCCGAGCAAGTACTGGGAGACTCCTTATTCACTGATCCTCGGGAAGACTCCGGCGAGGACAGTCGTGATGAATCGCGAGACGCTTCCGTTGGCTCGCAACGTCGTCCAGCGTTCACGGCTAGAGACGCGATCCAACCTTGAACAGAGTTATGCACATGATCGCTTTTAAGCGAAGTGTAGTGGCTGCGAACCGCACGCCAATCACTAACTCTGTTGCCGTTCTCACCTGCGGGTGTGGGTTCACGGCTGGATCCAGCCACTGACCGCGTCATCCCAGTTCCAAAACTTGCAGCTTCTTCCCGCAAAGGTCTCAACTGGTTTCTATGGCACTCCACCATTTTTTCCTTTTCAGACAGCTCGTATTCAAGCTGTGATTTCAAATTGTCTATGCTGTTCTGCAATTCCAGAACTTCGTTACTCTTAGAAATTACCAGTTCCTTAACTTGGTCAATTTCGCACCCCAGTGTCAATGCTAAATCACAGAGTGCTTGGCTATGCGCGTTCACCTGTGGCAAAAACTCTCGCAATTCACTAAGCGACATCCCAATCTCATTGCAAAGCATCTGGCCCTACTACAGGGCTGTTTTTGTTGCAGAAATACGTGTCAAAAATCGAACCCTCTGCCCCGTATGAAGACCACATTTTTGATAGCTGGTTTCTACACGATTAGAAAGCATTTTTCTCTATTTTTAAAAGCTATACTCACTTACTTTGATACTTTGATGGTCCTTTTGTCGGCTGGAGGTCTTTTCAGCGGGGACCACAACTCTTCCAGACCGCTCGATTTCTGGCTGCTTGCATCCAGTGACGCATATTCCGCTATCTGAAAGATCTTGAGAATGAGTTTGCCCATCGCGTTAGTGGTCGTCCCGGTGGTCTCTTATGGTCTCTCGGGAGCCATTCTGTGACACGGAGACTCCATCTATCGTTCTTTTGTCGAAGCAGGTGTCCGGCCCAGCGATATTTGGACTTCTTCACGTACTGCAGCGGGTCTGCTAATTGCGACATCTCCCGTAGCTCCGAGCTTCGTAAGCCTTCTTGCCATTGCTGACGAAGGCTTGTCCTCAGAAGACATCTCTACAGTGCACGATGCGTAGTTTGCATTGCTCTGGCGATTGTCTTGTTGTCGGGCCAGGTTTCCGTCGCGTAACACATCGCAGGCAGTACAGAGGCGTTGAATATCGAGGCCTTGATGCCGGGATCCTTGACCTGATCGGTGACTTCGCGAATCGAACTGAAGACTGTCCATGCTGCGCGTCTCCTGCGGACGATTTCAGGAGCGAGGTCGTTATCTATGTTTAGCTCTCTTCCCACATAGACGTAGAAGTCGACCTGTTGTAGAGCGACTCCATTTAATCTTACGAGTCCCGTGTCACACCACTGGTTAACCATAAACTGCGTTTTGGACATATTCATGTCCAATCCAATCTTCATACCTGCCACATTGAGCTCGTTCAGCATTTCCTCGACTTCTGCCGTGCTGGTAGAGATGAGAACAATATCGTCGGTGAAGCGAAGGTTGCTGATCCGTTTACCGTCGACAAGGTAGCCTTTATCGTCCCAGTTCAAGTCCTTTATGGCATCCTGGAGTGCCGCTGTGAATAGCTTAGGAGAAATCGTGTCTCCCTGCCGTACTTCTTTCCCGATAGGAATCTTAAGCTTTCGATCAAACAACTGGATGGTGGCCGACGTGTTCGAGAAGCATTCGTCGAGAAGTCGGATGTAGGGCGATGGTATACCAGCATCCACAAGCGCGTTCAGAATGGCGTTGATTTACACAGAATCGAACGCTTTCGGATAATCCACGAAAACAAGGACAAGTGGGATGTGGTATTTGCAGCTCTTTTCAATGAGTTGTGAGACAGTCTGAATATGGTCCGTGCAGAAGTAATCCTTGCGAAACCCTGCTTGCTCCACTGGCTGAAACTCATCCAAGCAACGCTCCATACGATTAAGCAGTATCGTTGTGAAGATCTTGTACACCACCGAGAGATAACTGATGGGTCGATAGTTGTTGATATCTTCTTGCTGACCTTTTTTGAAGATGAGAACTGTTTTCGACTCCTTCCGTGAGTCCAGAAACCTACCAAGTCGAAGGTAGTGGTTGAAGTGCTTGGCAAGAAGTGAGCAGAGGGCAGTGCCACCCGCACGATGGAGGACAGCAGAAATGCCCTCCGGCCCGGGAGCAGTGCCTGGCTTCCTCCTTCTGATGGCATGAGCAACTTCTGACTCCAGAATGGGAGGTACTTCCTCAGCCTGGTGACATCAAGCATTTCGGGACAGTGCTGGAAGAACGAAACAGATCTGTGTAGAATTCTTGAACGATGGCCTCCATCGCTCTTCGAGACGTTTGCGTTGTTCCCACCTTATCCACAAGAGCTGACGAAGCTATTGGCATTTTTAAATTTCCAAGACTTACCGAGTTATAACCATTTTGTGAAGAACGTCTCGTAGACTCTGCACCGACGACATTGGAGTGATTTCACAAAAATGATCACAACTTGGTTTGTTTTTCGAAACTCAAAAGGGTCAATAATTTTTTGAAAAACAGAAAAATATGCTTTCTAACCATATAGAAACCGGTTTTCAAAAAAGAGATCTTCGTACGGAGCAGGGGTTCGATTTTCAGCACGTATTTCTGCAACATTTGACCAGAAATCGAACCCATACCGCTCCGCATGAAGACCTCCCTGTTGAAAGCTTTCTCTGCTTTGATTTGAAAGCACTTTTTCTTTAGTTTTCAAAAAACTGCTGGCTTTTTCAAATTTCGAAAACTTACCGAGATATAAATCAAGGTAGAAAATTAATTTTTCATGAAAAGTGAGAATTTGGAATACGATCTGTCCTAATCATATCGAAGGTCGTTGCGAAGAGCGTAGTTTTCCTATTGTATATGAATCACATCTTAAACTTTAAGATGGCACAATTTTCTCTCTCTGATGTTCTTCTTTTAGATGGTAGAAAATTTTTGCCCCGAGAAGTCCATCATTCAGCTGCGCCTCCGTAATCGATTCGAAGAGTGCCTCAAAATTTTGCAAAAATTTTGCGAAATAATTTCCAATTCTCGTAATTATAGGAAGGTGTAGGCGTTCACCCAACATTGGACTTGCTTGCTTAGGAATCTGTATTTTTCATTCTTTTAAAAACTTCTACAATCGCTAGTAAAATTGGGAAAAAAGTTGTTGAAGAAACTGCAATTGTTACTACACTTTGCCTCCTACTGACCTCTTCACTACTTATCTGCTTTCCTGTTTTGAAATCATCTGCAACCATTTTTTTGAACGACAGCGCAATGGCAGCTGCATCAATTCGAGCATGAATTATTGGCATTGAACTTAGGACAGAAATAACTGCAAAGTTGGTCTCCTAAATTGCGATCAAAAGGGATGGTTTTGCAGCCTATACAGTGTGTCTCAAAAAATGAGTAGACTCCATGTCCGACTTTCCATTAATCTCGGCATGATGTTCTGTGTTGAATCGTTTGTTCGTGGAGCTGTGCACCGAGATTGTTACAACACTTTATTCGGCTTACGTTTCGGAGGTTTCGCCTTCGTCGCAGCCTGGAAGAGTCCAAATAACGTTTGAAGAACTAATCCCCCAAAGGTCATTTCATTCTACCGAAGGAAATTCAAAGGTCAATGGAGTGAAGAAAACGATGTGGAGAAACGACGAAGGGCTAACCTTTGTGGTGGAAGCTGAGGAGCTCCACCAGCCGCCGTCAGACGGAGGTGAACGTTGGTGAATGACTTAAGTTCTAGAGACCACCTACCCTAAGGACATCCAAGGGCATGACCCTGTAGGTGAAAACCCACAGAGGCAGACAAAGGGTGCCCGTTCTTGCGTCACCGCACCGCACTCGTCTTTTCGATTGATCTTGGGGTTTCGCGATGCGATCCACAATGCCTCTAGCATTTTCCGCGCGGACATGTCGCTCTCGCGTGCAAGAATCGTGACAGCCACCTGACGACGTTAAGTCTAGTCTATTTGCGGATTATTTTAAATCAGTCTACAAACAACCATGCGAACGGGTGCTAACTTGCCTTCACTGACTGACAAGGTCCTTAACTGGATTGATATCACGGGTGAATGTGTCTACGGTGTGTGCGTAATCTACCAAACAGAATTTCCACTTCACCGGACAATATACCTTACATTTTCTTGAAGAAGGCCGCCCTTGGGCTGTCTTTTCCTCTAACCCTCCTACTTAACAAATTTTCGCTCTATGGCGATGTTCCAAAATTGTGGAAAGTTGGGTATGTACGGCCTGTGCTCAAAAAGAGACCTAAAACCGATGTGGCTAACTACAGACCCATTTGTTTAACGAGTGCTCTAAGCAAAGTCATGGAGCGCATACTGTGCAAAAAAATCACAAGCTATCTCAAAGATAACAACCTACACCGGAAGGAACAGCATGGGTTTCTTGAGCAGAAATCCACTATGTCCGCTCTTGTTTCAACTATCCCTTTGTGGCAAAGGGAAGTAGACCAAGGCAACTACGTATCTGTCTGCTACTTGGATTATGCAAAAGCGTTTGATTCGATTTCAATATCACTGCTAATTAGAAAACTTTCTTCATACGGCATAAAAGGACAGCTTTTGAATTTTTTGCGCTCTTTTCTTACTGAACGTCTTCAGTCTTTAGTAGTGAATCACAGTTTTTCGCCCTTTTATTCCACAGCAAGCGGAGTACCTCAAGGAACATGTTTGGGCCCGCTTTTGTTCCTAATTTACATCAACGATTTACCGTCCGTACTTCCACGTGGATGTTTCTGTAGCACTTATGCTGATGACACCAAGATTTTTACGGTCAACGATTGTGAGAAGCTTCAAAGTGCAATAAATGCTATTTCGGATTGGTCCAGGGCTTGGTCATTGGATATTTCTGCTCAAAAAACCGCTGTCATTACACTAGAACGCAACCATCCCAACGTATCGTTTACTTTGGGAGGAGTTGTGTTAAGAAGCGTTGATATGGTGCGTGACCTTGGTATTACTTACGATAAAACCCTCAATTTCGAAAAGTACATCCAAGAAAGTGTAGTGAGAGCGCTTAAGTGTTCAAACTTCGTCCTCAGATCCTTTAAAATGCGGGATCCAGTTATGCTTTTTAGACTTTTCACATTGTATGTAAGACCACTTTTAGGGTACTGTTCTCCAGTATGGTCACCTCAAAAAAGCGCGTTGATCAGCGAGATTGAAAAGGTCCAAAAGAGTTTCACTTATCGCTGTTTTCGCCGATGCGGTCTTTTGGATCTCTCTTACGAACAGCGGCTCTGGAGGCTAAATGCTGATACGCTTGAGTTTCGCCGAAAAATTGCGGACCTCGGGCTCATGTATAAGTTGACCACAGGCGAAATTAGTCTTCGCATTTCTGACCTCTTTGAGCTTTCTCCGAGTGTTGGTAGACTTAGAGGACATCCTTTCCGTATAAGACCAGAAAACCTAATACTGCTAGCTTTGCAAACTCCTTCCTCGTTTGAGGAACTCTTATGTGGAACAGCTTGCAACCCGACCTTTTCATCCATAGAAAATCAAAGTTATTCCAAATACGTCTTGCCCAACAACTTAGATCTAACTCGATGACTGTAGTCGGTGGCGGTGAATAGATTGGAAGGGCTCTGCCCTTCATATTTTGCATGCGCAAACAACACATTGCTCGCGGAAACCCCTCACTTGTGCATACGCGCTAGCGTGGCGTGTACGCGCGCTGTTCTTATCAACTGCGTCGGGGATTCGGCGCCTCATGGTGTATCGACCGGCTAACGTTTTATTAACTTGTATCATAATCTACAATGTGTTGGCCTCCTCGCTTCCGCCTCCTGTCGGGTGCGCCTTCCACTCCGCGGTAGACCTTGTTGGATCCTCGTCGCGGTCGTGGTGCTGCGTCGAGCGATTGCTGTCCCTTGGCTGGTCGTCCACTCGCAGTCCAGTTGCGCCGGCGATAGAGCAGAAGTGTTGAGACTGTCAGGCCCCGCTGGATGCCTTATATGCCCCCATGGAATGTTCTAGAAAGATCGTAGATCTAACGCTGCCTAGTAATGGATCTATTGGAGGCGAGCTTTGTTGATGTACTCGAAGTATTTCAGGCGCTTTCGCAACGACCTGCTGCTCCAGTTGATCTGTCCAACGTCTTCTCTTCCTGTCGCAGATTCCGCACACATCCGCGTGACCAGTCCAATCTTTAAACTGATCTGTGCAGTTTCATTCGTTCTCTTTTCTCGTCTAACGCTTCTGTCTGACATTGTTTGCCGCAGTCTCATGGTCGACTTACGCAAAGTTTTCATTTCAATCTCTGTTACGAGGAATAGATCGCCGAGTATTTGACAACACGTAATGTGTTTGCCCTGTGCTTACCAAAGAGTGCAAAGTGATGAGCAGGTGTCCGCTCATGACCTCCCATCAGGGTGGCCTCGGGTGCGTACCAGCTTAAAGAGGCCTTTGAGACACAAGGCCCGCCCGCCATGGCTAAAGCTGATTGCGACCCTATGGCAGTAGTATCATAGCTGCCTGCTAAATTTACGAGCTGAATTTCCGTCGAAACTGGTGGATTTTTTTTTTGCTGTCGGCCTCATCACGAGAGTAGATTTTTACACCTTCTTGCATTAACTCAGCAGAAGTTGGCCATGAGAATGCTATAATTCCCACCCTTCTTGCTTACTATGCTGTTAACTAAATTAATTCTTATACTATGTTATTATTTCCTTCAGCCTTTACGTTTTTTTCGCAATGCCGGTTTTTCTTTGCTCATTTATTCCACATTTGTTATCTTCTGGCTGCACTGGCACGAATAAATAAATAAAACCATTGCGCCGCCATGGCAGTCTACCCTGTGCTCACCCATTGGAGCCGATCTTTGCGACCTCCTAAGGCCGTCTAGGTCCTCCTTGACCCTTATACACAGCGGCCTTCCCGTTTCCCTGACGTATTCCTCTCTGCATTCCCTGCATGACATAGGGTACACCACCCCCGAGGTCATGCAATCACCTTGTTTCCGAAAAGGACACACTACACACGAGGGCTAGAACAGCTGCGGTCTTACAATCGGTTTCGAACTAGTTGTCCCTTCAAATTCATAGGAGGGACTTCTGCCACCCTCACCAGTTCATGTAGGTCTGCCTTTCGAAGGCAGCCGCGGATTTCCCTGCTGATCTCATCCGAAATGAACGGTATGCAGAAGGGAATTTTGTTTTGCTCGGCCTCGTTTGCAACCACTGAGCGATGTCTGCGTTTGGTAGAAATTCCTATAGAGGAGTACCCATTCAAGGAAGCAATGTGCCTTGCAAGCTCCCTAGACAGCGCCTTCTGGGTGCTGTCAGACGACACTGCGACCACTGTTCGAAACATATTGGTGACTATGGCCCTTTTTAAAGGGACAACTAGTTCGAAACCGATTGTACGACCGCAGCTGTCCTACCCCCTCGTGTGTAGAGTGTCCTTTTGGGAAACAAGGTGATTGCATGACCTCGGGGGTGGTGTACCTTATATCATGCAGGGAATGCAGAGAGAGAGAGGAGTACGTCAGGGAAACGGGAAGGCCGCTGTGTATAAAGGTCATGGAGCACCTAGACGGCCTTAGGAGGTCGCAAAGATCGACTCCAATGGGTGAGCACAGGGTAGACTGCCATGGCGGTTCAGGTCGCTGTCACGATCCTTGCACGCGAGAGCGACGTGTCCGCGCGGAAAACGCTAGAGGCATTGTGGATCGTATCGCGAAACTCCAAGATCAATCGCAAAGACGAGTGCGTGGGATGACGCAAGAACTGGCACCCTTTGTCGGCTTCTGTGGGTTTTGACCTACATGGTCATGCCCTTGGAGGTCCTTAGGGTAGGTGGTCTCTAGAACTTAAGTCATTCACCAACGTTCACCTCCGTCTGACGGTGGCTGGTGGAGCTCCTCGGCTTCCACCACAAAGGTTAGCCCTTCGTCGTTTCTCCACATCGTTTTCTTCACTCTATTGACCTTTGAATTTCTTTCTGTAGAATGAAATGACCTTTGGGTAAGTAGTTCTTCAAATGTTATTTGGACTCTTCAAGGCTCCGACGAAGGCGAAACCTCCGAAACGTAAGCCGGATAAAGTGTTGTAACAATCTCGGTGCACAGCTCCACGAACAAACAATTCAACACGAATGTATGCACTGTTTGAAAGGTGGCAACTTTGCTCACAAAAGGTACTGAAGAAGTTGAGTAGTTAAGCCACGAAAGCTTAAGAAGATAAAACTTTTCTGACATATGAGCGGTACGGATTGGGCGAAGCACTCTTCTGAAACCCCGCTTTTTACACTCGATTGTTTTCCGCTCGAATACTTGTGATTTCTCCACAAAGTAGCCGTATTGGTTGATTTGGGCTTCTTTTAAGGTTTGAAACTTGAAAACACACTACGGCTTGATAAAAATGCGGGGTATCTTTAAAAAATGCGGGCACCGTTGGAAAGATTCCAGCATTGCTGCTAGTGAAGCCGATTTGTGAGTCTCATATCAAAGTGCAGGGTAAGGAGATTTCTGCGACGTGTGGATAGTCAAGATTGCGCCATGCTCCCGCCAAACCTTGCACTTCAGACTCCATTGATTGTGCATTGGCTGAATGATGGTCACAATCTTGATACTACTTGGCCACAATAACAAGAAGTATTCGCTGAATCGCTTCTGCACTTCGACGATGTTTTAAACTTCCAGTAGCACTTCAGGATAAACTTATTTTCCTCGAAAGAAGGCTTCAGATATGTTGAGAGCTTTATCTGAGCAATATTTTGTGCATCAATTAGTGTTGCAGCTGCGACAGGGTTTACACCCGCCCCTGCTGGGGAGGGGGGGGGGGGGGGGGGCGTGGCGTCAGGAGGTGTGCCGCTGTTCTGCGGACCGGAAACTTTTGTTATACGTGTCAAAGGTTTCTTAAGGCAGCCGTTAGACTTTTGGTGAAGCATAGGGAGTTGGAGTGGGTGTACCTCCTGACAGTCCCCCTAAACTCACATGTCACGAGTCTTTCACGTGATTGTCAACTCTTCCCCATTTCTCGCTGTACTGCATGGCACGTCCTTTACAGGGCATGCGATCTGACACATGGTAATCAAGGATTGCTTAGAGCTTCGTGTATGGAGAGTGAAATTGCAATCGCAGAGGTGATGACCAGCGATATTGAAACGTATTGATATTCTGATGTTCCGAATCGACAGGATCACTTTTCACTACGTCGTTCCGGAGGAGAGCTATGAACTGAATCAGTTCCGCGCGAGAATTAGTTGGAGTTCAACTGCACATTGTGTAGTGTGACTGTGTCATTTCCTGTCATGATGGCTCGACAGAAACCGATCTTTACCAACAATTAATAAAAGACCAGCTCCCGTGATTGATTGTAACCTGAAAAACAAAACATGGAAACGTGCCCGTCATCAGATAAACCTTCGAGGCGTCATTGTAACCTTTTCGTCCTTCTACAGTACTGTGCATGTCGTTTGGACATCGACCGGAATGAAATTTGCCGGATGCTGGACGAGTACTGTCAAATTGGAAGCACGGGAGCGATCGGAGCGCAGTACCTATCTCTGCCAAGTTTGAATAATGATGGCTGCAGCTTGTCGATTTTGTAGGCAGTATAAGGTCCTGTAAGCGAGAACTGAATATGGGAGAGTAATAGAGCGGATAACTGCGGCTGTTGTCGTTTGTTGCTCTAAAGCGGCAGCTAGTGCTCAAAGAATTTAGATAGCTGAACGAATTGAAGTAACTTTACTTGGTCCTTGCAAGTCTTATGCTTGCGGGCGCATTTATTGGTGGTCAGCTCACCGCGTCTTCTCGCAGTGGTAGACTGGAATGGGAAAAAATCGTCACTCAAGCCTAACCTGCATTTTTGAATCGCTGTAATTTCTTCCTTTGATAAGCAACACTCCTGCACTAGTGTATGTACTACAACTCTACTAGAACTGTTCCTGCCTAGAAAATCCACATCTGCAGCCGGAATGACTCGAACTTGACAAAAGTTATTGCGCTCCGAACACGTCGTGCGTGCTATAATATTATATTTAGCAGCACCCGCCCAAAATTCGGCATAGCGGTGGAGTTGGAAAACTTATTGTATGTAAGCCAATTTCTTTGTTATACTTTATGCATTTAGATAAGCTGTTTTCGTAAAGCTAAACTCACACTTCAGGTTGCCGCGCCTACTCGATTGATTCTGTCGGACTTGTATGCATTATTCAGCTCTGCGGGATGCGTACGTCAAAAGATAGAGCTCGTGCTACATAGCTCAAATATGTGTTTTACTTTACAAGTATTCAATTTAAAAAAGTTAAGAATGTCTGCTTTGAAACGCTCAAATGTGGCGCAAGTACGCCTTCTTTTAGGCCGATGACCAATAGACATGCACGGTAGTGTAGTTTGACGCACGCATTCCTTGAGGTGTTGCCCACATCTCACAGCCTTCGTCGCGAAAGCTCGTAGAAAATGTGAAATTAGTAGACGAACTAACTTACAGTCCTCTAATGATAAGGAAATGTAGACCTTCACACAACACTGGATCGGCGTGCTTAGGGAGCGGTGCTTTTCTTGATTTTAAAATCTCATAAAATCGTTTGTGAAACCAAGGCTTTTGTCGTTGACGGAACTCGACTGTTACTGAAATTCACCTCCTACTGATCACTAAAATACTTATCTGCTACCTCACAACCAACCTTTTGAACGACATCGCAATGATAGCAGGATTAGGCACTCAATTCTAACCTTAGGAGATTTCCGCTTTGAAAGCAGTATGAAAATTGGCTTCATGAAACGCAGTCACCGAGGTGGGTTGCAATCTAAGAATGACTACTATCTTCTCGAATGACGCTTTTTGCACTGCCTCCCCAATAAACCTCACGACCGTCCACTCAGCCTGGACCAAGAACGTTGTTCGGATGCGTACCACCACAAAAATTTCAAACTCTAAGCTGTCACCCGTGGTAGCCGTCTCCCGTGACGCGCTGGTTATCGCGTGCATTCCCAGTCGATGACCGTGATTCGCGTTATGAGTTTGTGTTATGATGAACAAAGCCTTCCATTCCTCCTGGATCCGTGAAATGGCATCAAATTTGTCTGGGAAGGAGAAAACACTGACTTGTCTATCAGCTGTCCACCGTAAATCATTGGTATTGTCCGAGGACGCACTCAAATTGCCACCACGATATCCTGTTGAAGTAGGATGCATGACGGAGTCCGCAACCAACGCTGGCATTGACCCTTTAGTCTTCGGGCGATCGTCGACACAGTTTTAAATCACAACAAGAGTAACTTGTCCCCAACGGTTCTCTGTTGAAATTCATTGTAGTGGTGCAGGAAAAGGCAGAAACGTACAGTTCCTTAGTTGAAGACGGAGCTTGTAAAAAAACACGGTAAAATCTTATATTTCACATGTTTGTTGAAACGTAGAGCGGCTGCTGTAAAGGATAGAGGATAGGGGAGGATAGGGAGCAGCGTTAGTCAACCCTATTTCGGATACGTCACAATTCTACTTCTTCGGATGACGATGACACAGACTGAACGCGTATTTGGGGTATGCCATAAATTTCGGTGGTCAATCGATGAACAAGTCAGTGTTTTGTCCTTTCCAGAGGAGTGTAATACCGATTCAGCGCCACGGGGATGGTAGGCTTTGTTGACCTGGGCGAGAAAACCAAACCAAGAACCTCGATTCAGGGTGCACACGACACCGACGCCTCTTCCAGCTGCGCTACCTCATTTATAATAGTATGCTCAGGAATGAACAACTGCTATAGAGGGGAGCAATAGGGGGAGGACTCGAAGACACGCGCTCTGTCTTCCGAACAAGATGCTGGGCCATCACATCAGCAGTGCTGTTTGACCGAACGCAACATTCGCGATGTTCTCATGACCCATCTGTCTTATAAGTCTTAAATTCCATAAGTTTTTGGGACAGAGTTCTTCGCTGCAAGGAGTCGCAACTCTATTTAGTGGAAACCGTCTGTATACAAGGGCGTTTTGGAAGTGTCCCTCTTCAAGGCGGAATAACAGTAGAGCCAGGGGTCGGATTCATCAATGACTTACATAACTTCAACAGAGAATTTTTCACTATCAGGAATTTCGGCTTTAATTTTCTCTGTTAAATTGCTGTAAGTCGTTGATGAATCCGACACCAGAATGGCAATACAAGTTGATAATACAAGTTCAGGTGATCTAGAGTAACGATACAGCATTTACACGATCGTTTCTATTAGTTGCAGTCAAGGGTTTTCCTGGGTTGTTTTCTGCTGAAATGACATTAGACTGATTGTAACCTTAAAGACGTGGTATTGTGTGTTGTTATAAAGGTTTTCCGTTATTGTATATAGTGTAGTCTCCCTTGCGGATTATCCAGCTCATCATGCCCACGCCCACCCCATTTGTTCCCCTTTACTTTCTTATCGCCTCTCACCAGTGACAATTCATCAAGAAATTATCTTCACACCTTCAGTAAATAGCTGTCTATGTATACTATCGTAATTTTTGTATCTTGTTTACCTTTCCCGTTATAACGCTTCCGGATAGGGCGCGACTCCCGATATAACGTAGAATTTTTCGGGAAACGGTCAGCTTAGCATCGCACCAATACAAATCAGCTCCTGTTCATGCTTCTTTGCGCATGTACAGCGCAGCTGGAGGAAGCGTCGACCCTCGCGTGCAATCGCTCGTAGCTTTGGCACTGCTCAGACCAACCTAACCCTCCAATTAGTGTCACATGTGTTCTGAAATAAAACACAGTGACAAACGTTTTTGGAAACGGGAGGTATGGCTACGTTAGAATCTGGCTCGCGGCAGTCTACGAGCCCTTCGAATCTTCGTACTCTCTCAATGGTGAAGCTCGAAACCGTCAAGTATTTTTTGACAGCATTCCTTCTCCCTTCACTGGAAGCCAGAGACATGTGATGCGTCGATCTTTCTATTGTCCCTTCTTATAACAATCATAATTATTTTAGATCTGAAGGAGGGTTAAAGACCCAAAATGTTCTCAACAAATATTTATCGATTCCAAACTTTGCTTTGAAAACCGAAGGTGCAATAATGAAGCGCGAAGAACAACGATTTTGAGGAATTCTTCAAAAGTTATGGAGCTCTACTATAGACTCTATTTTGTTAACAAATTTTTAAATATAAAAAGCATTAAAAATTAAATGTTTAATTAAAAAACTGATTGAAACTAAATATGTGATGAATGGGGTGAGGTGAGAGACCTCGCAGAACTGATTCCATGTGTTTTTCTTGTAGTCTGTGTTGCTCTTTTAGTAATTGTGGCTACTCCAGTGTATCTTTGCTGGCCCATCAGCGGGGTCGATCGATCGCCGATCGATGCCTGCACCCAGCGCCGACCATTGGGAGGTGGCGGAGCGGAGCGGCGTCCACTCATTGGGGGCCAATCCCCTCGTTCCCCTGTATAAGCGGACCCGGGGCGCTAGGGAAGCATTCTTCATTTGGTGCGAGGTCGTGAGCGGCCGTTCGCAGAGGTAGCGGTGCACAACAGAGGTGGACAGCCGACCCATACTGCTGCTTTTCGCTTCATAATGAGTCGATTCACTTCTCGGGTTCAGTTCACATCGCTATATTTCGTCCGGGTGAAAGACGTTAGTGTAACAAGCAACAACTTTTGAAATTTATATTTTTTGATCAAATCACCTGTTGTGAATGGTAACAATCTGTGAATTCGAACAACTTGTAGATCACAGAGATATGAAAGCAAACAAAGTCGGTAAACTTGTGGACTATGCTCACCATTTAGTAGTTGAAGGAAATTAGATAGAATTAGAAAAGTTCTTATCGAAGATCAACCACATCATGCGAGAAAGAGAGCCACCTTGGAAATTGAACCCCGAGGTATCTCTCAGCGACTCGACTGGCCTGCCTCTGCATCACTGTGACGACGAATGACAAACTGTGTTGGAAGACAGATCAACGAGCAATTCTAGTAGGTCAGAACTCGTTTGAGAGATGGATCTTGCACTTTCAACCTAGGCGATTGTAATCAGGATCCCAGGCTCCATCAAGCTACCTAGCGCTCCCTCCGAAGTATCATTGGAGGATAGAACCCTCCCCTGAAAAAGTGTTTTGAACTCTTTCACTATAGTGAGAGTGTCCCCTGAAAGAGTGTTTTGAACTCTTTCACTATAGTGAGCGTATACCACAAAAATTGATTATATGATACCTTATTTCCTTTAACTACTGAATGGTGTAAATAGTCCACAAGTTTGCTGATTTTGTTTGCTTTCATATGTCTATGGTCCACGCCTTATTTGAATTCAAAACCAGGCTACTATTACCATTCACAACAGGTGATTTGGTCAAAAAATAAAAATATCAAAAATTGTTACTTGTTATACCAAGGTCTTTTAGCTGGAGGGAATCTAGCGATGTGAACTGAACCCAAGAAGAGAATCGACTCATTATGAAGCGAAAGGCACCAGCATGGGTCGGCTGTCGGCCTCTGTTGTGCCCCGCTATCTCTGCGACCGGCCGCTCACGACCTCGTACCAAACGAAGACTGCTTCCGGAGCGCTCCGGGCCCGTTTATATAGGGGAGCACGGGAGGGGCGCGGCCAATGAGTGGACGCCACTCCGCTCCGTCACCTTCGAATGGTCGGCGCTGGGTACAGGCATGGCGGACGGCGATCGATCGATTCCGCTGCTGGGCCAACAAGGATACCCTGATATAAGCACAGTTACGAACAGAGCAACACAGACAGACTCCAAAATAAAAACACACACAAAAATCAGTTCTCCGGAGCTTCGCTTCGCCCATTCTTCAAATATTTAATTTAAATTTAATTTTTTTTTAAATTAGCATTTAATTTCTAAATTTTTGAATTTAGAAAACTATTAACTAAATAGAGTCTATAGTAGAGTTCTGTAACTGTAATTTTGAAGAAACCCTCAAAATCGTTGTTCTTCGCGCTTCATTATTGCATCTTCGCCTTTTCAAAACAAAGTTTGAAATCGATAAGTATTTGTTGAAAATATTTTGGGTCCTTAGCCGTTCTTCAGATCTAAAATAACTATGATGCTTATATGCAGGAAATTAGAAAGATCGACGCAAGGTCTCTGGCTTTCAGCGAAGGGAGATGGATTGACAACAAATAAATATTTGACGGCTTCGAGCTTCACTATTGAGAATTCGAAGATTCGAAGGGCTCGTATACTGCCGCGAGCCACATTCTAACCTAGTCATAGCTGCCGTGTCCAAATACGTTTGTCACCGTGTTTCCTTCCAACACACATGTGACACTAATTGGAGGGTTAGTTTGGTCTGAGCAGGACCCAAGCCACGAGAGGATTACACGCGAGGGTCGGCCGGCGGTTTTTCCAGCTGCGCAGTAAACGCGCTAAAATAAGAAGCTTGTCATAACTGATTACTGGAACTTGTCATTGCTGGGTTTCACAACAGCTGCTGAAGTGATGTGCAGCTGAACATGTGACGCTCAAGCCATTTTTCTCTCCGAGACACTTTCGAAAAGAAGAACTATGCGAAAGGAAGGAGGATGATTATCGCCTCGCAGATAATCACCGAACTGGTTTGCAGATGGTCGAGGTAACACGCGTCTTGGTGGGCCTTTTCCTCTTCAGCGAGTCCTGTATAATTCTACTGCTGAATTTGTTCGTGATGGCGTGCATAATCAAAAGTAAATTAATTATTGTATTTATAGAAGTTAGCCTGGTACTAAAATTTTCAAAAATATTCAACTTACAAAGGAACCACTTAGGAATCGGAATAAAACAAAGCATTAGGCAATGTCTCATTTGCAAACACGATCATGGCAGGCACGAAATGAGGAGATGAAAACCCGCTGGCAGCTTTCATGATAGAACAGGTACCAGAAACATGCTACGCCCGAAAGAAGTCTTCAGGTCGCCTATATGCGAAAAAGGACAACTCGGTCTATCTTTTGGCTGGTTTCAATATCGCCGTTGATATTGGCATGCTTCTTCTTCACGTTCTCTATATTGGCCCTTCAGTGATGGCTAGGGTGAAACATTATGAGTACTAGTGCATTATCATGAAGCACTAGGAAAAAGTGTTCTTGCAGAGTTGGTTTTTTGATGGTCAGGACTCTTTGGGAGTTGGGATAATGTCTATAATATTCATAGAACTATGGTATCTCGGATCAGTTCTTCAGATTCTTTTCGCTGCAAACAGGTATGCTAATAACAATCAATATGAGCAGAATTGGCTCGTTAATCTTTGTATACGCAATAGGTAAGATCGAGGCTTTATCTATTAAAGATCACAAACAATTCTGGAAGACAATTGGAGCGCTACTGCTCCTTAAAATTATAAATTTTCCTTACAGAAGTTAGCGAAATTCTACATTTCATAGATTCGTCGTCGTATGCTTTCCAACTCGGACGTTCTTCACACGCGAGCGAGTTGTGTATATGTTTATTCTTTGCTTCCTAGCTGCTGCTGGAATGGCCACATATTCGCAAATATATTTGCCTTGCTGCCGGTCAGTTTCTGACAACCCTCTATTAAAGCTTTCATATTGAACCTATTTGACTTCGCCTTTCCTTTTTTCTTTAGAACCACACCAGATCCAATATTCTTCGGCTATTCCTATCTCAAAGTTCCTGGTGAAATCTTTAACGCATCTATGTATTACGTCGATTTGCCATTGGACTTGGGGACTTCGATTATTTGTGGTCTTTCATATATGGTCGTGAGTATGATTTAGATTCACGAAATTCGACTCGAAGCATTTGTCGTTGAAACTTAACAAAAATATATGTTACTGAAAAGCACACTGCTCTCAGCAGAAACCAAAATATAGCACAAAAAGTGTTGCTGCGGAGTATGAGAGCCGGTTGTGTCTTTAAGCTAAACAATGGGTAATTGTCAGTATTGACATCAGAACCCTGTATTTTTGTCACAAAGTGAAAGAAGATGGAGATGGAGATCGTGCAACGAGCGTCCGGATTCGAATGATGAGTGACAGACGAGTGTTAGAGCGTGAATTCAGTAGACGTCTCACAGTTGTCGCGCAACGAGCATCCGTATTCAGAAAACGTATTGCAGACGTCGTGAAATGGCTATCTGGATTCAAACAGCGTGCTACAGACACTGTTCACTCTCCTATATAATAAGCGGGGAGCACGCCTACGGTATACGTTGTAGGGACGGGGAGGGGGAGATTTACTACTTAATAATTCAGTCGAATTGGTTTCTCACCAGACAATAAATGGTGCCTATCAGCCGATCAATATCGATTGGTTTATAATTAATCTTCTGCCAATTACTTATCGATTATTTCGGAGTGGAATGGCACGATCCTACATACTAAGTGAGAAGCGTATTTGTGTGTTTTTTCGCTGCATGGAGACGGGGCACGCTTTAAGTCTAAATCGGATGAACGTGAAGAGAGTGTACTTCGCAAATCTGGACACCAGCTGTGATAGTTGCCTGACTCTCGTTCTGCTCCACGCTGGCGTAGCAGCCGTAGACAAACGTATTTGGTGACCTTCGAGCTCTCGCATCCCTCATCGCAGTTGCGAAGATGATGCGTGAGAGGTCGTACTCCTCGTCGATGTTTTCCGTGACGGCATCTCCCAAAGACCGACAAGAGAAGCGCATAGGTCCTAGTTAATGGTTACTCTGAAACAACTTTCCAACGTTTTGCGTCCTTCTCTGTTTGTCGCAAAATGTGTACCCTCCAAGAGGGAGGATTGGCCCGGCCCCGTGTAAAAATTGGGGGCAACGGAGACGTCAATGAGACAAAATCTTCAGTTAGAGATGATGTGTTCGATATTGGTATGGAACCGGCTAATAGTGGAGTTCCAAAACTATCTCAAAGCGGGAACCTTCGGAAACTGCGAATTTCCATGGATGGTCTTGCTTGACTTAATAAACTCCAACAATCCTTCACCTCGCTCGTTCCACTCCGAACCATCGCTCCCGATGGAAGTCTTTCTTTGTGATCTTTGCGGCCCCATTTTGGCATTGAAATCATCGACAATAATCTCGTAGGTATGGTCTTCCTTGTATAGGTTCTCCAGCTGCACATAAAAGAGTTGTGTAGAGTGTATGCTTTTGGTCGGGTCGACGTACTGTGTGCGTAAACAAGTTTCGCTAATTCAGATGGTATGAGCGGGCATCCATCTGCGTCTTGGCAAGTACACACTCGTATTTGCTTCGCGAATCGCGATTCATTCCCCTCTCCATCACTTAGGAACGAACCAGTGTGCAGTATACAGGCGGCTTGCACACTATCAAGAAGGGATCGCTTGGGAACTTAAGCAAGGTGATTTCGAATGAATCGACGGCCAGTAGAAATAAATAGAAATTGCCTGTTTGCATTTCGCTTTTAACTATAAGGATAAGGATAAAGGACGGCGTTACTCGATCCGTTTTGGGATGCGCCACGCATTCTACTTCTACGGGATGTCGTGGAGGCGATTTGAATGCGTATTTGGCCATACAATGACTTGCGGTGGCCAGCCGATGAACAAGTCAGCGCTTTATCCTTCCCAGACAAGTCTGGTACCAATTCACCGACCCCGGAGGGATGGAAGGCTTGGTTGGCCTGGGCGGGAAATCCGAACCAGGAACCTGGTATCGCGTGCACGCAACAGTCGCGCCTCCTCCGACTGCGCTACACGCGCCCTCTTTTAACTTTTTATCCTTTTAACTATAACTGGGAGATATTAATTACTTCTAGATATCAATACCAAATATGTCAGAATGTGAGTATTCCGCGATACTACAATTTCCTCATTTTTTCAAACTACAGCGAATGTAATGATGGACCTGCCCGTCACTACCTGCACTGCGGTGCTCCTTGTGTTGAAGTGCCAGCTCTTCACGATTGGAAAATCAGAAACTGTGAAGGAAAAAAGTAATGGAGGAATCCTTCCTGACCTCCTTCCTGAATCCTTCCGACCTCATTCTTGATTAGCTGTATATCAAATTAATCCATCGCTCAGAGTACTCAAAAACAATATCTTATGGCCCTGAAAACCTGCTAAGCAGCATCAAGCACTGGCACCTATGAAGGAGCTAGGAGCTGGATTTAAACATTTTCCTAAAACCGAAATACTTTAAAAACAAGTGATAGTTTTAAATAATTTTAATTTAATTTAAATTTAAAGGTCGTAGACCAAGCGCATTACACTCATGAGCCATATGTCTTTACGGTAGATTTTTGTTTTCGCAGGCATTATTCTTCTTTTGCTAAATATGTATGTGCTGGGCTAGTCTTTCAACAAAGCTAGGTGCCAGTCCCTCGTTTAATTGGTTTTTAATTTTCGAATTCAGAGCTGCAATAGATATGTTTTTATATAATGTAAATGGTGGATACGTGCGGCAGGGATACCGGAATTTTTAAGAGACCAAGTTGTTGGGTGACCAAAGTTTCACAAATTCTAAAACTTTCGTGTTCACAAATTCTAAAACCATAGTGAGACCACTCTGGACTCCTCGACTTCCAGTTTCCTCCTTGCGCTTTTCTTCCTTCTAAAATTGATGGATGTGTGTTCTTATTTTTCGACTGCACTTTTATCGTCTAATTTTCAGTAAGTTTTTTTTTTTTGCGTTAGTTGCTGGTTTGACAATTTGCTAGTGTATGTCTACTATATTTGCTACTGTGTTTGAGCGCGTCCTATGACGTATATAATAAATAAATAAATAAATAAATAAATGAAGAATACATGATAAGTTTACTGACGAGAAGAGAATAACCGAAGTAAGAGGATAGTAAGAAGTGAGATAATCTTGACTCACAGGCACAAGTACAGAAAAATATAAAGAACAAAAATATAAAAAATAGAGAAAATATTCAATAGCTCTCTGACAAGTATAGCAACCAATAATTTCCAATCAAAATCTTTGCTTTTTTATGGATCTTTAGCATACAGTCAAGTCAACCACCGATACACTAGGAAATGGTTTAGAAATGGGAAAGAGTAAGGGGCTGTTCGTAATTAAATTTGGAATACTGTCGTGGGAATAAACGCTATGGAGTACATTAAGTCTCTTCACAATACAATTTTTATTTCTGTCATAACTCATCACAATCGTGCATTCTTTTTACTTGCTTCACTATTGTTGTGGAGCTTATTCAAATTCAGTTTTTGCTCATTTGCAACAACTAAGATCAGCGGTTTGAGCGTCTCTAATTAAATAGCTGTATAATCTTTGGTGGGCGCGTGTAGCGCAGTCGGAGGAGGCGCGACTGTCGCGTGCACCCGATACCAGGTTCCTGGTTCGGATTTCCCGCCCAGGCCAACCAAGCCTTCCATCCCTCCGGGGTCGGTGAATTGGTACCAGACGTGTCTGGGAAGGATAGAGCGCTGACTTGTTCATCGGCTGGCCACCGCAAGTCATTGTATGGCCAAACACGCATTCATGTGGCCTCCACGACATCCCGTAGAAGTAGAATGCGCTGGCGCATCCCAGAAGGGATTGAGTAACGCCCTCCTTTATCCTTTTATCCTTTATAATCTTTGGCATTCTACGGGATACATGGAAGGAAGTAACTTCAGGTCTGCCTGTATTCGCTTCGCAGGAAATTATTTAAAGATTCGTTTGATGAAGGCCCTTCTGTGCGCATTAGTAGCGTTCTAAAGGTTTCTCTTTACGAGATATTAGATGGTGAGCAAAGGTCATAAGGTTTTTTTAAAGAAATGAGATGCTCTCACAGCCCAGTCATTGTGGGGTAGTATTATAACAAAAGTCACTTCCTACGACAAAGGTTATATGTACATACTTATTTATTTATTATTCATTATTTATTTATTTATTTATTTATTTATTACATATATTTTAGTTGCTTTAATAATTTGAATCTGAGAAAAGTCCATAATATCAATCGATATTGATTGCCTTCCCCTGCTGTGTGGGCCTTCTCTCGACGATCCTCGGATTCCTCAAGCAAGTTGGGCGAAGCAGGTCTTCTGAATACTCCGGCACGTTGGAACTGTTTTCGGCACGTGTTCCTTAATTCTTAAGCCATAGAACACGTCTGGGTATTTTCCACTATTTTCCGCTATTTGCCCTCTCCCCCCCCCCCCCCCCCCGATTTTCCCCTTAATTTTTGCAACAGCGCCATCGATAGCTCTTTGCGATCTAACGAGAATGGCTATCAATAATTTTCCTTCAAAAATAAGCTCACCTTCGCTTTACTATAAACCTGTAGCTCGCAGTCAATTGCGATATACTAGAAAATGGAAAACCGGCGGAAGAATAAAGGGCTGTTCATGATAAAACTTGGAATGCTGTCGTGAAAATAACACTATAGGGAACGTTGAGGCTCTTCACGATGCTTCACTTGTCTCTAGCTTATAATAATCGCCCATTCGTTTTCCACGCTTCGTTGGTATTGTGGAGCTTATTCAAATTCAACTTTTAATCATTTATAACAATTGCTTAGGATCAACGCTTTGAACGTCTCTAATTATAATAGGTACCTGTACAATCCTTGGTAATCTGCCATGGAATGCATGACGAAAAGTAACTTCAGTTCTGCCTGTAATAGTTCCCCAGAAAATTATTTTAAAGCTTCGCCTGCTAAAAGATCTTTCTGTGCGCGTTAGTAACGTTTTGGTTCGCGAGGATATTTGACGGTTGACCATAAAACATTGGGTTCGGCTAAGAGGTTAAATGCTTTCGAGCCGTATTATTCGTAACACAGTCTTCTGCCGCAAATATATGGGGTGGTATTATAACAAAATCACTTTCCACAGAAATACTACTATATACACATACATTCTAGTCGCTTTATGAATAGCTCATGTATTGTGTAAACAGCTACAGATTTTAATTATATCTGTCCAAAATGTGATGAATAAAGACTTCCAGCCTTGTGCTCGATGCGTTCCAGAAACTTCAGTGAGAATGTTTTTCCAAGGCTTCAGGACAATTATTTTTTTCAGCTATTTACCTACATTATCAAAGCAGGATCGCTAAACGACAAAGTTGGACGTCGAGAGTTGAGGTCAGCATTTTTCTGTCCTTGTAATGCAAGATCGAGTGAAACGTGCAGCTATACACTCTATAATCTGGAGATAGAGGCGTTAAGTTTTTACAGCTTCCCGTTTCTTCCTAAACATATTTCAGATACTGCATACAATTCCTGCTCATGTTTCTCACATATACAGTAGCCTGGTTGACATTTTTCATCTATCCAGCCGTTGGGATTAAAGTTGCCGAAGCGTACGTAATCACTCCAGCAATAGTGGTGCTGAATTGTGGCACTAACTCAATCATCTACCTTATTCTTAACATGGAGGTGAATCTTTAATCTGTACAATTAGCTATGCTGTGTGATGAGGATTGTGGTTGATTCTGTTGAATTACGCCATCAAAATCTGAAGAACAGGTCAAAAGAGTAAGCTCATTCCGGAAGAGTTGTTTCACTCGAAAACAAAACAGTGCGAGACTCTGACGTTTTATGAAATGATTATTTAAAAAATTTAATAATATATAACAAACACTTTGTAGTGCACTAATATCTGCTACCTACAACATCGAAATTTAGTATACAGCATTGAAGGCCTGTATCCGACACCAATGTTCTGTAGATTAACTTTGAGAATTGTCAAGACTTCTCATACCTTCTTTGGCACAATGTCCGTCATTTGAAAGATACTCTCCACATCATGTTAGGAGGGTTGTGGAAATTCAAGATCACCACACCTAATTTGCTTGGTCGTTTTTCTTTCACAAGACCTACTCAAACATTCTTTTTCTTCTTCTTCTTCTTCTTCTTCTTCAGCGTTTGTCCCGCATCGTAGCGGGGTCCGCTATTCTGGTGTTATGACGCCACCTTTCCCGATCCAGCGCTAGATCAGGGTAAACACCTGTAATCTTCAAGTCCGCATGTAACGTATCTAACCAGCGCTGCTTTGGGCGCCCTCTAGGCCGCTTTCCTATTACCTCGAAGTTAAGGGCTATCTTGCGGACGCTGTCTTCCTTTCCACTCAGAACGTGGCCGTACCATCGCAAGCGAGCTTCGCGCATCTTGTCGGCTATCGGCGCGACACCGAACTTCTGCCGAATAGCATCGTTTCGAATGCGGTCCATGTGCGTGACTCCAGCCGTCCAGCGCAGCATCTTCGTCTCCATGACGCTGAGGCGCGTTTCAACTTCCCTGGTCGCAGGCCAACACTCAGCGCCGTACATCGCTACTGGCCGGACGACTGCTCTGTATATCTTCCACTTCAAGCGCTCCGGTATCTTCCTATCGCAGAGCACCCCAGTCAACGTGCGCCACTTGGACCAAGCTGCACTCACGCGTGAATTCACTTCAATCATCAGTTTACCATCAGACGTGACTGCTGATCCCAGGTACATAAAGACCGAAGTGCGTGGGAGCTCGATGCCGTTAACCTTGATGGAGCTGAACTCAGTAACGTCCGTCGTTAGATATTCGGTCTTCTTCACGTTCAATTTGAGTCCAAGCCGCTCCAAGCGATCACACCAAGTTTGCACCTCTCGCTCGAGTTCATCTTTATCTTCGCTAGCGAGCATTACGTCATCAGCATAAAGCAACGTCCAAGGGACGGGGTTCTGAAGATCTTGTGTGATGGCATCCATGACGACAACAAAGAGGAGTGGGGAAAGCGCAGAACCCTGATGTACCCCGACAGAGATGGGAAACTCCATCGAGGTTCCAGCTGCAGCTTGAACTCGACTCTTTGGACAAGAGTAGAGAATTCGCACCCACTCTATGAGCTCTTCAGGAACTCCATGATGTCGCAAGGCGTACCATATCACTTCACGCGGTACGCGGTCAAAGGCCTTCTCCAAGTCGAGAAAGGCGATATGCACTGGCCTCTGTTTCTCGCGATGCTTCTAATCAGGAGGCGGGCGGCGTGAATTGCATCAACGGTGCCACAGCCAGCCACGAAGCCGCACTGATTGTTGGAAAGCTGGACGATGTCCCGAATTCATCCGTCGACAATTCGCTCAAAGATCTTCATGCTGTGCGAAAGCAAGCGAATCGGACGGTAATTAGAGCAGTCAGCAGGACTGCCCTTCTTCTTCCAAAACTGAATCGTCGTACTTTGGCGCCAGCACTCAGGCACCTTCTTCTCCGCTACAACCTGATTGAAGAACTTCGCCAACCACTCAGCAGGGTACCAGCACTTGGACTTCCATAAATCAGCCGCCACGTCGTCGGGCCCAGTTGCCTTGCCTGGCCTCATCTTCTTCAAAGCCGCTTCAATCTCCTCCACGGTGATCTTCTGAACGGGGCCGTGGGTTGGAGCCGTTGAGGGGATGGCTGGATGAGGAAATTCTACTGTAGAAATTTCCTCAAAGTAATCGCGCCATCGCTTCAATGCCTTCTTGCGGTCCATAAGAAGATGGCCGTTCTCATCATTGATGCCAAAGAACTTTTCAAAATCCTCGGTTTGGCGATGGCGGGTCTTATCAAGTCGATACAAATACCGCTCACCATCGCGCGACTCGAGCTTTTCGTTGACATCACTATAATGAGTGGCTTTCGCAACAGCCACGGCTTTCTTTGCAGCCTTCTTCGCCTTCTGATACTTCTGCCAGTTGTCGGCAGTCTTTTCGCCGAGAAACACGTGATATAGCGCCTTCTTCTCTCGAACTTTGACTTTCACGTCATCTGTTCACAGCCAGGCCTGCTTGTCGACCTTCCGTCGTACAGGCTTCGTGATGCCGAGCTCCGACCGTGCAGCGTGACGAATCGCGTCGGTGGCCTTCTCCCAAGTTTCGTCGACAGTTGTCACTGTCGGTAACCGCACGCGAGAAATCACAGCTGCTTCCTTCTCTTTCATTCGCCACCACTTGATTCTTGGTGCACCGCATCGCTCGACCTGCTTCAGCCTCGGAGGGGCGATCTTTACAGGGTGCGTAAAAAGTATTGACGCACCTACTTTTTGTTTCAGCTCCAGCTTTCTCTTTCTACCCCTCTAGGTTCTTGTGTGTTATTTTTGTTGTCTGTATTGTGCTCAAAAAACACTCACGAAAAAACTGAAGAAACATGATCGTCACCGTTACGATGGCCCTTTTTTTGTCTGTTACCCAGACAGCTGAATACTTCCTTAACAAGAGAATTAGGCGCTGTTCGAAACGGTTGGTGAGGAAAGAGGCCAGCAACCCAAACGTCAGCCACGGCTCTGTCATAACAGATGATGATTACAAGATGTTCAAACACGATAACGTTCAAATCCAAAATTATCGATCTCTGTCCGATAACGGCAAACAGATTACGCGCGCAGGTGTGGACAGCTTCTCAGACGAGCACAGCTTAAACATGAATCCGCTGGATTACTCTTTTTAGGCGATTCTGAAGAATGAGGTCTAGGCTACTTTCAACAGAAGTGACCAGTCGCAGGAGGCTACCCTGTTCAAAGCACGGGACGAAATCCAAGCGAGCACTTGCGGCGCGTGCTCATGAATTTTTCCGTCGTTTTCGCTCCTGTATTCACAGTAAAGGAGCCGATGTCAATTACGACTTATTCTGTCGTGTTTGCAAGATCATTTTCCATAATTCTAAAATGAATATTTTAAAACTTACCGCGCAATACTATTTTCACAACCGCCATTTACTGCGTCAATACTTTTTACGCACCCTGTAAAGTACAGATCAGCGGTCGATGCTGTGGGGCGACAATCTCATACGGCACGACCTTCGCGTCTGTGACAAGACTTCGGTCTCGATCCTTCACAAGGACAAAGTCTATCTGAGTCCTGGTGTTCCCGCTATAGAACGAGATGAGGCGGGAATCGCGTTTGCGAAATACGGTGTCCACTATGGTGAGGTTGTGCGATTCCGCATACTCAAGGTTACGCTCACCATCTGCGTTACGCGACCCGTAACCGAACCCACCATGACAGCTGTACCCGTCTTTCGTCGCCGACGTGCCCGTTGAGGTCACCAGCGACTATGATGACATCTTTCGACGGTACCTCTGCTGTCTTCTCATCAAGCAGGCTCCAAAACTCTTCCTTGGCTTGATCCGAGCAGCCAGTCTGCGGAACATATGCAGAGAAGAAGTGATAGAGTCGCTCCTTCGCTGCGACAACGATCTTCATCAATCGATCGTCAAAGCGCTCGACGCTTACAATCGAGTCACGAAATCGTTCGGAGACGATAATTCCGACACCACTGGTGGTCCTGGGACTTCCACATAGAACGCCCTTGAAACCACGTCCTATCTCCCTTGACTTGCGGCAGGACCACCTCGTCTCCTGCACCGCACAGAAATCAACTCTTCTTCGCTCCAGTGCTTCAACCAACTCGCACGAGCGGCCCGTCAACGTACCCACATTCAGCGTAGCCACGCGGGTCCTGCATACGTTACGGGACTTTCGGACTAGCTCAGTTGCCCCCCGATGCCGTCCTCGCATCAGGGACCCTCGCATACTTTTCACACTTGCCGGGCTTTGCGAGTGCGCGTCGGCTCCCGCGGACGCCGTAGCACTATCTCGATAAACCTGAACAGTCATACACCATGTGATGTGACATGGTCTTCGTAGGCCGGCCTGTCACAAGGGCCTGTCGCCTGCAATCGAATGTCCGTGATCGGCTTAGCTCGCAGTGCGAGCAGTTTCCAGTGGCACCACGTGGAGGAACGGGCATCGCCACCAAGACCTACTCAAATATTAGCTGCTAGAAATGAACATCGCGATCTCTCGTCAATGCTAGCTTTCAACAAAGGTAGTAGCTAAAAAGATAAGATAAAATTATAAAGAACGGCATTAACCAACAGGTTTGAGATGCGCCGCGCATTCTTTTTCAATTGGAGCCAATTTGAATGAGTATTTGGCATATAAATACAATAACTTGCGGAGGCCAGCCGATGGACAAGCCAGTGTTTTATCCTCACCAAACAGGTCTGGTATCAGTTTTCCAACTGAAGAGAAGTTGAAGGCTTGGTTGGCCTGAGAAGTAAACTTGAATCAAGAACCTGCTCGCGACACCCGGCAGCTTCACCACTGCGCTGAGACCGGACAACTTTTAGGAAAAGCGAATAGAAAAATCAGACCCCAGATTCCTGTACTTCCTCTACTTTTCTTTCTGTTATGTATTATGTTTTCGAATAACAGTACAAATACGCCAGATTTTCTAGCGTTCTTTAAGTAGGCAAAAGTTATGGCGATGCTAAAGAGCTACAATCTTCATTGGTTTTGACAATTTCGTTTTGTGACAGTGACCCATCATATCTATAATTTCAATCATAAATAAAATAAACCTTCAGATTCAATGTGCTGCAAATGACGTGCTTGGTAAGAGATTGTTTGAAGCTGGTGCTTCAAGCCATCTAGGAACTACCGGTCGCAATCAGGTTCACCCATCTAGGGTCGACGCCTCCAAACCAATAGGAAGTTAGTAAGGTATTGTCTGTGAGCAATGAAGGAGCCATACGATCTCGGTTTATCGGATCTGTTTAGTAACCTTAAGCATTTTGTTTGTGTTATTGTCAAAATTGGACTCGTTAACTAAGCAACTAGCTAAGTCTATAATCTGACATCGTTTCTGTGTTTACAATGTTGTTGGATAGCCATTGTATTTGTAATATCTAGGCTGCATGGTTCCAAGAAATTGCGACTCGTTTATGGTTATACCGTTGCGTCATATTTTACTCTATGTTACGTTTCCCGCATTCCATAACTTCCCAACCTCGTGAATTGCTGTAGCTGCATGTGAATGATGGGGTAAAACCTTGATCAACTCTTTTCGTATCGTCCAAATGTGAGATCCTCTGTTTATTCAGCTACTTAATAAATCGAAAATAAACGCTGTCAAAAAATTATGACGGTCTTCCGCCCTCATGCCCATGATAAAGCTTCAATTTCTTTGATTACAGAGTCGAGTTACATAAAAAAGGGAGTGGATTAAGAAAGGTTGAACTACGACTGCTCGGTTGATTGTTGCAAACATAAGCATCAACGGTTGAATCAGTTTACAACAAAGTCTTTTATATATGCAGTTTCTATATACATATTCTATCGTTGGAGAGCGTGAATGATGCAATCCTAACACCTCACCGTATGCAGTCTTCTGCTTTTCTGCTTCTTCATTTATTGATTTATGGTTAACTGACTAACTTTTTTTTGATTTTTTTGATTTTTTTTGATTTAACTGACTAACTCTTGCTGGTAACCTTCCCGGTAGCAAAGCCTCCAAACTAAACATCTTATTGGAGCAACTACACTTCAATTTAGATACCCGGTTATTTGCCGATCACGCACAATGCATTAACGAAATCGAACATGTTCACCATCCAGTCGTGTGCCATTACGAACTTTGTAGTTTGTAAGAAATGACAAAGAAATCACTACAATACTACAAATGAGGTGTGACCTCAGGTATGACAGAGTAGAATACCGTGTATCACCTGTAGTCCCTCTGATCACAGAAATGCTCGAGTTGACTCCAGCAACGTGACTATTCGTGTTTGTCACGAGCCAGAATGTTCCATTGCATTCTCCCTGGTTGACGCAACATTAAGGGGCTGATATTATCGTTCGTCAGGGCTTTCACTACCCGAACGACCAAAGCACCTATGGGCGTCCTCATGTTCCCTTGATATTCCGATAATGTCGATGACGGCTCTCGTCTGCGAAATACATTACGTGGCCGGCCCACCTAATTTTTGACTACTCGGCGTAGACGAATGTCTCTGATATCGCCTTGGGTGATCACCCAGGATTTTTATGAACCAGGAATCTGTGACGTATGCTAGTGCAGGAAAAACGGAGACAGACCCATTTTCCTGGTCTTCAAGCTCTTGGCTCTCTTATCGCTATTTTGAAGATGATGCACGACGAACCAGTCCTATGCCTCGATTTCCGGTCCAGTGTAGAACATGGGGACAAAAAAGACGTCGGTGATGAAGAGCATGAGGAGTGTGGTTAATCTTGCTGTGAAACTGACCACTGGGGGTATTCAGTACTGCTCCAAGGCTAGAAGGGCTTGTGGAACAGCGAGTTTCTATGAACGGTCTTGGTTGACATGATAAGCACAGATAATCTTTCACTTTGTTTGTTCCACTCTAAACTGAGTATCCTAATGTAATTTTACTCAGACTGCCTTCTTGGCGTTGAATTCACCGATGATCATCTTGTGGAAGAAGACGTGATCTTCCTCGTAAAACTTTTCCAGCCGCAGTTTCTTGAGAAAGCTCCCACCTCTTCGTCGTCGTGCCTGATGGTGGAGAATGATTGAAAGTGAAAAAATAGAAGCAAAGAGAAGACCAGTACAGACAAAGCAGGTACAACACCGCCGCGGTCAAAAAGACGGTTCCCGACGGAAAAATCAGTCGCAAACCGTCGCAAACTCATAACTCCTTGGCCTAAAAATAACTGCAGCAGACTTTTGCGATTAGAGCACCTTATTTTCCAGGAAGTGCATGTGACGTGCAGTGTTTTCGGAGTATCTCAAGCATGGCGTACGTTGTCGGTGCTCCGTCACGCCTGGAATGCTCCGAGAGTGCGCCGTGCACAGTGCATATAGGATCGAACCTATCAATCGTGTGAGAGGGAGCGGCCAAATCTCGTGCCAAAGAGCAAAGCTTACACTTTTCAGGTGCTTTGTGCACACATTGACAGCAGCTTATACAAATGAAGAAATTTTATGAAGCGAGAAGGGAGAATACGCCGTGCACAATGCATATACGATGGAACCGTTTGAAATTAGATTGGATTAGAAATTTCCGCCTGCCCTACTTAGAAATTGCTCTACTCTATCCCGACGAGAATAAAGAGTGAACAGTGTATATATTTAGAGTCAAACCTATCAATTGAGTGTCCGCGACAGCTTGAAGATTGAGCGTTTGGGGAGTTTTATCAGAAATTTCCAGCCGCCCTACACATGAATTGCTGTACTATGTTCCGAGAAGGCTTTAGAATACGCTGTGAACAATGCATACAAAATAGAGCAGTCGCAGTCGCATCGCGTTCAACACTTCAGTCGCCTCGTCAAAGACTCGCATGGATCCATGTTCACGTTCAAGTGTGTGTGTTGACGAGTATATCGACGTACTTGATCTGAGGAACAGTTCCCTTCGGAAGCAAATGCGGCTGTGGGGGCTGCTTTGTTGTTTCGATCAGTCCGATGATGTCGTAGTTCTCGTGTTTTTATGGATTGCATTATAAGGACCTTAAATGGTGCTTCCGATTCAAGCATGTGAGCGTTGTAGGTACAGATATTCAACTTTGTCAACGGTCGGGTATTGAGTATGGCTTCAATCCTCGTTATGGAAGTGCTCATCTCGGAAAAGTTTAGTTTTTTGCGCCCGGTGGACTTATTGAGGGCCTTTTCACCAGTCCTACTAGACGTTCCCAGACGTCCTCCCATTCAAGATGAGGCAGGTGAATTGAAGATCCACTTTTTTCCGTAACACAATACGTCATTAACGACTGACCTGCAGATCCATTTCTTTCGAACGTCGTAGCTATGGTTTTCTCACCATGCTTAAAATTTGTTCCGTAATCGCATCTTATTAGTTTGGAAACCCCATGTAGCGATAAGTCTCGTGAAGCTATTCAAGAAGGCGCCCTTTGATAGACTTTCAACAACCTCCAAACGAACAGCTCGTGTAGTTAGGCATGTGTAGATGCAAAAGTACATTTCAACATTAGTCTGAGAAGTGAACGGACCCATAAAGTTACATCCAGTGTTTTGGAATGGGATAGATGCTTTGACTCTGTCTCTTCGAAGACTTGGCGGTGTTGTGTTCCAGCGTTAGACCCTGATATCTCCCGCAGTTTTGGAGGAACTTTTTGAATGCATTAGATGGACGTTGTATCCAAAACCGTTGAAATGAAATTGATAGCTTGTTCTTTTCCACAATAGGCATTCTCACAGTGAATTTGCTGCACAATATGTCTAACTACTTCTCACTTGCATGGCCCGCAAATGGGACATTTGGTGTCATGGGGAATTTCTGCGTGTTGGCGGAAACCATACCCTATACCCGACCGTTGACAGAGTTGAATATCGACGACATCGCGGAAATTACCCTTCTTCCCATCGATTTTTTGCACAGGGATCTCGCATTTAGCTTACAAGAAGGAGAGCCTGCAAGAGGCGACAAAGACTCCTCTTACGATCCGAATTTGTACCGTCAAAAAAAAAACAAGCGATAGAAAAATCGCTTCGATTACATTCTCAAAAAAAAAATAGCAGACAAGTTTTGGGAAACGTTGAGATCAGAGTACCTAGTCTCTTTAAGGGAGATGCAAAAGCTACAACTTCGACAGCCTCGACATCTAGCGAGAGACTGCCACGAGCTAAGTGAGGAACAAGAACAAGACCCTCTGCCTAGAGGAAGTTGGCCCTGACACGCCTCCTGAATCCCAACGCGCGTTGGATGACGTCCACGGCACGTTTTCTGAATCAAGAGTTTCAGAAACGCCTGCAGCTGTCATTGCTTTAGGTACAAAGAGCATCCGCTTGCACTGCTATCGCATCATCCCATGTTGAACGGAAAATTTTCCTGCGCGCGATGCGGTCTCAAATCTCAAAATACGTATTGCAACCTAACCTCCCTCACTCTAGTAACAAATCGGACCTTGGGCTCTTATTCTACAAAAATAACCATGCCGCCTTTAACATTTCAATCACTTTCTGCTTGCGTATAACTACTATTATTAACATTCGACTACTTAATAGCGAAGCTTACTTGGTTCCTTTAATGACAATCCTTTATTGACAACGTCTCGGGTTTTAAGCCCTTCTTCAGCCCTTGCGCTTCCTTGATTTTCCTTGATATCCCCGGTGAGAATCGAAACTCGCATCTGCGGCAGCGGATCACGTGTGTGCTTTAGGGTGCGGTTTTTCGAGAATGGAGTGTCTAGGTAGGTTTGAGGGCTAAGCAGAGTATGTTGGTGCGATTCGATCACTATCGCCAGGTCTCAGTTCGAGATCTCCAAAAAATCTCTAAAAATGTCTTCCCTACTCTGTTATGGCTAAAAGAGGCCACTACGAGGTGAACATATTAGAAATATCCTTCGGCTGAAGTCAATATTGAGGCAAAGATTAAATGAAGAGTATTGGAGAGGTCTTATCGATTACCATTGCGTAAGTCATGGAATTCTCCGATCAACAGTTAAAGGCTGCAGCAAAAGTTCGTTCAACTTATGTCCCGAAGATCGTCAGCTTTCTTAATTCCCATTCCACTCCGCCGTGTACAATGTTGACGCTGACCTTGTAGACAAGGATATGCGAGCGCTTTTGAGCTTGGGTCCAAACCTTTGCCCCAGGAAAGATTTACTGAACAGATGAAGAAAGGCATCGTCAAAGCAGTTCATAAATTTTAGCCCGTCCAGAATTGGAGGAGCAAGTTGGAACGACCGTTCCCACTCTTCAAAAAGTCTTCGTAACCGCTTTCCCGTTCTCATATCCTTCAGTGAACACAAAGACCGAATTTCGACCAATAATATTAGGTTGTCTTGGAAAGTTTTTATGCTAATATCGAAAACAATGTGTAGTTAATAACTTTATTGTCAACCACTATCATTCAACAAAATATTCACCATTATGATCTGTCACATATTGTCATCTTTTCGGTAGAGAGCGAATACCACGAGCGAAGAACTCTGGAGACTTGGACAGCAAGAAGTTGTTGACACCACTTTTGACTTCCTCCCGATTTGCGAACCTTTTTCCAGAAACTGCAGCTACCGGAAAACGAGGTAGTTAGTGGGTGCAAGATCAGGTGAGTACCGCGGATGGCGTATCAGTTCAACCCCGAGTTCCTCCTATTACTTCTGCTATTTTTTGCTGTGTGAGGTCCGGCATTATCCATGAGAAGAAGAATTTTCCTCTTCTGGAATTGCGATTACGTAGGATTTCGCTCATATTCTCCTGCTGAGCGCAGAACACGTTCGAGTCTACCATGGAACCGGTAGGTACCATGGAACCGGTAGGAGGTTCCCAGAATACTGGGCCATTGATGTTCCACCAGAAGGAAAGCAACTCCTTTTTGTCGTGATCAGGACGTTTTGGCTGTGGATTAGGCAACTTATCGAAGTCCACCCAGTGCTTGGGAAGCACCGAAGGCGCAATACTTTTCATCTATCGTGACGATATAGTCAATCCAAGCAAATGTGCGACGACGGTTAAGGAGAGAAGTGCAGTATCAACACGCATCCGTTTGTCCTGAGGCGTCAAAGCATGTGGTATGACTCGAGTCAACTTCGCGAATTTGCCAGAAGACCGAAGGGCATGTTGTATTGTGGAATTGGGAATATTTCTAAGGTCTGAAATTTCGCGTACAGAAAGACCAGGTCGAGCACCGCAGGTGGCGAGTACGAGCAGTCAGTTCTGTGGTCGACCTGTGCGTCGGGAATCCTCGAGCGATTTGTCACCGCTGTCAAACTTGCGATACCATTCGAAGCAGGTCGCCCGAGAGGCGGCTTGCTCCTTCATTGTCTCCTGTAGAAAGCGATGAGCCTCGTTCGTATATCGGCCGGAGCGGCACTGTAGAAGGAGAACTGGTCGGTAGAGCATCTTCTTGTGCTCCATTGCGAAGGCGCCCCTGGGAACAGGAGACGATACGTCGCACATGCTGCTGACAGTTCCACATGCAGGACATGGAACACAAATCTCCACAAAGTCCGGCCCGCTCACAACTTCAGCTGGCAAAAATGCGTTGTTTTGAATCTTACCAAGCAATTAGTCTAAAAACTTTCCGGACAACCTAATATGACTATATCAGAACAAAGACGTCTACGGAAATCAATTAGTTTGTAGAACACAGTGCGATTTTTAGCGGAAGACAAATGAGGAGGCTTCATAGTAATGCCCCAAGAGCAAGACATTTCGCACAGCGAAGCTGTTTTCTCGGATACTATCACGTACGTAAGAACAACGAGCAGAGTGCGCGCGCCTTAGAGACGCTATTCGTAGTCTTGTGCACAAGGCTAGAAAAATCTATACTTGTCCAGCCGTTACCGAAGCACGAAAACGTGCCGAATTGCTACCACTTAATGAAAATTCACAAGTTGGCGAGCGAAGGGAACGAGACTCAATTCGATAATGCCAGTAGCAGAATAAGGCACATCGTGTTATCCTGCGGTGGACCAACTGATCAGGTTCTTAGCTGGTTCTTTTGCAACACGTGCTATCTCCATTGATCTTGCAAGTTAGAGCCCACAAATGAAAAGTACAAAATTTTCTCAACAATCAAGACAGTGCTTCGTGATGAACAACGACTGGATTATCAGAGCTTTGACATTGTTGCCCTTTTCAAAACAATCTTGATACCCGAAGACCTGCTGAGGGCTACTTGCACCTTTTACGGTTGCTTCACCAAACCTTTAACTTTTGGGTTAAACAGAGAAGATGTGGGGTTCATACGAAGCGTGTGAGCACATTCCGCTTCTGAAATGTGTTCTACAAGCAAATGCGAGGTATAGCAATGGGCAGGTTTGCATCGCTGCTTGCGATCATATTTATTATATGACTTGTCCTGAGATGCCGGCATTGTTTGCGAGAGCGTTGTATTTCGGGCGATATATCGATGACATATTCCTTGTGGGAAAATCGTCGACAACAATACGGCAGACCCCTGGACGGCTGGATTCGGCGTTTCTAACGAGCAAGCTAACATCAGAACCATATAGATTTCTTCCGTTTCTGAATACGAAATAAGAATATCAGAGGGTCAAGAAAATATGTTGTACAGGATACCGGCATTCAAGGAGTTGCCCTCCTACGTATATATGTAGCAGAATATTGTTCATCATACGATAGCCATCTACTACGCTGACATCTACGAACTACAGAGCAGTCGATGATGAAGAAAGAGAAATTCTGCGGCAAAACGGATATCGCTCAAGGGAATGTCGTCGCTGGAATCTTCAAAAAACACCTGGCGGCTCCCGTTTAATCATACCTTTCATCACGGATTCCTCCGTTTTGGACGTGAACCGCATCGTAAAACGATCGGGCTCCTACCACCACCTCCGTCTATACGACACCTACTGACAGCTTCGTGTCTATATGACAATCAGTGTGAAAGGACAGATTGTTTGATCTGTGAAGGAGGAAACAAAACCTGCAACATTAGTGGAGTGGTTTGCAAAATGACCCGCATAACCTGAGAAGAGTCAAGATTAAAACCACTAGAAAAGAGAGTGGACGAATATCTGAGAGCCCTGCCCTCAGAGCTACCCAGACAATCCATTCTCGAAACTACGCACTCTAAAAGTGATCCCGCCGCAACTGCGTGTTTCAATTCTCACCGAGAATTTGCCAGACCCGATGGAGAGAAAAAAATAAAACAAAAAAATATGAAGTTACAGCGCCATTGCAGTTAGTGTTCTTTCATGTCTTGAGACGTCTATCAAAATCTACGGCTGAATACAGTGCTGGGTTTGATAGCCAGAACAGTGATGGACCTTCCATGTCCCAATCCATCCAGTCCGCTGTCTTCGCCAGTCCTCTCAAAAACCGTTAAGGTTGTGCGCTACGACGCTACGTATTCGGGTACGGCCTAAGCTTTTGTTTAAGTTAATATTCTGTTCCGGCTTTGTGCACAGAACAACGTAGTCACATCAAATTTAGAATGTTGGATGACGTCTTCTCATACATAGAGGTACGTGTATGCACTAGCAACTTCATCCAATGCTGATTTCCTGCGAGGTCCTAGGATGCCATTTACTTGTGCCCATGAGGATGCCATTTACCTATGCCTACTTGTGCCCAAGTTTTATCGAATTCTTCTCTGCAAAATTCTCCGAAAGCGAGATGTTTGGTGCATCTTTACAACCTCATTTGCTCCTTTATCCATGTTTTTCGCGAGAATGATTTCTGTGCCGTGTAGCGACGTCCAATCTCACATTAGAAAGCCTTCGAGTGATTCGAACTCTCAAGGAGTTCTTATGGAAGGAGCCTAAAGTAAAGACGCCTCGGCTAGCCGTTTTCCCATACATGATTTTGTCCACGATTCCCATGAGTAGCTGTTTTCGAAGAGTTGGGAGCAAACGCTCGACCGCACACGAGTCAACTCCTAGATTCGCTGGCTGCAAATTTGCGTTCGGTTAAAAACTATGTTAGGTTGATTCAGTAACGGTGTCCCTTGACACAAATTATTCAATGATTTCCTGATCTAGCGAATGTGGTGTATGTTACAAAAGAAACTTTTGGGATATGCTGTTCGGAGATCCTGAACCGGCAGGGTTGCGCGATAAGTGTGAAGTCGTTCAGTATGCCGAAGGCCTTCTAACCGATGCCGATGCCTATATGGGAACTCACTATTGCAGGAAAGGACAGCGGCTTCCAAAAGCGATGCTACAGGGTTGTTTTTTCCGGGTTTTCGTAGGTGAATTAATGTGCGATCGTCAATTTTGGCTGTTGCAGTACTATTCCGAGCAGCACTCCTCTACTTTCGAAGACCCCCAAGCGACCACCTCGCCCGCTGCCAGATCATGTGAAGGATCCCGTAGCTGTGTAACCGGACTTACGTATTTGAGAGAACTGGTGCGAAGACAGGTTTGGAGTGGGGAGAGGTAAGCACTTTTTCATTAAAGCTTCGTTTTTTTTGAAAGCAGAAGTCTCGCTAGTCACCAAAACCTTTGTTTGCTGCTACTGGTGGCAGAGCTTCACAACCGGTTGCTCTTCCTCCTACCCTCTGGTTGATGATATCGATATGAGCTTTTGTTTGTAGTATGAGAGAGCTCGATGGCACAATGTTTAGGTGATCGCGAACTATGGCGTATTGGTAGGCTTCTTCGTTGTATCCTTTTGCGCGATATGGAGTCTGGGCCTTGATTCCTGTACTACTAACCTCTTTCGTTTGCGCGATATAGTGCAAAGCAGCTGAGTTCTAAAGGATCTTCTATCTTGCACACAACCCGGTGTTCTGCCTATTCTATTCTGTAACTAACTATTCTGTGCTTCGTTCTTCTTTCACATAATCTTTCATTTGTTGTTGCAGGTTTTACTTCCGTTTTCACTGGTTAGAAGACTCACTGATTACGTGGTTCTGTCGTTGTTCGCCTACGGATAGCGTGTTTGTTTGATTAGAAGCTCGTAATTCAGCAAATCCTTTCATGGTGTGCGTCGTATTTCGATCCTGTTGTTTTTGTTTTATGTTTGGTATCCATGATACAATAATAAATACTTCGTAATTGTTAAAAGCAGCGGAGGACAGTTCTGGATTCGCAAATGCTGGAACCTCATGCAGGTAGGTGTCGTGGATGCGGAACGACTACAGCAGCGAGGTAAATCCTCTTTTCATCTGACTATACTGGCACACCTTCGGACGCTTTTGCGAAAATCCGCGAAGCAGTGCCCTTGAATGGATGAAAAATGATCTTCTCTAGTGTGGAGGGAGGTATTTCACTCTGCCTCATTGACAGCGACGGCAGAAAGAAAGTGAGCGATTTAACAGAAAATAGATGCTCAGCTTTCCTGTGAGGACCTTTCCATGCGGTTCTCATCCACCTGGTTTGTGTTGTTTTTCTTCGCAAACGGTGCTTCTACCCTCAAAATAGGAAAAATCCACGAATAGACTCTTCTTCAAACAATGTAAAACCCCTTATAGACTCTATTCTAGGGGTATACCTAAAGATGTTCGTAGAAATCTGTTAGATGTCGTTTATTAAGAGCAGACATCTCAATTGAACGCATAGTAACGATGTGGTCAAATACCTCCCCATCAGAGTTTAGCAATTTTTCTATTAATTTCTTATTCTTTAGCGTTTGCCCCGCACAGAATTAGTGGCGTGGTTCACATTACTGGTATTCTGGCCCCATTTTTCCCGACCAAATGGAGGAGCAACCCAGAGAAGCCATTCCTGGCATCGGAGTCCCAAGCATTGGAGCCGTAGAGTTAACTATGAAGAGAGTCATCCGACGAGGAAATGATAGCTGTATTCAACTGTAGTCAACAAATTTAATAAAAACTACTTTATTCGTGATCACAGCACAGAGATCAAACATTACTCTACACTGACAATGTCATGGGATACTAAAAAGAATCGAGCACGTAACACGGTCATATTCATACAACTTCAAACACTTCAAAACGTCCACATACCTGTGCATATAAATCAACAGAATTCACAAGAGCTAGGGAACCACAAGACAATACCCCAACAGACATTTGGCGATTCAATAAAATACTAAATAATAATATTACTAGGGAGGCTGGACGAGATCCGAATTTTAGGTCGTGCGGGAAGAAAATCTGATGGTCGCTGTCCTTGCCCAAGCATACACACAATTGCAAGAAACTTCGTGCAAAGACCCAATCCAGCGCAGTCCCAGTTGAGGAAGCTTAACGTTAATGCCTGTAAAATTGTAAGAAAGTGCGTACTCCCACTGCAGTCTGACCACGAGAGACTTAGCTGAAGTGTCCGCCTCTGAAGTCTGTTCAGGACGCAATTTTCACCCACAAGCACAGTCCTCTCTCCCCTCCCGATTAGTAGGACGTAAGAATCATCGGCCTCATCTTCTAAGTACCGTCCCAAGAATATATGTAGTGCAGGTAGTAATGCAAAAATTGGGAAATCAATTGTGCTCATTTCTGGCTCAATTTCCCAACGAGTGGCAGAGTTGTTGCCGATGTGCTTATGGAAACCCCTCCGGCTGTCACCACAGGACCTATCTGCCTATCTCAAGAGTTGCATTTGCTGAAGCAGAAAAAAGCATTTTTGGCAGTTGGAGAGTAAAATCTAAAATCAACTATGCGCCAGAAAACGGTATCAATCGATCACTGTAGAAGGATTGAGCACGATAAGACACACGATACATACGAAGAATACAATTGTTGAAATATGAATCCATGTGAAGAAAAAGCAAATAAAAGCAAATAGCTGCGAAATACAGATTCTTAGAGCACAAGGCGAACAGCTCCGTCAGCAATTGAAACCGTTCCGATCCGGCTACCAGAGTACCAGATAACCATCCAATAACGTAGCAGAGGCACTCATACGACTGCTTCGCACGAGATATGTAATAGAGAAGAAGAGGAGAATAAAAACCGACTTAACAAACAAATAGGAATAGGACTCATCATCCGCTGTTTCCATGCAGACAGCTTTCTGCATGGAAACAATATATCAACGGCGCAAACGTGGCCATTGCCAGCTTAACGTAATACAAATCATACGGAGACGACAAGAGATAACACAGCAAGTTTTCTGAGGCAAATCTGCAAAACACAGTTACTTTGCTTTTGAATGGTATTCTTGATGTGGAAGTCGCCATCGTACACCTTTTCTCCAACAGAAATACTTCATCATACGGTCGCAAATTGCCTTCGATTCATTGGAGACATTGATGTCCCTCCAGAACTGCCAGTAAGGTGAAGGGACTAGCTACACAAACATAATTGAAAGCGTTCTGGACTTCACGGTTGTGCGTAAGTCGGTCTTAGCAAAATTTAAACGATTGGCAAGGATTCCAAAATAATTTTCGATCACCTGACGGCTCTAAATGGAGGTGTTTACTACTAATTATAGTTGGTTATATTCATCAACAGCGAACCTGCAGTGCATGAGATTAATATGCGCAGCTCCTGAGCTGCCAACAGCTTCGGCGTCGGGCCTTTGAATCTAGAGGTATGACGAAATCCTTGGTCGACGATGAAGTGACTTGGGACCTTAAATTTCAACAAGCAACGCTTCCTCCTCGTCTGACTGCCTCACTTTTCCGAAATTAGCCAACTGCACTGGCTCGGGAAAATCGTTATCGTGTTCTTCGAGGAACGTTTTCATTTTGCTGTCCAGAAAAACGCCCGCATCTGATGAGGACCCGGCTGCTCCTTGTAAGCTGCCGTAATGCATAATGTCCGGCGGGAAGGGTGAACAATAAATGTAGTATTCTCCAAGTTCTCTCTTCGTAAAACCTCGGCATTATTTAGATGTTTCGATTACTTCTGTGCCGAACGAGGTTGTTAGGTGGACCAGTATTTATTGAGCGGCCTAACGTTTCGACCCGTTCGTCGTCTTCGGAGGCCTAAAAGTGGCTTGAGGATTCGGATGTTGCTATCTATCCGACCAAACGCCTCATCGACTCTAGCCTTTCGGATATCGTCTTGAGGCATAGCAGGAAATCCCGAACCCATGAACGATAAACTCACCCGCTGATCCACCGCTTGTGCGGAGCGACGCCGCTGCCGCAGTTAGTCGACAGATGGTGACTGAGACTCACTATACTGTTCATTCTACACTATGTATACTGTGTATACCAGTGTCATTCTTAACCACATCCTTGTCACCACCGGTCGCTCTATAACTCACAGTGCGAAATAAACGGCAGAAAGTCATCGGTGACCGAAGGACACTCATTTCGATTGTGATTGTTCATTCGTGGATTTCGTGAAAGAATCCAGAACGCCTCCAGCGCTTTTCTAGACGAAATATCTGTCTTGATGGTCAAAATCGTGCACTTCACATCAAAGTCGTTTCCGCCATGTTCCTCCACTTTATGCTTGCCCAGAGGATTCGCTAAGACACCCCGCCTTTTGCACGCTAGATGTTCATTAACACGAATAGCAAGTACCCTTCCGGTTTCCCCAATGTATGTCTGGCTACATGTCCGGCATTCAAGCTCATAGATAACGCCAACTTTGGCGCAATCCCCTACTTTCCCGTAAGGACATGCAACACAGTTTTCCGTTACGCACTCCCTGTCGTAAAGCCTATTTCGAACCAGCTGGCGTCTGATTCTGTCGTTTGGAATGTTAACTAAGACAACATCATCCTCCAACTGGGCCCGTCTTATGCTTCGTTGTAGAGCGGAAGTGACGTTATCGGAGATGAAAGGGACACACAAGGGTACTTTATCTCGGCGTGGTACAGCTCGCTGATCAGAGTGGGATCCACTGTGGTGATGTGGTACCGTGTATCCATTCTGCGCAGCTATTTGACATGCTAGTTGCACAGACTCACGTCGCTCATCAGCACCAGTGCATACATCGTTCGCAGTTCTGAACATATTCTTGACCACCGCGCGTTTGATTGCGTTAGGATGCGCAGATGATGCGTGGACCAAGGTGTTCTTAGAACTTTCTTTGCGGTACCACTTCACTCGGATCATGCCACCGGATAATTTAACCTGTACATTCAGATAGGGGAGCCAACCGTTTTTCGGGGTTTCTCTCGTCATCTTGATGTAGTTATAGAGCGACCGGTGGTGACAAGGATGTGGTTAAGAATGACACTGGTATACACAGTATACATAGTGTAGAATGAACAGCATAGTGAGTCTCAGTCACCATCTGTCGACTAACTGCGGCAGCGGCGTCGCTCCGCACAAGCGGTGGATCAGCGGGCAACATCCGAATCCTCAAGCCACTTTTAGGCCTCCGAAGACGACGAACGGGTCGAAACATTAGGCCGCTCAATAAATACTGGTCCACCTAACAACCTCGTTCGGCACAGAAGTAATCGAAACGTCTCAATAAATGTAGTATTTACCTAGATCGTAGAGTAGGCATTTGTAGTGGCATCGACTAAAAAATCCTTTGAAGTTGAAGAACCAGGATCCCGAACTACTTGGGCACTGCAAATGAGAGAGCTACCTTCCACGAATTTTAGCAATAGCATCACTTGTTTGCACTTACAACGCACTCCACTTGCTTCCCGTCAGAGCCCCGAGCGCCATCGAGTGACCACATTTAAGGTTGAGGTTCTTGACTGCGTCCAGCCAAGTGGAAGGCGAGGGCATGGGGGAGGCCGTCTCATGCAGGTTTGTAAGGACCCAAGATAATCAAACCCGAGGTGCGGAGTGCAGGCCTCACCTTCAATAATGGCCGACACGACTTCTTTCACTATTTTCGCGCATGTGGACTTCCCCATGATGTACTCGCTTGACATGTATTCATAGGAAGCGCCATGCCCGACATGTCTTAATAAGTATGAAATGCCAGGAGTCTGTATCATCAACAACCGTCTCAATTACATCAAGTAGAGACAAAGTCGTTGCCTGCTGTCGGTCGGCGCCAAATGTGTGACATAGTGAGACAGCCGACCAGCCAATACGTTCGTTGTGAAGCGATTCAAACTCTTCGGGATACAGCCTCACATATCCGAAGAAACTATTCGGGCTCAGACTCAACAAGTACGCATCGAAGATGCAGAACCTTGTCTTGACGAAAGAACGATGAGCTTGACTGACGTTTGGTTTCCTACGTTTGTTCCGCCGCACTACGAGCAGCAACCAAAGGAATAACTCATACTTGTCGTCGTTCTCCATCGCTGTCTTCTTCCCCTGAACCTTTTCTTTTGAAAAGCGCATCCAAAGCTGAGGCGTGGCAATACTTCTACAGATGCCGATATGGTGAAATATCTCATAAATATGGTCCGTTTGGGGACATGAGCCGTCTTCGGACGCTTTCGACGCGGCGGAGGTGATAACTCGTCGTGTCGGTTTGCATCAATAGGACAAGACACTAGCAATTTGCAGCAGCAGGAGAGGAGTACAAAGTAAGATTTCTTGCTACTTCATGCAATTGCACTTTTTCCATGCCTATGAAACACCCGTGTTTCATAGGTATGGGAAAAACGTGTGAAACACGGAATCCACGTTATTGATTTGAGCCTCATAATACTTACCTTTCCTTCGCTCGATTGCCTGATGACGATTACGCGGTCCCGATCCTCCCTCACGGCTCCTACTTCTCCTGGAAATAATATTTTCGTGGTGAGTTTTTGAGCACTGTAATCTAATGAGAAATAAAATCAATGTATACCGCAAACAAAGCATCTGCAAAGGGCCAACGATTAAGTGGAACTCTTTATGTGTACAATCATTGGTTCACAAGAATGAAACTGCTCGAGACATTAATTGAGCAATTATTATTGAGCAAATTTCATTTCAGATCAGTTTTGAAAAGATCGTTCAAAACTTCAACAATTTCTGCTCTTCCTCCAAAAGTACTTCATTCAGCTCGATTTTCGCCCTCATCGCTGACGAGCCATCTACGGAAGCCATCGATCGCAGTGTGACTGCAATATATTCCCCTGGAAGGAATTTTCTTAATATATTGACAACAACATACACATATATGCCATTTGCAATGCTTCAAAGACAACCACATCTTTTTCTTTCGTGAAGTTCGAACAGCTTCAATCGCTTCGCATATTTTTCTTTCAACGTCTGGACTGCGTCCTACACTAAACTCAAGACAATTATGGAACAAACACTCGGAGACATACACCTACGGGAACGTGTGCAATTTCTGCCCCATCACTGTTCTTCATTCTTGTAGTCGTGCAGTTTGTCCAGCGTTTGCTTAAAACGTTATTTCAATATATGTTTCATGTGTTTTCCAGAAGCCCTACCCTGTGTCCAATGCACATGATTGAAGTACATCCATTTCTTGGGCGCATTTCCTAGGCCTGAGCCTGTCTTCGTTTTTCGCATTCCTCTTTTCACAAGGAAAATCTGTCCCTTGGGATTTTCCACAGATGCCGACAAGAAGACACTAAAAACTCCCATAAGCGATTCAACACTGCCTCGTCAGAAGTGCCACATTAAGACCCACTTGCCAGTGAATTCCGTCCCGTGCCTTGCGTTTATGTAGTCGACCATCTTCCGCCAACTTGCTGTTGCCAACTTCTTTTTCTTGTGGTCGTTCGATTTCATGTCCCATATGTACCTGTAGCTCCTCACTTCTTCGATTAATGTTAATCGATGCTCGCAGGTCCATACTGCTCCCTTCTCCTTTTTCACTTTCAGTACTGTAAATAGGTAAGTCGAACTTGTGAGCTTGTTGGTAGTGAACTTTCAAATGAGCTCACAATTGCTTTCTAGTATTTCGCATTCCTCTTCGTTCCTAATCAGTGGGTAGTCCCTCTGCTCGTTTATTTCGTTTTCGTCGACTTCTTCGAATTCGTGTGGCGACTTCATGACAATTACTTCGTTATGTGATGGCAGTTCCTAATTGCTCTTCGTTCTTCTGTTCTAAGCGCAATTTGAATGTGTGTTTGGTCAATACAATAACTTGCGATGGGGACTGCTTATAACAGAAACTAGCGATAAAGAAGAACAACACATGAAGATTCAAGGAATAAAGGGATCTCATTCACACATCCGCTTCGGAATTCCTCCTCTCGGCGAACCGAAACAAAAACAACCCAATTCGAATTCTTTTGCTTAAACGTTGGTCTTCAAAAGACCCTTTTCACGAAGAGGAAAAATTAGTACCAGCTGCTTAATTGTTTTGGAACAATATCGATGAGCATATAGCAAGCATGATACATGGTCGAGATTTCGACGTTTCTTCCAAGAAACACCCGACACAAAACAAATACAGCATAATAGAGGCTTCAATTTTTTAGGCTTATTAAAAACTTGGTCGCAAATAGGCTCGGGCGGGTGGGGACACCATGTGCTCGGGGAATATCCACCTTGGTATAAAGGCGATTGCACACCGTTGGTTACGACACACCATAGCTAAAAAACCAATTTCTTGCAATACATCACGTTCTATAAGAGTGTCCTACAAGGTATCCCCCGACCCTATTTTCTGCTAAAATAGAGAAACTGCGATCAAAAAAGTTTGAGAGAAAGCGAAATGTCGTTGAAGAACGGCCGCGAAGTCGTTGGCAGACCGTAGTGAGGAAAAGAAATGTTCTTGAAGAACGGCTTCGAAGTCGATGGCACCTCGTAGTAGAGATTTCCCGCCAAATGCGAAGCCTTGAATGTCGAAATTTGAAATTGAAATTGAAATTTCGAAATTGGACGCAAAGTGCCGCGAATTGATATGTTGTGTACCTTCGACAGCACTTCACATTCTTTCCAGCTTAAGCGGCAGTGTGAATGCACGAGTCGTTCCTCGCTGCCACTGCCGCTGCGGAAGTGTGCATGCAATAATAATAATAATAATAATAATAATAATAATAATAATAATAAATTATTAATTATTAAAGGAAAACAATGGGAGGCGATCCCGTAGAGGAAAACACGTCAGAAAACATGGTTCGTAGACTACTTTATTCAAAATATGCGAAAAACACGCAATGAAAAACACACAACATCAAACATGAGGAGGGAAGGGCCTTAAAAAACTGGATCTACCTACTCACTGCCCGGACTGGAACTACGGGCCTCACATCTCCAGCTTATGCCTTGTGACAGCAGATGGACCGGGACGAGAAGTGTCGGGATGATCGGCTCCCAGAAAGCCGTCTGTCGCCTATATACGGTTTTCGGCCCTGGATCTCCCGATGGGCGGATGTAGCAAAGTCGCGGAGGTGGGAAGGGTCCCGTGTTGGCTCCTGGTGATGAAATGCGCTTGGATGCGTACTTACATCCTACCCCTAATTGAGGTCCATGTCCACAGGGACCAAGCGGGACACTGGATACCTGAAGGGGATATTGGGGTCTCTGGAAACTGTGAGTGCACAGCACGGCGTGGTGATCGGTACCGCCGCACCTGGCGCACACTGCTCTGTCCTGACAGGTTTCGAGGGTACGGAATCCTATACACTTGGAGCCCCTGCCAAGCTTTAAAAGAATGTGGGCCTTAACGCAGTAGGGCAACGCTGTGGTGCAAACCGTGGTTACATGCGCTCCCTTATAAAGAGCACAGGGGTAATCCTCACCCTCATGGTAACAGGAGCACTTACAGGACAGATGGTCCGACAATGCAGAGGAGAGGTGCAGAGGGCTGGGTCTAGCATAGAAAGGCACTAGAGGGGTTGGGTTGGAGTGAAGATCCTGTGGATGCTCCACGTCGTCTTCTGTATCGGAGGACGAGGGGGTGTACGATCTGACCACCATTCTGTAACGGGGTCCAGGACACGGCGAGGATGACCGAGACCCACACTCGCGGGTGCTTCGTTGGGCTAGCATCGCGAGGTTTCCTGGCGAGTTGCTGCGCCGGAGTCGGACTGGGCTTACGGTTGTCCTTCACCGGTGACGCCGATTCGTCGTCGAAAGACGGTGAGAAGTGGCGTGGAGTGCGAGTAAAGCGTTTCGACGCTATCGCAATCATCTTGCTTAATATAATTTAAGTACAATTTGGAATTGGAGTACAATTTTTAAAAAGGAGTGGTGCTGAATTGAGGTGGCTATTGCCGGTGGAAGTTATTACTTGGGCTGAGTGCACTCTACGCACAGGTTGAACTGGCAGAAAACGTGCTCTAACCGAACTGAGTAAATTGATGGCTGAAAGTCGTTATGAGTCACGCCAATCGGCGGGGTAGTGTTCTTCCCCCAGCATGCGGAGGGGCGGCGCTAGTTGCACGAGGAGCGCCCATCGCGGACGAGTTCACGCGCTCGGCGGACTGGGGGGAAGAACGGGCCTCCTCCTCAGCCATCAGCTGTTATCATCGACGGAATCGACAGGAGACCTTTCTGCACCGCATTCTTTCTGTTTCTCCCTTTTCGTCGTCTGCTTTGTAATCGCTTGCTACTTCATGGAGGTTTACTTGTGCTTCTGGCTGCAAGTACCCTTCCTGATAAGCAAGATGGTACAATGCCTTCGAGTGGGTACTCAGATGACAAATGGTTGATCACTAACTTTGCATGTAAGTTGGTTTTCTTGTTTGATTTCTCTTCCTTTTTCTGTTTTAAGTTTATCAAATTTTGAGGTTTTTCATGAAGTTAACACCTTGTTTACTTCTACCCTTTTAAATTTTAAGTGGAACTGTGATATTTTTATAAGCAGCAATGCCAGATGTATGTCAAGAGCAGGGAAATCCACAGTGTCTCTTCCTAAACTCGGAGCGCTACCCTGAATGCAGCAATCCAAGATTCACCATTTATTTAGATGTGGATGTAGTTAACGTTATTTTAAGTTGTTGGACAAGCTCCTGACGTTTTGATGCTTCGATGATGTGGGCTCCCGCTCTAGACCTGCACCCAGTGCCATACTGCCCCTTATTTCCACGTTGGTCCTCAATCTTACTGGAATTTCGCTTGCTTGCCCTCCTCTTTGCCGGACGTCGTGACCCGTTGCGCACCTCGCACATTTTACGGCCGTTCGCACCTACATTGGGTGCCATAAAGGGGAGTATTAGTTGTCCTTTGGCAGACATAAGTTTCAAACGCAAATCAAGAAAGTGATTGATGAGGGAAAACATAGATGGAAGGATGAAAGCTGAATAGTTATTCTTTGTGGGAAGCGGCATACATTCTATTTCTACGAAGTCTCGTGAAGACAGTTTGAGTGGATATTGTGGCCCACAAAGTGACTTGGAATGCCCAGTCGTTGAGCACGCCAATGCTTCATCACTCACAGAGAAGCATGAAACTAATTCATCGAGCTCTAAGTAGTGGAACTCTTGGTTGGCCTGGGCGGTCTTGTAAAGCTTATCAAACCTTAACTGGGTCGTTATCAAGGCAACTTACATTAGTTTCGAGCGTACAACTAGCTTTATCATAGTGTTGGACAAAAAATTGGATCATATTTGCTGACATCGACCGTCGAAATGTATCACGGTGTTAATCAGCTCCAGGATGATCTCTCAATTTCATTCCACGTTGATGAAATAACTATGAGCTGAAGACATTGTGTCCCTGCCGCTCGATTTAACCGATGAATGCACACATTGACGAAGAATCGAATTTGGAAAAATTGCCATCACACAATGTTGCCCCAATATCAGTTTTTAGCCACACCGCAGCAGAGAAGCTGAACGGGAAGGGTCTGATCACCTTGTACACGTCTCCTGAATTCGTACGCCCGTAGTGTGATGTCTATGGCACGTCTTCTAAATCCGATCGCATGCTACAGGACGCCTGTGACACATCTTCTGAACCCCAATTCGTGTTGCACAAAGCCAGTGACAAATCTGAATCCGAACAAACGTTGAACGACATTTGCAGCACGTCTTCTAAATTTCAACGTACAGTACCTCTCGTTGTAACGCCTCCGGGTAAGACGTGATTCCCGATGCCACGTAAAATTTCTCTAGAGCCGACCAGCTTACCTTTACGCCAACATAAACCAGCTCCGGTGGATATTTGTTTATTTATTTATTTATTTATAGTACGTGGATATTCACGCAGACAGAACCAGTTATCCGGAAAGACAATAAAAGATAAACACAACGAGAAGAACAAAACATGCATGCATGATAGATGATTAGAAATACACCACCCTAATGAATCATCCTTTGATGTACCTGTCAATGAGCTTTTTCAGTTGTGAAATGGAACTCGGTAGACCATATTTTTTAGAAAATTTTAGAAACTCCGAACCAGCTCTTTGGGTAAAAAAGGAGGCTCGCAGTCGTGACCTTGCCTTAGGAAAATGAATTTTTGTCCTACAACCACGCGTGTTTGAAGAAGATGTGTAAATTTTGTCGGGACGTAAGCTCACTCTTTCAGTGATCATTTTGTAAATCGTGAGCAAATCATTTCTCTTCCTGCGAAGTAGCAAACTAGAAAGATTGAAAATTTTGAAAAAAATGATATAACGCCACACCCGTCATAGCGCAGTTCTGAGAGGGATTCTGCGTTCAGAAAGACTCTTGTTGGCGCAGTTCCGGTCCCACACGAAAACTGAAGGCGAGCAAGACAGTGACTGCCTTTGAGATCGAGCCTAACGTTCTATTATCTTATCACAGTCACGAGCAGCATTTGTGCCAAAATGTGTTAGATGCATATTGAGGTTCTTGCGCGTGCATAGTCGGTGATTTGTGGAGCACGGTGTAAGATGAAGTTCAGAGCTCCATCGCGGCGCGACGCGATATGCTGATAAGCTCCCATGTTTATGAATACAGCGATGAATCGATATGGGAGCTTACCACTACGTCGCGTGGCGCCGCGATAAATCTCTGAACGTCCTCAACACACCTGGTGGCCACTACATAGAAGCAACTGTATACTGGAAGACTCCTCTATCGGGAACATCGGGAACCAGTAGACGGGCTTTCTTAAGTGACGCTACATGGCTCGGCGGGCAATTATCTTGTGGTTATCCGACTTCGTAAGAAGTGATATGTCCATCTATATCAGAAATGGTGCAACGCAATACAGGGAAGGTAGAGAACACACTAGACTGCGCTAAGCGGCTCGGCGGTCACCATGAAGGACTGCGACCCCTGTAGGAGCTGTCAAAATTAGTCTTTTCGAAGCAATATTAGTCAAATGTGAAAAATGTTTGATGTGGAGTGGGGGGGGGGTCACCCCCTACTCAATGGTTGTACGCCTTGGTAGGATGGCACGTGTATTCCCAGTTACATCTGAAATGGCCTACGTCAGCTCTAGGGGTGGAATACACCATTGCTGCAAAAAAAAAATCTGGTTTCAAAAAACACGTAGGGACGTCCTTCATGGCTACCCCTCCCCTCCCCACCCTCCCCCCACAAGACGTTCTTACTAGGGTAGAAGCACTCTTACTTCCGCTGTTCGTTTACACTCCTTTGAGAGACTTCTCAAAGCAGTGCAGCAGTAGTTTCCTCAGCAGACGTTACAGTAATCAATGAAACAGCTTCTTTTCCTTTGCTGGAACTAAAAGGTTTCAAGAGATTTTCATGTCGGTAATTGGGAACTCCATGCTCTTTATAAGATTTCTGCTAATTAAAACTACGAATCTGTCTAAAAAGATACATGCTGATTCGCTCATTCGATGTCCAACTAATTGGAACTGTGAGGGAAGTGCTTAAAAATTCAGGGACCTCTGAGGAAGGCCTGTTCTCTCTCTCCCCCCCCCCCAGCCTGCATAGGGGTTGACGTTCAGAACACATGCCGATAATTCATTATTTAGAAAGCCTTTCTCGAAGTCATTCAAGTTGCGTCGGGGTTGGGAAGACATGCAATTTGTGTCGGGATTCAGAAGACTATCACAGACATCATCCAATTTACATCGGGATTCAGAACACGTGCCGAATACGTGATTCCATTTCCTTCGCGATTCAGAAGACCGGTCACGGACGTCATCCAGTTTGCTACGGGGTTCAGAAGACGTGTTAAAGACGTTATGCAATTTGTGTCGGGATTCAGAAGACCTGTCACGGACGTCATCCAGTTTGCTTCGGGGTTCAGAACACATGCCGAAGACGTCATCCAATTTGCGTGTGGGTTCAGAAAATGTGCAAAAGACGTCATGCATTTTGTATCAGGGGCCCAAGACCTGTCAACGTGTGCAACGTGAGCAATATTATCGAAAGAAACAATATCACCATAAAATAGTACTTTTCAAAATGTTCCATTCGGATTGTCAATCTATTTCCCACTCCGTAGTTTCGTAGCCCCATTATTGATTACCGCAAAGCTTACATGATGCCAGCAGTTATCTGAGTATGCGCCGTCCCGCGACGATTGTTATTACAGTAACGGTTTGAAAAGCTATACCCCAGTAAGGACGTCTTGTGTCAATTATAATGTCGTAGTTTAAAAGTAATTAGAGCACAACTACCATCCCTGATTAGCGGTCGATTTGTTGATCTATTTATAGATTTTTACCATTTTCGGCTTCTCCATTGATTGCCGTAAATATGACATGCCAGGTACCGCGACGAATGTTATTACAGTAACGGTGGTGTCCTTGTAAGAACATTTATGTCAATTATAAAGTTGTCGTTTAAAACTAATGAGAGGACACAACATACCTGGTTAACGTCAAAATTATTGATCTACTTAGAGGGGCTTTGTAGGCTTCTAACAATATCGGCTTCACGATCCAAGTGCAATACTTTGATCCCTGTCATTTGGCGCCTCTTACATCTGCGAGAGAACGGTCATTCGCACCTATACTGGCTGCCCTGGAGCACCTCTTTAGGGCAGCCAATGTAGGTGCGCGTGACCGTAAAAGGTGCGAGGAGGGCAACGGGTCAGGACATCTGGCGAAGCAAAGGGAAACCAAGCAATTACTGCAATACAGGGGACCAATTTCTAAATGAGGGGCCAATGTGGCACTGGGTGCAAGTCTAGAGCGGGTCCCTTCTTTGAAGCAGGGAAATGTAAGGAGAGATTGTCTAAAAACTTTGAAACTAAGAACGGTAGCCAAATTCACATCTAAATAAATAATAAATATAGGAGAAGGATATTTCGGACTACATTCAGGAGTTTAAGAAGGCACATTATGGATCTCCCACTTAAGACGTTCATCGTGCTGCTTAGAAAAATGTCATAGTTTCACTTGAAAGGTGAAGGGTTCGAGATGAAACGAAAATAAAATAATATATTCATGAAAATATCGAAAGTTAGGACAGACAAAGGGAGTAAAATTCCAAACGATGACAAGAACAAGTAAAGCAACTTACATCCAAGTTTGGTGATCACTCGTTTGTTACCTGAGCAACCATTCGACGACATTGCACCACCTTGCTTATCAAGAAGTGTCCTTGTAGCCAGAAGCACAAGGAAGCCTTCATGAAGTAGCAAGTGATTACAAAGCGGACGATGAAAGTGGGAGAAACAGGTGGAATACAGCGCAGAATATCCTATCGATCTCATCGGTGGTAACAGCAGCCGATGGCTTGGAGGAGGCGGAGGAGGCCCATTCTTCCCCCCAGTTCGCTGAGCGCGTGAACTCGTCCGCGACGAGCACCTCTCGCGGAATTAGCACCGCCCCTCCGCATGCTGGGGGGAAGAACGGGCCCCCTCCCAACACCCTTAGTAACAAGAATCGGCAGAGACGCGACGCGGTCGCGTCGATGTTACTGTCTGGGAGCGCAATTATTGGGAAATCTGTAAGCTACTCAAGCCGGATTTGCTTGCTACCGCTTACTTTCTTCGCAGGCTTCATTGTTTACGTTCTTCTCATGCTAATCATTTAGGAAATCGTTTATGTGTGCGCTATGACTCGTTATTTAGTCGTATTCTATGAAATGGTTCATTCTGTCGATCGTTCGTTCTGTATTACCCGTTGTTTGGAGAAGGGCGTCTGCTATGTCTGTGCGACGACGGTCGCGTCTCGGACAGCTATGCGGCAGTCCTTCATGGGTTCGACCTTGACGTGCGGCTGAGGATGAAGCCAGAGCCGCCTCCAACGTGATTCCACTCGTCGTGGCAGTCACATTAGGTAAGTATTTTATTCTATACTGCAGTATTATATGAAATTTGCTAACATAGCTTAGGGTTTCGAAGCGAAAAAGTCTTTAAGCGCTTGTTGAGTGTTATTTACTATATGAAGTGTCAATGGCTGTATAAGGACTATAGGTGAGCTAATTACTGGTTTGGATTGGCATTGTTACCTGGAGCAATTCAGATTCCACTATGTCAGAGACGAGGCTCGTCGACGACTGACCGTGAGGAGGGCCGCTGCAGAGGCACCGATGGAGATGGCGGCTATACCTGCCGCGACTGTGGGAAGCTCCACTATAGGAGCAACTGCTCCGCGGGCACGCAGTTACTTCTGCTGCCGCGAAGGATCGGATGTTTAGGATCTTCCTGATTAGTTAATTAATTAGACTTATTGTACACAATGTTTCTAGTTTTACTATAGTATTATTCTTGTTAACTATTATATACTGTTGTTATTGCATGCCTGTTGTTGCTCTTACCGGTTCTGTACTATTTGGACTCTTTTTCTACGGTTTTTTCTCTTGAAATGTTGTGAACCTCGTAAATACAAGGTTTTTCCTATTCATACCGATATATACGCTAATAAAACATTGATTATTGCCTGTCTAGTAGTTCAAGAGGTGGAGACCTTTTCGATAATTAAATACGTGAAATGTTGTCTAACTACGTTACAGAATTGAATGGTTTAGCCCGGTTCATGTGGATGGTCCGCTGGCGTCGCCCGTCAATGACCGTCAAATTTGGACGATCAATATCGATGACGTGAATGGACTCTCAAATCTAGGTACTATTTTAGTTTCCACTTCTTTTCTTATTAGTACATGTTGGCCTATTTTAATGTCAGAGGGTTTGGCTCGCTTACGCAGGTCATAAGAATGTTTTTGCGTCAGTTGGGCGGCTGTGTTGTTCTCTTTCACGTTTTGTCATATTCCTTTTAATATAGAGATTAGCTGGCCTACGTAATCTTGCTCGTCAGCAAATTTACGCGTAGGTAGTTGTAAAGCTGCTGGAAAAATATTAAAGGGGTCAAAACCGTGAATAACTACATTTCGTGGTAGAATTATCTACGTTTGTACTGCGAGAAAAATAACATCGCTCCACTGGTCCTTTCGCTGCATAGTGGCCATACCGATTAGTTCTTTTATAGTGCGATTCGATCGCTGTACTAGTCCAGTACTTTCATGGTGATAAGGGGTGCTGGTTTTATGAAGAACGTGGATACTTTTAAGCATCTCTTGAAAAGTATCGCTTAAATAATTAAATCCTTTGGCCGTGTCACGCAACTGAGGGGGTCTAAATCGGGCTACAAAACGATTCATAATAGTACCAGTGGTTATAGCATTTTGATCGGAAATAAGTTCTGCTATAATGTTCTTCGAAAACGAATCTGCGAAAACAAGGACGAATATATTACCGTTTCGCGTCACTGGGTGGGGACCAATTGTGTCAGAGTGAACGCGATCCCATGTAAGTGCAGATATCTTAAAATTAGATAGAGGTTCATTCGTCCTGTAGGCTTTGGGGTCCTTCCTCATCTAGCATACCTTACATTTAGTGACATAATCTCTAATATCTTGAGACATTTTGTTCCATAAAGCTATTTTAGAGACCTCCTCCTCCTTGAGTCTTCGTAATTTCTAGGTGTACAGCACCTACTTGAGAGAAGTGGATTTTTGAAATAAGATCCTGCTTTAATTTTATAGTGTCAGGAAGAACTAGAATGGGGTCCTGATTTAACCTAGATGGAGTTCCGCACAAGGCGTCTTCAAAATTTAGGTATTCTAGCAGATGAGGATAGTCCACGTAGCGAAAATCTTGGCACTGGAGCATGTTTTTATGCTCAACTATCCAAGGGCACTGATTTTGTTTTTTTCGTACCTCAAACAAATTCAGAACGGAGGGGTTCTCTACGGCGTTAGCCGATGGCGGATAGCGAGATAGTGCGTCGCACATGGCATTTTTGTTTCCTGGACGATACATGATGGTGATATCAAGTTCGTGTAGCGCAATTTGATACTTAGCTAACCATCCGGTCAAATCTCTCCGATGTAATAGAGCTTTGAGCTTTGGAGAATGGTCAGTAATTACGATTGTTTTTGCACCATCGATATACGGCCGGAACTTCTGTACCGCGGAAGCTGGCCCTAAAGCTTCTAATTCAATAGCAGGATAGCGAGATGCATGACTACTGAGCGTCCTACATGCATAGGCAATAATGAGAAGTGTATTATCCTGTTCCTGCTTTAAAACTCCTGCTACTCCTTTTGCTGAACTATCAGTCCCTATAATAAAAGGCAGGCCTAACTTGGGGGCTACCAATATGGGAGCGGTAGTCAGAGCATTCTTAAGGGTATTTACTGCTTCGTCACATTGGATGTCTATTTAAATGGGACATCTTTTTAAAGAAGATTGGAGAGAGGAGATGCAATAATTGCAAAGTTGCGGATAAATCTACGGAAGGACGAGCACATGCCTATGAAAGCCTTAATTTCGATGGCGATTTTGGCGTCAGATACTGATCGATGGCTTTCGTTTTATCCGGATTGGGACATATTCCATCCTGCTTAGATTGTAACCAATGAGGTTAATTTCCTTGCAAGCGAAATCACACTTAGAAGCCTTTAATTTCTTGCCTATCCTACCTCTCTATCCTACCTAAACTTTCGTCGATATCCCGAAGATGTTCATCCGGGGTTTCCGAAGTAATGATTAGGTCGTCGATATAAATAAAAAATTGGGCTCTAAGGCGCTTCTTTAAGTCATCCATAATTCTCTGGAATGTAGCCGGAGCTCCTTTGAGTCCCCTAGGCATACGAATACACTCAAAGGGACCTAGAACATATGCGAACGCTGTTCTTTCACAATGACTCTCTTCAACAGGGATTTGGTGGAAGCCTTGTTGGAAATCAAGTGAGGAAGAAAGACACTTGTTGGCACAAAGATCTATAATGTCCTGGATATTAGGTAGGATCGACTGCTGAGGTTTAGTTATTATTTATTAGTTATTATTATTTATATATTATTATTAGTTATTTAGTCCTCTAAAATCTATGGGAAATCGCTAGCTATCGTTTATTAACTAAAGCTATTGGGGCGCAGAAAGGAGAAGTAGACGCGCGAATTATGCCGTCGTTAAGCATCTGAGTGATCTGACGTTCTATTTCTTTACGTTTCTTCAAGAGTACCCTATATATTAGGTTGGAAAAAAGTTTCTTCACACTTCGAATTTTTTTACCGTTCTCCTTGTGAATGCTCTAGCCAATATTGATAGCTGATTTCGTAATCCTATCACACCTGTTTACCGTTCGCACACGGACATAGGTCAAGACCTTCTTGTGTTTCACTATCTACCCATTCTTCCGAACTCAACGCCAGATCTACCTCATGGCCATTTTCGGCACGGCATTCTTCATGAATCCATTAAAGGATCCACAGCACGTCAGGCAGCCGACCAAATTAACCGTATATATGGCTTGGGATCTACTACTCATCGCGCCTGTTATGAGTGGTTCGGAAAGTTTTTGAAGGGAGATTATTCACTCGAGTACAAAGCAAGGTCAAGAAGGCCAACTGAACTGGACGACACTGAACTACTCCATCTTCTTCGTACCGATAGTAGGCAGACGACACGCCAACTGGCAGAGAAGCTCGAAGTGTCTCATAGGATAGTGGGAATAAATCTGAAGAATCTTCGCTTTCATGGAAATTTGGAGCTTGGATTCCACATGCCCTGTCAGACACTCAGTTGTGACAGGCGATGAGTCTTGGGTTCTGTATGCCAACTTCCGAAGAAAAAGGCAATGGGTACAAAAGGGAGAGAACCCTAAGCCTGATCTCAAGCCCAGTGTTCACGAAAGGAAGATTCTCTTGAGTGTTTGGTGGATATCAGAGGAGTGATTTACTGGGAAACTCTCAGAAGTGGAGAGACACCTACTGCTGCCACATAGAGTGGCCAACTCCACAAAGTCGCCGCATATCTTCAAGAAAAGAGGCCTGAGAAGTCAAAGGTGATGATCCTGCATGACAATGCAAAGCGACATGTTGCAAGACTCACAAGAGAAACAATAAAGAAGCTGGGCTGGGAGGTAATGCCACATTCATCGTGTAATCTGACCTCACCCCTACCGACTGCCATTTCTTCCATGCTCTCAAGCAAGAAATTGGAGAGAAATTTTTTTGAACGGACGAGGACCTCAAAAATTGGATTCAGCGATGGTTTGACTTCAGAACTGCAGTCTTTTACGCGAGAGGAATTAGAAAAATTACCCAGTCTTTGGAGGAGTGTAGTGGAACAAAATGGAGTTTATCTCAATTGATTTGACTTGTTGTTGTGAAGTAATAAATCTTTGAAAAAAATGAAAAGACTTTTTTTCCAACCTAATACTTTCGTAGCTGGGACATTCTCCAGTCGGTCGATGCGGTGGTGAATGAGGCCGTTATAATGACCTGACCGTCGAATCCTACGAAAGCCTTACTATGTAGCCTGATGACATTATGGAGACGATTCTTCTGTTCTTCTGTTAAATCCGAATTACTTAAGTCGACTTCCTTGGCTATGTCATAGCGCATCGTATGGGCTACTGGAAAATAGGACATTCTAGACTCCCAATCCCCTTCGAGAGGTACGTATGGATGGGAGTGATTAACGTCTACGGCGAATACTTGCTCCTAAAATCAGGTGACGGGATAGGCTTTAGCAATATTCATGTTTTTGTAGAATATTATGTCAGTCCAAGAAAGATTTAATACCATTATGGGACATTGTCCGTTCTCGGACCTGGAAAAGCAGCGAGCTACAGCATAAAGAGAATCGGAGGGTCGATAAATGTCCTCTAAGGTGAACGTACTTTCTGCTGATGGGCAGCTGTCGCCATAGACAGCAATACAATTCTTACTTCTTTTTGGAAGTGATATGATACCCTTACGTCATAGTATTGTCTTTGAGGATGAAGTACCGAATTAATTTGCACTGTCTTATGAATCTGTGATCCTAGAAATACTGAATCATTGAAGAGATCAAGGGTCACTTTCAATACCCATGCATTTAGGCTATGTATGAAATCGGATCCAAAAAGAACGGATACTGGACATTCATAATCCGAAGGGATATGGAATCTGTGATCGATGGATTGGGAGCTAACCTGAACAGGTAAGTCCACAGTTCCTAGAATGCTTACAGTACTACCGTTCGCGTCACGTGCTGGTGTACTGTTGGAATGCTTGGCCTTATGTGTGTCGTTCAATGTAACAAGTGATGTGATTCGCATATGGGATATTGACGCTTCTCTATCAAATGATGCGACTGTTGGGATATTATTGATGACTACTTCTATATAGGGTAGAGAACAGTGGTCTCGGTTCAATGAATAGAGGGCATAGACCGGGGGAACGAAGAGACGTTCTCGGTCCGGTACAGTTGGTTCGACTATAACTGCATTAATATTAGGGTTACGGTTGCGTTTTGATGCATTAGGTGCGAATGAATGAGCTAAGCCTACTATTGCGGATGCCGCAGATATGCTAGCTCTACGAATTATATAAAGCTTAGTATAATAGATACAAAATACGACCATGATTACAATTATTAGCGAAGGTATTGTTATCGACATTACTAGGGACAATATAGACCATCGGATGCTTTCCACACCATCCGCAAGTTTCTTAGTCGTAGATAAACAGAACGCACTGAATCTGTAATGGATGTCCCCATATTTTGAATGTGACTTGGAGCATTTTCTAGGATTTCTCGCTTTCGTAAGCGATTCTCTAGTCTCTGGTACTGCTGCTGAAGAGATTTTAATTGATACTGGGTAGAATGGGCAAATCCTTCAGTTAATTGAAGGAGTTGCTGTTCAATTGAATGATTTCCATTTTCAACATGTGGACACGGTATTTCTGCAGAGAATTAGATGAGATCGTCGGAGTTAAGGACGGAGAAAAGAAAACGATCAAACACTTGAACCGGGAGTAAGTCAAAACAAGTTTTATTGATTTTATGATCAACAAAAACTTGTGTAGCAATAACAGATCGACAGCGTTTTACTAACAGTGCACCGTTTTCAGCAGTTGCGGCGACGTCGGATCGATCAAGGGGCAAGCGGGCCGTCCAGGGGCCGGATTCATCAACGAGAACGGAGGTAAATCTCATCACCGGTTCCCGTTACTGTCCGTCAGCGGCTCACTAACCGCGAGTTGTGATTCATCAAACTCGCAGTAAGTGATGGTGTTGTGGTAAAAATGACGGCTATTGTGTGTTGGCCGCAACAACGGCCCTCACTCCGGGAAATCGACAAATCGCCGCCAATGTACTACGACGGTGATTTTCACTGGATTTTTTATTCTTTTGGTCATTTTTTGCTGTAATTATCTTTGAAGTGGTGCAGATAGGGTCGTGAGGGAGGCTTGGGATGTCCTACGGCCCAACGTGCTTTTTGGAGCTGATCGAAATAAAATAAAATAAAATTTGTGATCGAGTCAGCTTGGCGAAGTATTTATATACAGACCCGCCTTTGTGTCTTGCTTAATTCTCAATAAGTCCCTTAGTGCAGTTTCCAAACAAAAGTTTTTCGACGGTCTTCGTCAGCGTTTTTTCTCAATCAAAGCGCACATCCGTCACTATATTTCGGAGTGATATGACATCGATGAAAGGCTCTAATACTATTTCCAGTCGTCTCCCATTAGTCTCTTTAGATCCTTTTGTGATACATTTCGTCTTCAAGACGATTGTTCAGCATAGGTTTTTGCCCCGATTTAGCCGGGCGTTTCTAAACCGATCCAGTACGTAATACATAGTTGGAATTCCTAGCACAGTACTATGCTTTAGCAGAGTTTATTACATTTGTATATTTAACAAATAGACCAAATACAGTGTAAATCAGTCAGTGCATAGTTACTAGACGGTGTGTGTGCACGATCACGCAGTGGAGAGTGGGCTGTTCCCAACGGTGTCGGTGTAAGGAGGAGGCTGGGTGTACTCGTAAGCGAGCGCCAATCACTGCAGCTGCTCGCCAATCTGTTCGGCTACCTGAAAACAACAAGTGATGGCGTTGTTATCACTCAGAGGTGGTAACACAGCACTAACTTTCTTAGCTCAAAGGTAGCAGTAGCAGCGTCAGATGACCACCGCACACCAGACATGCACGCACATCCCAATCACATGGCTGAGAACCTGTGCGCCTGATGACTACCCGATGGGTGGTTGAGAAGCGGCAACTATGTCCGATGACCCCTGAACCGGTAGAAGTAGAAATCGCTCTTCAGTGCGGAGAAGGTAATAGTGGGGTCATACTTCGTCAGAAATATAAATCTATGCTGATATCAGTAGTTGGCTCACTCTGAACTCAGGGTCAGAGGGGACTGGTCATCATTATGATATTATGAATGCGCGCCGATGGAGTAAGGGCGCAAACATCCTGCTCAGAAAACGGAAACTGCTGCTTCAAACTCCATCATGCACACCAGTTTTGCGCCCTTACTCCATCGGCGCGAATTCACAATATCATATCCAGCACAGTATCCAGCACGGAAAACTACTGCTCACATAGTGGCGATATCGCCAAAACATCTCCTAGTATCTGATATCAGACTTGTTTGAACATTTATAAACACAGACTTTCCCGTCTTCTGGCCTCTTGATACCATTGCATGGGCCAAATACGCATTCTAGCTTCAGCACGACATACCGTAGAAAAAGGATGCATGGCATATCCCAAATAGGGAATGCTTGACGGCAATCTTCATCCTTATCCTTCATTTCTCAACCAAAATATGTGATTGTTTATTCCCAAGATGAACAAAATCTTCACGAGTCCTCAAACAGGTTGCTTATAAGTGAAGAATAAATTCATAGAGTGACAGCGCACCTTTACTATGTTGGGAGTTGGGAGACCCTCTACATCGATGATAAAACTCAACTTCTCTCCTTGCGGCTCGAATTCCTTCTGATCCCTGGCTCGTTTGACAGCTACATGTCGTCCTGAGCGTGTTTTTCCAGGATGCACCTTACCGAGAAAGCTAACAACGATAATAAACCTTCCCTTAAACAGACGACGGTTGGGAGGAACGCGCTTTCAAGAACGAGATCCGGAATATTGCATTGTTCCAATATTACCTCCCATATTGTCCTTAATCGTTACTCTTTTGGAGGGCAGAAGGCAAACAGTTACATGGGAGGAAGACCGCGAAGACATGGTGATCCTGAGCCGTAGCAGACTGCGAATGCGCTTCCTGCCTTCCACCACATGGCACACTTCAACATTGGAGGTCATTTCGATTTCGAAGAGTTCGCTTTGATTTCGAAAATCTTAAAGCTAGCTTGGAAAAGTGTCTAACATTCGAAATGTGTCCACTTCGATCTGAAGGGCAACCAGTCCGTCGTGGAAGCGGAACACAAATTTGTTTTATAAAGTTGTTTCGAAAGGCATGCAAACGCTAAGAAACCGGATACGAAAAACAACTGATGCAAAACCAAGAGAAGCGCCAGTACTAGGAAGAAATAGGTCAGAATGTTCAAAAGTTCCGCCTCTGATCCACCCAGTACTGGCCTCTCGAGGGTCGGGAATATTAAAACACCAGCAACAACAACATCACATCAACACAAACAGCAACACCAAAAAATTCTAGGAAAGGGCGAATAAGAGCATGCTTACCTGAGAACAATGCCGAATAAATAGGCAGGGTAGGTGCCAATTATAGAATAGAATATAATAGAACAATGCAGCGTAAAAGACGACGTCGAAAAAGTGCAGGACCAACACAACTGGGACCGAAACTGGAACGATGCGACCTGAAACAGTCGAAATTGAGGTAAGAAACACACATATACCGACAAAAACGAAGCACACAAACGAATACGGCACCTAAAACCTACTACAACACGTAAAACCGAACGATATAGTCGCAGGAAGATCCGTAGCGCTTTGCAATCATCAGCTGTGCGGGATTTATCGATCCCTTGGCAAGGAGCCCAACTCGTTGCCACTGGGTCACCGTTTAGCCGTGGAGCGCAACCGCTGCACCCCGGTAACGGTTACCGGGCACTCCAGCTTCGTAACGGATACGCCGGATCTGAGGCCGCCGGATTTAACCACGTTTTGATGAATCCGCCAAACGGGGGTTTCCTGGTAAGTTTTGCCACTTACAGCCGGTAAATGGTTGAAGAATCCGGCCCCAGGTGGTGTCTACCACGCTATGAGAATTGATTTTCTGCGTATATATATTCGTACCCTCATGTTGTTAAAAATATGCCGTGACGAGATACTAGTGACGAATACGTGGCTTTGTAAAGAATCTTGGGGAACGGAATCAGAATTCATAGGTAAGGTACCATAAACTGTGTTAAGGCGTCCCTACTCTGATATTGTGAAGCACTAGATAATGTGGATGACTCTAAGTAAAGATGATGATCAGAGGGCAAGGTTGTAACCTTCCCGTTTGGTGGAGTCTGAGCAGTAAATAGGGGTACGCTCCTAGTTATGTTAGTAAAACTGTGAGGTGTCGGCGCTATCTGGGTCACTAAAGCTAGGTCCTTAGGATTGAAATAAGGGACATGTTGACTTCGTGCTCCAACTCCACTAGCGGACATATGAAGACCCAATTACCCGAACTCTTTGACCAAACAGTCATCGAATATGTCGGCAACACCTTCGATTAAGTCTCGGCGTAATTAGTGGCCTTTTCGTCTGTAGGTACCGTAACCGCGTTAATTAACGGAAGCGGTATTCTCCGTAGCGGGTAGTGCACAGCGTGTTGACCCTAAGATCTTCTTTCACATAACACTTACTGAGATTAAAGTCGGCATTGGTAATATTCCAACTTATAAGCTCTTTCAGGAGATCCACACGCCGGACGCGTCTCGAAGTCCGGAAGATATGCTAAGGAGGAGTTCGAGAAGAGGGACTGAGCAAGAGGAGGAATCTACATCGAAATTTGCTCATAGCGAGACCGTTTATTGTATCTACTCAATTTTCCAATAGTTTACAAGATGTATAGAGTGAAGGATCTATTTGGGAAGAGACTGCTGGCTTGGGTTTCATCTTAAGAGTAGAAAGTGGGTTAAAAGTGCGCTCAAAGTCCTCAGTTAAATTGTCTATAGAATAATCCTTGGTAGTAGTAGCAAACTGTAAATATGAGCCCTTGGGAAGACCACTAGGTTTTTCGGGAGTGTGAGGTTCGGAAGAAGTTTCCCCTACTCTTAGGAAGAAGTTTCTATGTCACCTTCACTAGACTTAAAATAGTTGTCGCGGAGAAGATTGTAACGTTCTCTACGCTGGCTGCGATCTGGCTTATCCTGACCCTTAAGGAGGTGTAGTGCGGCCTGGCCAGGACTTGGAAGCTCAGAATTTTACTTTAATTAAATTTTGAAAGGCCTCGTGTGAGTATGAGCATAGTTGATTAATTGAGCCATCGTCCTAGATGAGGTGCGATATGGTCTGATTCGGTCTTACTATTAACGGAAGCTCAGTGGAGTATTTGAAAAACAAGCTCTAGGAAATGGATTTAGCAATGCCGGGACCTCCATGTAATAACTTAGCGGGTCAGGTTATTAACGGAAAACAATGGGAGGCGATCCCGTAGTGGAAAGCACGACAGAAAACATGGTTCGCAGACTAGTTTATTCAAAATATGCGAAAAACACACAATGGATCATACATGAGGAGTAAAGGGCCTTAAAAAACTGGATCTACCTACTCACTGCTCAGACGGAAACTACTGGCTTTACATCTCCAGCTTACGTCTGGAGACACCCGATAGATCGGGACGAAGAGCGCGATGCGCAAGCGTCGGGATGATCGGCTCACAGAAAGCCGTCTCCCGCCCATATACGGTTTTCGGCCCTGGATCTCCCGATGGGCGGATGTAGCAAAGTCGCGGAGGTGGGAAGGGTCCCGTGTTGGCGCATGGTGATGAAGTGCGCTTGGATGCGTACTTACATCCTACCCCTAATTGAGGTCCATGACCACAGGGACCAAGTGGGACACTGGATACCTGCTTTCCATGCTGTTCTTCAGCGTGGTTGCCACGCTGCCGCTGCAAGGTTTGCATGCGGCTTAAGGGTATGTGGCTGGCTGACAAAAATGGCGACATGGAGATATGAGACAGCGGTCACTTCCCACTACGATTTATAAGTACCCCAATGACTTTTGCGCTTCTTACGGCCAAACGCATCACTGAACCTCCTTTTCCCTGTGATTCCCAGATCTGTCTGTAAAGTTCACTATTTGTGTGTACAGTGTTGTTGTAGAGATGTGCAAGGTTACTGTTTTTTAGACCTGAAGAAGGGCTTGAAGCCCGAAACGTTGTCAATAAAGGATTGACCATGTCGAGCTTCACTATTACGAAGTCGATTTTACACCCATGAAGCTCAGGGAACTAACGAACTTAAGAAATTATTAAATTTTTTAATTATTACTGATTACGGTATCAATAGCTTTCGTGGCGATGTCCGTTCCTCAATGTGGTGCCCCAGAAACTGCTCGCTTGTGCGGGCTAAGCTGAACAAGGACACTCGATTGTGCAGGTGACAAACCGCTGTGGCAGGCCGCTCTATCAGGGTCCCATGTCACATCACACGGTTGATGGCGTTATTTATTTCTAGCCAAGGATCTCCCTCGATAGAGAGCCTTTGGGCTCTCTTGTTAAGAGGGATTTCGGGCCGCTTGTCACAGGGCCACGTGGCGCGTTTCCGGGTGGTGGATAGGGAAACGAAAACGCGAACCAAATGCGACCGTGTACTGCCCGGAGGCGCAGGTGGGATGCAGGGGATGGACTCCTTGCTCCTGCTGTGTCGGGTAGACGCGTTCCTTGTGCGTGGGAGCGGCGTGTTCATGCACAGTGTGCGTAGATGTGTTTGCGCCTGTGCGGATTGTAACTGTGTCGGCTCGGCCAAAAGCTTGCACTCGGTAGACTGGGAGTACATGTAAGGCCTTAAGTCTCGCCCCGCCCTTCGGGCAGTCTCTCTGGCTGCCCGGAGTTCTTCGCCCGCACGACAGAGTCTGACTAGCTATCCGTGTGTACTAGAGTCAGCACTAAAGGGCCCCATTCCCCTGACCCCGAAAGAGACCCCATTTCCGCAGCGATGAGAAGGACGAGTACGGAGAGGCTGCTAAAATCTCAGGGCCTAACCAGGCTGCGCAGATTGAGAAGGACTAGAATGACGATCTGTACTTACAACGCCTGCACGCTCGCATCAGAAACATCCGTAGAGGACCTGATGATGCAATCCAGGAAGAGCAAGTACGACGTCATCGGACTGACCGAAACGAGAAGACACCATCCCCTACACGCCGCCTACGACTCCGGAGAAGAACTGTTCCTCGGAACATGCGACAGCAGAGAAGTAGGCGGCGTTTGGGTCCTCGTCAACACGTACTTGCCCATGAACATTGCCGCTTCAGTCGCAGACGCCCGATTCGTACGAGTCTCTGACAAGCAGAATCGGACGACTGCGACTGAAGCGATGTGGCTCCGAGTCAGCTTTGACTGTATTCGTCGCGTATGCCCCAACATCCGACTACGACGACAAAGAGGTCGAAGCCTTCTACGTGGAGCTGGAGAAGTTCTATAAGGAAGATCACACCTTCTACAAGTTGATCGTCGGCGACTTCAACGCCAAGATCGGACCGCGAAGGTCGCCGGAAGAACTTCACATCGGAACCCACGGTTTGGAGTGGAACGAGCAAGATGAAAGGCTGTCTGAGTTTATCATGTCGACCAAGACCATCCATGGAAACTCGCAGTTCAGAAGCCTCCCTCCCTATGATGGACCTGGATATCCCCCGGTGGCCAGTTCCACAACGAGATCGACCACATCATCTTCAGCCGCAAGTATTGCCTGACCGACGTTTCCATTGTCCCCAAGTTCTGCACGGGATCGGACCACCGCCACCTTTGCGCAAGGTTCCGCTTTTTGCGTCAAGGAGAGAAGGCCATGAATTTCAAGAAGAGGAATCCCAGAAGGGCCATTATCAGGGACCTTTACACCTCTCTTGCCGGCCTTTGGGAAGATACAGTTATGGACAACATCAACGAGGAATACGACCACTTGAGCGCCATCTCCGCGATAGTGCATCTCCGCGATGAAGCTATGCAAAGCGGCGATAAAGGAGGATCGTAAGGAGAGAGGGGAAAGGGGCGGAAGTCTTGGCTGAAGCAGCAGCGGCAGGGTTGAGCATCCGCGATGCCCGCCGGAACTTCGCCAACTTCAAGACCAAGATGACCGCTCTTCGACGTCCTGACGGAACCGTCACCTCTTCCAGCAGGACCATGGAGAAGGTCATCCACGACTTCTACTCCGATCTCTTCGATAGCCACGTATACCTGCCCCACGCTATCTTCCGCAGGATGGATACGTCGTCCCCTCTGTTCTCCATTCCGATATCCGACACGCCATCTCCTCGGTGAAGAAACGTACAGTACCGGGTCCCGACAGGGTCAGACCCGAACACCTGAAGAAACTCCCGCCAGCGCTCATCAACACCCTGGCGCAGCTCTTCACACGCTACCTGTCGGAGTGCAAGGTTCCATCTCAGTGGAGCAGCAGCAGGACTGTCTTGCTGTACAAGAAAGGAGACGTGCACGACATTGGCAACTACCGCCCGATATGCCTGCTGTCCGTAGTCTACAAACTGTTCCACTCGAGTCATCCTGAATCAGATTCAGCACAACGCTGGACGAAGGACAGCCATGCGAGCAAGCAGGATTTCGGAGAGGATTCAGCACGATCGACCACATGCACACAACTACAAAGCTCATCGAAGTGTCGCGAGAGTACAAGCTGCCGCTGTGCCTTACGTTCATAGACCTGAAGAAGGCATTCGACTCCGTTGAAACTGAAGCGGTCATCGAGGCCCTGCTCACTCAGGGTATTCCTACTCAGTACATCAGAGTCCTTCGAAAGCTGTACAGTGGATTCACGACCAAGATCTCACCATTCTACAACGACGTCGTCATCGTCGTAAAGAAACTGGTTCGGCAGGAGGATACCATATATCCGAAGCTCTTCAGCGCCACACTCGAAAACGTCATGCGCGAGCTAGCATGGGAAGACATGGGAGTGAAGTTCGATGGCAGACAACTACATCATCTTCGCTTCGCTGACGACATCGTGCTCATAACACCGAGCATCAGCCAGGCGGAGCGAATGCTGGCCGACTTCGATCGTGTATGTGGGAACGTTGGACTGCAGCTGAATCTTACGAAGACGATGTTCATGAGGAACGGACGAGTTTCTGATGCCCCATTCTCGCTCAACGGCATCTCCGAATGCTCCAGCTGTGTGTATCTGGGTCGCGAAGTTAGCATGGCCAACGACATAGCACCAGAGCTGAGCAGGAGGAAACGAGCAGCTTTGGGAGCTCGAGGAAGTCGCGAAGAAGTCGAAGAACGTCCGACTCCGTGCCCACCTATTCGACTCCACTGTTCTGTTCTGTTCTCGTTCTTCCTGCCCTAACATACGCCTCAGAGACCTGGGCTATACGAAAGCAGGTTGAACACGCGATTAGCGTCGCGCAGCGTGGAATCGAGAGGACGATGCTCAGAGTGACATGACTCACGCAAGTGAGACAAGGCCTCCGGAGTTCCGAGCTTTGTCAACGTTCGATGGTCAGAGACGCTGTCGCGTGGGCAGAGTTGTCAAAAATTGGGTGGGCCGGCCACGTAATGCGCTTCGCAGGCACCCGCTGGACGAGAGCCGTTACCGACTGGATTTCGCGGGACGTCAAAAGAACACCAGGACGCCCACCAGCGCGTTGGTCGGACTTCTTCGTTAAAGCCCTGAACGACCGATATGACGCTCTTCGTGTCCCTCGAGCGAGGAGGATCCATTGGAGCACTCTGGCACGCGACAGGGACGAATGAAGACGCTGCTGGCACCCGCTCGAGCAATTCGATGATCAACGGGACGACAGGTGAGACAGGTGATTTATTTCTAGAGACGACGTTACGGTGTCCGCAGGAGCTGACGCGCACTCGCAATGCCCGTCGAGTGTGTCGAGTATATGAGGGTCCTGATGGGCGGCATCGGAGGCCAAACCAGCTAGTCCGAAAATCCCGCGGAGGTTCATTGGTATTATAGAATGCTCGCCTGCCACGGTAACAGCAGCATTCCTTCAGAAGTCGACAACCTTGGTCAAGAAACTGGTCGAAACTTTCCACTTGCTTTGAAGCCTATCTGATCACTGGCACGTTTTCTCAATCCGCACGCTCGTTTCGTTACACAATGCCTGTGGCACGCTAATGAATCTCTATGGATAATCTGCCGATCTTCATTCACTCCCTTTAGCTGTGTGCCATAGTTACAGTGATCAACTGCCAATGCGGAGACTATCGCCTATGGTTAAAGTCAAAGGGTCCAACACGTTACCAAGTTCTCCTCTCTTCCCATCTTGGTGTGGCTTACAACGTGAGATCATCGTCATCATCATTTTCATTAGCGTCTCCTCCACTCTTCTGGTGTGGTGACGCCAGCTCCCGATCAAATGCTTGATCATTATGCACACCAGCTATCTTTAAGTCCACGTGCAACGCATCTATCCAAAGTTGCTTCAGGCGTCCTCTGCGCCGCTTTCCAAGGATCCCAAGGTTTAGGCCAATCTTGCGGACGGTGTCATCGTTGTCGCGACGGGCGTGGCCGTACCATCGAAGCCGAGCTTCGCGCAGCTTCTCAGCTATCGTGTCGACACCGAACATTTGTCTTATGGTGTCACTGCGAACGCGGTCCAAAAGCGTAATTCCGGCCGTCCTCCGTAGCATTTTCGTTCCCATTACCAACAATTAAACCAGTGGGTATGTGGGGTATAAGAGGTAGAGATAAGGCAAGAGTCAGAGACGCAGGCTTCGTGGATATCTCTACCCCCTATAGCCGCGGGTTAGTCGTTGGTGAATCCGGCCCCAGGTATTGTCTTGTCGCAGAGCACCCAGTCAACGCGCGCCATTTGACCCAGGCTGCACTCACACGCGCATTCACCTCCAACCTTAGGGTGCCATCGGACCACCTCCAACCTTAGGGTGCCATCCAAGATACCTGAAAGATGTAACTCGTGAGAGCTCAGAACCGCTGACGTTAATTGATCCATGCTCGTTCACATCCGTCGTCAAATACTCCGTCTTTTTGACGTTTAGCTTGACACCGAGCGGTCGCACCACCCCTGTGCCTGTCGCTGGAGTTCGGTCTTATTTTCACATGCAAGCATGACGCATCAGCATACGGCAGCGTCCAAGGTGCCGCTATTTGGAGATGTCGTGAGATTGCATCCATGACGACAATGAAGAGCAGCGGGAGCGCAGATCCCCGGTGCACTCCGACATAGATTGGAATCTCCATCGAGGTTCCCACTGGCGCTCGCACTCGACTCCTTGGGCAAGTTTAGAATGCGCACCCACTCAATAAGCCCTTCAGGAGCACCACGTTATGGCGACGCGCACGATATGGCATTTCGCGAAACGCGGTCGAAGACTTTCTCCAGCAAGGCAAAATGCACCCGTTTCTGTTTCTTGCGGTGCTTCTCCAGCAGAAGCCGAACGGCGTGAATGGCATCAACAGCGCTACAGCCAGAGACGAAACCACACTGATTCGTGGAAAGCTGTACGACATTCCGGATACGTCTATCGACAATTCGCTCAAAGATTTTCACGGCTTGCGAAAGAAGGCGAATTGGACGGTGATCAGAGCAGTCCGCAGGACTGCCCTTTTTCTTCCAAATCGGGATGGTCGTGCTTTACTGCCAGCTCTTAGGCACTATCTTCTCAGCAACAACCTGAAAAACTCTGTCAAACCAGTCAGCAGGGCACCAGTCCTTCGACTTCCACAGGTAGACCGGCAGATCATTGGGACCAGTGGTATTGCCCGACTTCATCTTCCTCGGGACTGCTTCGGTTCCGCTTAGTGTGAACTTCCCAACGGGACCGTATTCAAGAGATGCAAAAAGAACAGCGGGTTCTTCAAATCCTACGTTCGTGATTTCCTGGAAGTAGTCGCGCCACCGCTTCACAGCCCTCTTACGATCCATCAGAAGATGACCGTTCTCGTTGTTAGTGCCAAAGAACTCCTCGATTTTTCTGCTTGGCGACAGCGAGCTTTGACGAGTCGGTAAAGATCGCTGATCGATCGAGGAGCTCACCATCGCAGGTTTCCAGTTTTCGCTCACATCAGCGTAGTGTGCGGATTCAGCAGCGGCCACTACCTTGTTTGGGCTTTCTTCGCTTCTCGATAATTCCGTCAATTATGTATTGTATCATCGATGAATACGTAGTAGAGCTGTTTCTTTTCTCGGACTTTCTCTATGACATCGTCAGTCCACAGCCATGCCTCTTGTCGTCCCAGAGCCGCCCAGGCTCCGTTGTGGCGAGTTCTACGCGTACAGCCCGACTTATCGCTTCGGTAGCCCCTTTCCATGTTTCGTCGACGGTCGTTACTATCGGCAACCGAATGCGAGAAATAAGAGCTGCATCTTTCTCGTTCGTTCAACCGCCACCACTTGATCCTCGCTGGACCGCATCGCTCAATCTGCCTCCGCCTCGGAGCGGCAAATTTAAAAGTGCAGATCAGCGGACGGTGTTGTGTGGCAACCGTCTCATACGGCACGGTCTTCACGTCTGTGACAAGGCCTTGGTCGCGACGCCCAACAAGGACGTAGTCAATCTGCGTTTTGGCGTTCCCGATATAGAACGAGATGAGGTGAGAAACACGTTTTGGAAATTTGGTGTTCACAATGGTGAAGTTGTGCGAGTCTGCATACTCAAGTATGCGCTCACCATCGGCGTTGCGTGGCCCATAGCCAAAACCACCACGACAGCTGTAGCCGTCTTTACCTGCTCCGACGTGACCATTAAGGTCACCTGCCACAACATTCATATCTTGTGACGGCACTTTCGCTGCCTTCTCATCAAGAACGGACAACAACTCGTCCTTGGTTTGCTTGGAGCAACCTGTCTGCGGAGCATGTGCGGAAAAGAAATGACATCGTTGCTCCTCTACGACGACAACATTCTTCATCTAGCGGTCATCGAAACGTTCTACACTTGCAATCGCGTCACGGAAACGTTCGGAGGCGATCATACCGACAGCACAGGTAGTCCTGAGACTTCCACATAGAACGGTCTTAAAGCCTCGTCCCTTGAATTGCAACAGGACCACCTTGTCTCCTGCACCGCCCAGAAATATATCTTTCTTCGCTCCAGTGCTTCTACCAACTCGCACGAGCGGCCCGTCAACATACTCACATTCAACGTTGCTGTGCGGGTCTTGCCTACGTTGCGGAACTTTCGGACTAGCTCATTGTCCCCCCCCCCCCGATGCCGTCCTCGCATCATGGACCCTCGCATACTTCTCACACTCGACGGGCTTTGCGAGTGCGCGGCGGCTCTCGTGGACGCCGTAGAATTTACTCGAGAACTCTTAAGCGCTATTCACTATATGATGTGACATAAGACGTTCGTAGGCCGGCCGCAAGGCCTGTCGGCTGCAATCGACTGTCCGTGTTCGATCTAGCTCGCAGAGCCTTACAACGTGAGATCGACCTAACAAAAGAGAAGTGCCGATTTTGTCTAGTCGAACTGCCGTGAATATTCCCTAAGCTGAAGTGTCAGTGATGCCAAGGCTAATGCACCGTCAGCCAAGACTCCCCTCTGTAGTGGCGGAAGTTTTGATCAACAAACGAACATAGAAGCGCTAATCCGCACCTTCATTGTATACGTCTTATAGGCCTTATCTCCCTCTTAATAGGAAAGCCTCGCTACTCCATTTACAAATGCACTGGATAGTGAATCCTATGGAAGCAATTGAGTACATCTGCTTCACAGAGACAGATATCGCGGCATTTTCGATTATTGTCTAAAGTTTGCTCATACGACATTTGTAGATTGTCATTTGTAGAGAGGTCACTTTTCCATTTCCTTATTCTACTCTCCAATACACCTTTGTTCTTGATTCTGAGCGTGAGTTCACTTATTTGAGATATTACAGCGAATGAGCTCCTTCACCGAGAGCCAAAGTGAACTGCTAACTTCAGCTCAGTGTATGGTGAATTTTCAAATTTCGAATTGCTCTCTTCTAAAGGGTTTCAATTTTCACCCATTCCCAAAACTTGCTGGAACCTATGAAATATTGGGGCGATCCGCTAACGATAGACGAGCCAAGGTTAACCCAGATCACTATATATTCTTTAACTAAAGGAATTGGACAGGAAATTGAACAGTACTGTGTACTGTCCAACACTGTGCACTATGCACGAGAAGTTGAACGGCCAGAGAAGAGAATAACACTCACTAACTTATACGTTCTATTTTTACATAAGACAGCACCGAATTTTAAGTTGGTCAACATTAAGGTGGTCAAAATGTCTTCTTAATAGCTTAATGGAGGCTTTCTCTGGAGTTCTGTGATAATCGATTGTGCATAATATATGTCGCGCACAAAGAGCGCGACTGCTCGCCATCTGTGCCCCATATGTTAGGACCAGCTAGGCGGAGAGCTGGTCCATGGGCAGTGTCGTCTATCAGAGCCGTCAGGAGTGGCAGCTCATTTAATAAATAGTTATTAAAGACCACTGAACCACCGTCTAGCCCACCTAGGGCAAAGTCTCCAATAAAGGAGCAGGACACCACAATATACAAATGCAAATTCTGTGCATATTATACAAATAACATTGCACAGCCAACATAAAAGCAGAGCTTTAGCACAAAAATGGCGTCAAGGCAATATGATAATCTAATACGCTCGTCAACCATTGCCTTTCCGAATATCAGAGTTCTTTCCTTGAAACCGAGGACTGATTAGAGAAAATAAAGCTCAGGAGTCGAAATCCGCTTCCAAACAAATGTTCGTACCGAAATTTGGAGAATGTAACTGCTGCTATGAGCAGAACCTTAAACTATTTACGACTGGTAGAAGCGGGTAGTAGCTTATTTGCATTCATTATTATTTTGTTTATTTATTTACACTTATTCAGACTTACACCAGTTAGCTTACATTATTTATTGGATCTATCCTAGTCCGGGGGGCCACATCACTAAAAAGTATTATATGTAACAAATCCACTTGAGACTTACCTATCGGCTCCTACAGAACAACTTAGGACCCTAAACAAGAAAAAGTCAAAACAAAAAAAAACGAAAAATTGCATTTGTTGCGATTGTAAGCCGGCAAAGTTGTGCGCCGTCCTCACCATGTTGACTGCTGGTTATAACATGTCAGGCAGCGGTCAGCACGCGGCATGCCTCCATTCCGTCGCTCTTCGCCCGCCGAGGCGATTGAAAACCGCGGCGATTTTTTATTTTATTCGTTCGTGTTTGGTTTCTTTTAGGTTCTGGCTCGTTCTCTAGGAGCCGCTCGGTAAGTCTCTATTCATTTTATTCACCTACTTTTTAGTTAAGTGGCCTCAGGACCAGGATAGATCCTATTTGTTTGTTTATTTATTTACACTGACAGCAAAGCGAAGGAAATGAAGCAGAGCAATTCTAAGGGTGAAAGATTTGTTATCAGCGGTTACCTTACTCTTCGAAAAAGATTAATTGAGCTCTGCTCCCTGCTCAGAGCTCCGCTTTCTTTGAAGTCAAATTACAACATTTTGGAGAAAGAACATGTGCCGGTCATTTTAGTGGGAAAAGTAGGGAAAAGTTTTAGTAGGGAAAAGTTTTAGTAGGAAATAATTAAATCATTCATCCAGTTGTTCTGTCGCGGACCGGTTCCTTTTTTTTTTGTTCGTCCAAACGTATTTCTTTTTTATTGAATTTCTACTAGCTTTTGCTTAACTTTCTTCTTAGGGCAGCCTTCTGTTGTCCTCTCCTTGCGCAGTGAGGGCTGAAGTTTCGTACCATTTTGTTTCCTGTTCCCTTATCCTTGTTCTTCTAGTTTTCGTTTCGGGATCAATAATACGCCGTCTGTCTACGGCAAATCAAATAACATGGTGCGAACGACCCGTAGGCAGGTGATCAACAGCAATGGCCTCATGTAAGGAATCGCTGCTGCTACCGCTAACAGCTCCGATTGTCACTCCACCGTTCCAAACGATGCTGACTTCAACAAAATGTCAGCAAATGACCTTATTAATAACATCTTAGCACGAAATAATGATCCAGTAATTGACCAGATGTTGAGGGCGTTCTCAGCGAAAATTCCGAAGGAATTTTCTGAATATGTTGAAGGTGAGTAACCTTTCGCAGCATCGTTATTGCTGGCATTAAGGAGGCAGTCGGAGACTGTTCACCCTCCGAACGTCAAAACGATTTGAAGGGTAAGGTAGCGGGGGTATTAGATGTTGTACAGGATGAGTGCAGACCAGTAGAATTTTATAGGATGCGTAAAATGGGTCAGGACCGTGCGCGACTAGTTTAAGGAGAGCTTCCTTCCTGATTTCATTGGAGGAGAGCACTAGCGAACGCACGTTTGCTTCGCGCTGCCGGCTTCGCCGACGTATTCGTTTGCAGAAGTATGACAGCGGAAGAAAGACTCAGGGATTTCGAATTGCGTAAGGATGCTCGGGAGAAAAACAAGGGCAAGGAGAAAAAGGAATGGGTGGTCTATCGCAGTGAGCTGAAGCACGTTTCTGACAACTCCCGTGGGGCTCCGGGAAATGTGTGGGCGAGCACAGTGGACCCCCATCATTCCTTTGCTCTCTTCTAAACACAAGCAGTCTAGTAAACAAGCTCCACCACCTCCATCACCTCCCCTCTGACACTGAGCCTGGCATAGTTTTCATAACCAAGACATGGCTTACATCGAAAGTTCGAAATCCCAAAATTATTGCCAATCTTCCTTATGAAATACTTAGGGCGGATCGCGGTAGGTCTAGAGGAGGAGGTGTTCGCTGTTTAACTAAACGTGGAGTTCTTGCGCACCCTGTTGACGTGGAATCTCGTCTAAAATCGGACGTCTTGTTTGAGACATTCTATCACCCAACATTTCCTCTTCCATAAGATTTACAGGTGTACTGTGCGTCTAATTGCCTAAAAATTGATGATGATGAACTGATTGAGTTACTCTCTACTCTTATAGCGAATAGGACTAAAACAACAGTTCTCGGCGACCTCAATCTGAGAATTGACTGGAGTAGCCTAGTCCCACGGAGTCCTAGCGCAGCATACTTTCTGAAACTTTTTATCGACTCTGGGTTTAAGCAAGCAGTCAACGAATCAACGCGTGCCGACTTGATGTTGTGATTACTGCAACCCCTATTGTCCACTGTGTTACAACACACCCTCTATCAACGGCTGACCACTGTATCACAAACTTCTTTGTTGATTCCTGGCTAGTCGTAGAGACCGAGAATTTACCATTACCTAATTTTGGAAGGATAGAATGTCGTTCGTTTAATGAAAGCCTGATCCATATTGATTGGCTAAAGTTGTTTTATGGTTATTCATCCACGACGGGACTTTATCAAAGGTTTTGTAGCATTATTTATGATAGACCTTCCTATTTTGTGCCCTTCACCGTACGAAAGCTACCAAGTTAGCCATATGTTCTTCAGTATATACGAAATTTACTTACTCAGAAGAAGAGAGTATTTATACAGTCATCTGACCCTCTGAATAACACTCTTTATAAGACAATTTGTTTGTATATTGACCGTAATTAAAGGAAATTCTTTTCTAATAGTGAGCATAGTTTAGCATCTTACACGTCCTTAAGGAAGTTGCATACAGACATACGAAGCAGAATGAAGACTGATGCAGAACCTTTTGTTCTACTTATGGTTAGTAAAGACGGTTCAGAATGTCGTAGTGATTTCATTAAAGCCTCAGCTTTAGCTGGTTGCATTGCATCCGTATTCTCGAACGATAGCGCCTATATCGCCGCTCATGTTGGACCAACAATTTCTTGCCATAAATTATGCAATATATATATATATTTTTATCCCGAGGAAGTTTATAAGGTTCTGAAGGGTTTGAAACCATCAACTACGGAATCTTACGATGGAATTCCTTCAATTGTGTTCAAAAAATGTGCTAGGCCCTTGAGTAAGCCTCTAGCGCACATTTTTACTGTCTCGCTGATGTTAAGTGAAGTACCTGAAGTATGGAAGGATGCCTTAATTACTGCTATTCCTAAGACGCTCAATCCTTTGTCGGTAACCGATTACCGCCCAATAAGTATTACGCCACAATCAGTGAAAGCTATGGAAAGAATTGTCAGAGATAAATTAATAAACCACTTGAAAAGGCTTCACGTGTTTCTACCAGAACAACATGGTTTCCGTTTTGGTCGTTCGACAATCACTAACCTGGGCGATAGCGTGTTTGATTGCAGCCTAGCACTCAACCAAGGTAATTCAATTGATGTACTTTACGTGGACTTACCTAAAGCTTTCGACAGAGTGAATCACTGTAAGCTTCTTCAAAGACTTTCTTCGCTTGGTATAGATGAAAACCTGCTAAATTTGTTTTCATCATACCTCGAAGGAAGGCATATGACGATAAGGATAGGTCGTCAATTTTCAAAACGCTACTGTTGCCCTAGTGGCGTTATTCAAGGAGGAGTGCTTTTCTCCGCTAATTTTCTCGATTTACACTATAGAGTTACCCCTCTTGCATACATCACCAAACGTCAAAGTTCAATTATATGCCGATGATATAAAAATTTACGGAATATAAAATAGAGATAATTGTGCTGATGTGACAGCAGCTCTAAAACTTTCCATTGAAAAGCTTACTGTTTGGGCAGTTGAGCGGGATCTAGCCGTGAATCTATCTAAATCGTTTGTTGCGCAATTTGGTGGTTTACCGCCCAACAGATACGAGATAGGTAGGGTTATTCTAAATAATTGTGACATTGCCAAGGACCTTGGCGTAGCCGATGATTCTTCGCTCAGTTTCACATTGCATATTGATCAGGTGGTTAGAAAGGCATATACAGCTAGCTTTCCATATTGCGCCATGTTCATACTGATAACACAACAATCTTGGTTCGGTTGTACAGATTCTACGTTCTGCCACATTTAGAGTATTGCTCCCAAGTATGGACTCCCTCCACTAAGAAGCAGGCCCTTAAATTAGAAAGGGTTCAGCAAACTTTCAGAGGATTGTGTGCAGTAGGATGAAATAAAACTCATCGCATTTACCTGCATATGGTGATCGTTTGACGCTTTTGGGCCTAAATACTTTTTTGTACAGGCGGATCTTTGCTGGCCTCACCTTTTTCTTCGCGGAGAGGTAAGACTTGCGCCCAGTAAATACTGAATATTTAGACCATGCGGCGAACGTTCAAGTGGGTTCAGGCTAGACTATTCTAAGATTAACAGGAACAAGGAATCTAAGTTATTTAAGTTTGCTTTCTTTAAATTTGTTAGGTGGGTTCATCTCTTACCTGCTGAGTTTCTAGCCTCGAGCAACACTCCTCTCTTTAGAAATAATCTGGTGAAAACTGAATTACTGCAAGTTTTGGGCATTGAGGATATACAGTAGTGTTTCCTTTTATCTATGCATTCAGAAAATCTCAAAATCGCCTCTTCTGTGCCTGCTATTCTGTTTAACCTTCCGTCAGCCTAGCCAAGCTTGCACTAACCCTTGTGCTTTCAAGTGGCATGGATTACGTTCTTTCCTCTTCTTCTTTGATGATTAAGTGTGCTGTCTTAATGAATATGTCCTATGTTTTAAACTGAGTTGAGTGATCTTACTTCTGTTCTGTTCAGCTTTAGTAATTTGTTATATTACTTCTCAACACGTGTTGTATTCCCTCTGTTCGTATGGGTTGCAGGGATTTATATTCAAACAACATGCGCTATTTTTCCCTACTGGTAGCTGACTATTCTTTTTACCTGCCAACAAGTTGTCTGTCCTAGCTGCCGGTTCCTTGGGCAGCCAGAGTCCCATGTGCCGAAGTGCCGGTATCTACTCAGGGTGTCATAGCTGGCTGACGGGGAGAGGCAGGCTTCGTGGGCTACAATCAATTCTAAATGCTTACTGTAAAAGACTATTAGGTTTTCTATTAGGTCTTATTCGTTTGTTGGATTGACATTGTTTAGGCTACATGAGGAGATTTTCTTCTAGTATCTAAGTTCTACTTCTTACTTTTTGAGCATGATATCATTATATAGGCTCTCGCAGCTCAGACAGGTGGCTTCTGAGATTCCTGTTTTAATGTATAACGTTGTCGCTTCAATCTTGTATTGTTGCCTGGTTCTGCTTCTTCTTTTTTGGTTGCACGGCTTATTCTGTTTTTTTTGTTGTTGCTCTCCCATATAGTGCGCGTCCGTGAGACATAATAAAAAAAAGGCAGCAGTACAGAGGAAGTGAAGCACAGCAGAAAAGGCGTTCACCTCTCCAAGCCTGGGGATCTACACTACGGTGCAAAATTATAGGTTCAACCCCGATTTGTCCTTTAGCGCCCGAAAATCCCGCTGCCAAGGCTCAATGATGTTAACATCGTATTCCTCACTATAGAAAGCCTCATCAGAAGAATTCGTCCTGTCGGACACATCAAGATTCCACTTCTTTTAGACAACTGGAGAGATCTGAAGAAAGAGGAGTGAGTATTCTGCATGCGCAACTTTGGCTGTGGAAATTTCACGGCTTCGGCTGCGTTTTCTGGATGCTAACTTGTTGCATCAAAGTTCGTCTCGTGAAGGATGAACCGTGAAGGCTACCAGAAATTGCTCGGAGATCACCTTCTGCATATGCACCTTTTGTATACCATGTATTTCAGAAAATTTCGTAGGCACACTTTATTTTCAAAGACACAGGAAAGTCTAATATTTTATGGGATTGTGATTGCCCTGGAGCGGCTGATATTGATAGTGATAAAGAGCGGCGTTAAACAATGCTTTTCAGAAACAATACCTTTCTAATTCTACGGCAAGACGAGGAGACAGTGTGAGAGCGTATTTGGACTAAGCAATGAATTGCGGTAGTCAACCGATGAATAAATCAGTGTTTTACCCATTACGGACGAATCTAGCACCACTTCAATGACTACGGAGCGATGAAAGGCTAGGCCTGAGAGAGAAATCCAATAGGATGTTCGATTCAAAGTGCAGACCTATTTAGTGTGTTCAGGGATGAGCAAATGCTCTAGTGGTTATGATATGTTATGTGAATTTCTAGTTACGATTCTTTCTAGTGCAAGGGGGAATGAACTCGAAGCCACACCCTTTGCTTAACAGGATTCTGGCCCGTTACATTCATCAGTGCTGTTTGACCGAAGACAATATCCGCGATGTCCTCATGGCCCATCAATCCTATAAGTCCTACAAGAAGTTCAGCAAGCGGCCACCATACGTCTGTTGGGGGCTTCGCCCCTAATTCCGGAGAAAAGAACGCCTGACCGTTTCCTTTTCTTCTTCAGGCCTTCTTACTTTCATTACAGTAAAAACTTGGTCTTACTATATAGAAAGGTCAGAATCTTCAAAACTGTTCCTGTGGTTCCTATCAACCCTCTGTGGCCTGTGCTCGATTTATTCTGCGAAGTACCTGTTCTCCCCGTGGCGAGAAACAGATCGTGAGAGTCCGACCCGAGCTGCTTAATCTGCGAAAACATAAATAAAATCACACGATATTGGTCGACAAACCGGACCGTTTACTCCCCTACGGCAATAGTACTCATCCTATTCCTGTAATTCTCCCTAAAACCTGAGGAACGGAGTGAGAGTCAAACACACGAATCCTCCTTTCACGAATCCTTCTGAAGCTGTTCTGAAAATCGAGCGCACACTAGTTCAAAGTCTGATCTGTGGCACGACTGATTCTTGATCCAGACGCACGTTGTACGACATCCGTTCACGTTTTCTGAATCCGGACACATGTTGCATAACGTCTGTGACGCATTTGCCGAGTCCCGAAGCAGGTGTCACAACGTTGCCACGACGTCTATAACATATCTTATTCACCTCGACACACACATGACGTCTGTGACACGTCTTCTGAATGTCGACCACGTTGTACGATACTGAGAAGAAGTATTGCTCTCCCTTTACTGCCCCCTTAGTGCTCCCCCTTGGTGGTCACCCTTGCTAGTCCCCCTCTATTGGTCCCCTCTTATCGGTCTTCCTTTATTGGTGCCCCTACTCTTCTAAATCACGACCCACGTCAGAGACGTACGCTGCACGTCTTCTGAATCCCGGCACACGCTGCATTATGTTTGCGCCGCGTCTTCCGATAAATTCGCCGCCGTGGTTGAGCTAAAAGAAGAACCTCTGGCATACCCGGCCCTGTCGACATTCCACATCTTGGTCCCTCCCCTAACTGACAACCGTTTCCACGAATTGACGGAATTATATATAGTACGCTGGAAGGATTTGCAACTCATTTCGTGGAAACGGTCTGTTGAAAAAAGGTGTCTTGAAAGTATCCTTTATCAAGGCGGATTAACATAGAAGGGCTAGAATGACGAAGTTGAATGCCTACGGGGAGGGTTCTGTTAGTTGCGACCGACGGCTTCCTGCGTTGTTTTCCGCAGAAATAATATTTGACTGATAGCGACCTTAGAAGCTCTGTATGTTTGTCGTTATTGTGTACGGTCAGTGTCTCCCTTGCGGATTAGTCAGCTCACCTTATCCACGCCCACCACGTTTGTTGCCCTTTACTTGCTTGTCGCCTCTCACCGGTGAGAATTCCTGAAAGAATTCTCTCTCCACCTTCAGTAAACAATTATCAATTAATACGGCTTCCTCCGTTATAACAGCTCCGGATAAGACGTGACTTCTGATATAACGCAGCTCCGGATAAGACGTGACTTCTGATATAACGCAGATTTTTCGGGAAACGGTCAGCTTTCCTTTACGCCAATACGAACCAACTCCGGTCAAGAGGCGTCGGATATGCGGCTACTTCCATCATAGCTCGGAATTGCATCGAATATGTGCTGTGCGATTTAACAGCACTCATAGAGCAATGAGCTAATATCCCGCCCCAGAGGCAAAGAGTACGGGCCCGTGTCTTGCCTGGCGCGAGAGCTTCGATCGCAATAAAAGACCTTTTAACATCGGGTTACGCAGCTTTGTTGATGATCATGCTACCTTGCCTCTTCTACTTGTTATTCCTAACAAAAATTTGATAGCCTGTGCGTATTACAGGGAGTATCTCTGAAGGAAAGGGCACTATTTCTAATCTATATAGAGTTGTTCTATGAATTCGAACTTTTTTCATGCTTACATATTTCATTGCTATTTAGTCATTGTGATTTTAGAAATTTTTAGAGTGTGATTTCAAGAGAGTGTTAAAAAGTCAACTCCGGTTGGAGACTTCCGTTATAACACGAATTTTCTCTGGTGTTTTCAAACGCGCTGTAACGAACACTGCAGTTAATTACTACTCGCTCTATTTCCATTAACCAGACCCTTATTTATCTTCCAGAACAATTTTGAAAATTGTTAGTTTCTTCAGCTTCCTCACCAAATCTTTAGCAGAATATCTAACACATTATTGCGGAGCCCAGAAATCAGAGACAAAACTCTTTTAACTGAAGCTTATGAATTGAATTTAAGAAATGTTGCCTTCATGGCCGTGCATTCATGCTGACATCATTGCTGCTTATATGAAGGGTATACACATAGTTACTGCTCTCCCTATACCGGGACTCACGAAGTGCAGTTGCGCTGTAAGCGCGCTAGGAAGCAGGTCATAGTTGATTACTGGAACTTGTCATGGCCAGGTTTCACAAAAGCTGTTTCCACGATGAGAATGATATGCAGCTGCACATGATACGCCGAAAGCATTTTTCTTTCCGAAATACTTTCGCATAATATCGATCCGCAGAGTATCACCGACTAATTTGCAGATGGTCGAGGTAACACGCATCTTGGTGGGCCTTTTCCTCTTCAGCGAGTCCTGTATAATTCTACTGCTGAATTTGTTCGTGATGGCCTGCATAATCAAAAGTAAGTTAATTGTTGTATTCATAGAAGTTAGCCTGGTACTAAAGTTTTCAAAAATATTCAACTTACAAAGGAACCACCTAGGAATCGCAATAAAACAAAGCATTAAGCAATGTCTCATTTGCAAACACGATCATGGCAGGCACGAAATGAGGAGATGAAGGCCCGCTGGTAGTTTTCATGATGGGATACGTACCAGAAACATGAAACGTTTTTAGGTCGCCTATATGCAAAAAAGGACAACTCGGTCTATTTTTTGGCTGGTTTCAATATCGCCGTTGACATTGGCATGCTTCTTCTTCACGTTCTCTATATTGGCCCTTCAGTGATGGCCGGGGTGAGAGCTGATATGACTATTACATTCTCCAGAAACGCTTGTAAAAGATGTTCTTGCAGAGTTGGTTTTTTGATGGTCAGGACTCTTTGGGAGTCGAAGTAACGGCTGTAATATTCATGGGACTATGGTATCTTGGATCAGTTCTTCAAATTCTTTTTGCGGTAAACAGGTATGCCAATAACAATTAACAGAGTTAACGCGTGAGCAGAATTGGCTGTCTCTTCACATATTTGGCACGTAATAAGTAAAATCTAGGCTATCAGTTAAGATAAGGTACAGTTCTGGGATGCAATTGGAGCGCTATTGAAACTTGAAATAAAACATTTTCTTTCCAGAAGGAAGCGAAATTGTTTCTTCATAGGTTTGTCGTCGTATGCTTTCCAACTCGCACATTCTTCACACGTAAGAAAGTTGTGTATCTTTTTATTGTTTGCTTCCTTGTTGCTGCTGGAATGACCACATACTCGCAAATACTATCGCCTTGCTGCCGGTCAGTTTCCTGCAACCCTTTACTGAAGCCTTTATATTGAACGTATTTGACTCCACTTTTCCCTTTTCTTTAGAATCACACCGGATCCAAGATTCTTCGGCTATTCCTATCTCAAAGTTCCTGGTGAAATCTTTAACCTATCAATGTACTACGTCGATTTGCCGTTGGACTTGGGGACTTCAATTATTTGTGGTATTTCATACATGGTCGTGAGTATGATTTAGATTCTCGAAATTCGACGCGAGGCATTTAATACCGAAAACTGCGACAGCTTGGCAATTTCTAACAGCGGGAATGTGCTACCGAAAAGCATGTTAGTATGCGTTAGAACCACTGGTGCGCGTTAAATTTCTTCGGTAACTTTTTAAAGATTATTCTTAACATTTTTTTTGCTTTAAAATCGGTAAATTCGTTTCTGGATTGGCACTTCACAGCGAGGAGCATTACAGCGCAGATAGTTACGAGCATGCTCGTGGTTACATCCGCACCAGTTTGAAAAAATGAGGAAATTATGGTATCACGGAGTATTCATTTTCTGTCACATTTGGTATTGAAATCCAGCAGCAGTTAACCTCTACTATAAAAAAGAAATGCCATCAGGCAATTTTCATTCTTTTCTTTTGTCCGACGCTTCACCGAAATTGCCTTGTTTTTTTTTCTTTAATGAGCAAGAACCTTTGAGAAATTGAGCGTGCAAGTGCCACGGTGACGTTTTATAGGGATAGTCGGACTATATGAAACGCCTGAAACCTTGATCTCAGTAGCGAACAGCGAGCTTACAAGAGATCCACGGGAGAGGATGCGAGGAGAACCACTAGCTAGGCAATCGGTACTGGAATGTTCCAGATAGACCTGATAGATCTGATACTGGCCTATATAGAGCGGTGGATGCACTAGCACTGACCTAAGTCAGGCTGCGTACTGGTCTAAGTCAACTCACAGATACCTGGAAATGCCTAGAAACAGAGTAGGTCCACTGGTAACTGTGAAACATTCTCCTTATGGATTTTTTTCTTTTCCTCTCCTTTGATTTCTTTGTGTTTTGAAATGAATCGAAAAAGCCTCCAACTGTGATGTCGGGCTTGAGGCAAAAATTCTGACCCAAGTTAGAACTTCCTGACCATCGTGCTTCAGTACACAGTGAGATGCTGTTAGGACTTGCCTTGCAAGTTCTCATTGACCTGAGCACAACGAGGTTGCGTCGTTTCGTCCAGGTATTGCTCGCCAATTGCGTAGCAGGTAGTAGATGGTTTCTGAGTTGCAGCAATCATCCGTTCTCCCTAGGAGCAATCTCCGCAAACCGGGGTAAACATTCCACGCCATATATGCGACTCCCGAATTGATTTAGACTCTAGGTGTTTGGCTAAACAACAGGGATTTTCACCCGAACCTTCACCATCCTTCCCTTTAACACAGTAGGTGATTACTCGAGTGGAGAGCTACAGTTTGGAACTCCCTTGGAGGCGCTCCTTCATCCGTTTCACCTACATATTGATTGCCGGAGACGAAGCGGGAAACTAACAAGGTCAACGAGGTGACCGTGGAGATTCCCAAAGCGACCTAAACTATAAACGTTTCGAGATTTGTCCTTTTCTACTTTTGGCTTTCTCTACGCAAAAAACTTGTGATGAAAAGTGGATCCTGTGTGATAACATGAAACGTTTCGGACAGTGGATGGACGACGACGATCCCCCTACGCAAATTCCAAAGGCAAACCTCCACACAAAAGGTAATGGTCACGGTGTGCACTGTGTGATGGTTAGCAGCAGGAGTGATCCATTACAGCTTTTTGGCCCCAGGCCAAACGATCACGGCAGAGTCCTACTGTAAGGAAGCCTGTGTAAAATCTTCACCAATCAGAACTTTCTCGCTTGTAAAATCTTCACCAATCAGGACCAAGCAAGCCAGCTTTCGTGGATTTTGTCGGATCTTGATCACCTCATTTTTTTGTTGATGGAATAGGTCGACAGGTGACCCGCTGGCAAAGGTGTGCTGATTCGAACGGTGCTTATTTCGACAAAATCCGATAAGATTTGAGAAAGTCATGGTACTTCAAAGTGAAGCACTCAACACGCTGAGAACGTTCCGTACAACCTAACAGTTCCATTTTTCGCAAGCCGTAGTGTGTTTTTGAATTTTAAACTTTAAACAACCAGAAATTAATCAACACGGCCCTTTTAAGGAGAAATTACAATTATTTAAGTGAAACACAATCAATCAAGTGTAAAATGGAAGAAATTAGACGACTGCTTGGCGCAATCCACACCACTTATATGTCAGAAAATTTGTATTTTAAAAGCATTCATTCTTGTCCTTAATCTCTTGAGTACCTTCACTGTGAGCAAGGTTATCACCTTTCAAACAGTGTACACATTTTTTCAGACACCCTGTATATTGACGTCAAGTGCCCTACCCCATCTGTACGTGGGCTTCGCACTTGCTCGCCTAGCTCGATGTCCGTCGCTAACATATGTATAAGGTAATGCCTTCCCTGTTTTTTGTTAGGGAACTTAGTTCTTCGGATTGGCCCTTGTTCCTGTTGTCGTTGCGCCGCACCTGATCCTCTTTGCGTGCCAGCAATTCGATATTGACTTCGCTTTTGACGTCCTTTGATCTTACGTGCAATGTCGCAGTTCAAAACTCGTCAGGGTGGGAGAAAACGAGATTCTCTCGTTGAACCTCAAGTTCCTACTGATGAGGACATTGCAAGTATGTCTATAAATGAAATTATGTCGGCCATGCTGGCGCGCAATAAGAACCCGGTGATGGCGAAGCTCCTGGAAGGTCTTGCATCAAAACTTCCGCAGGAGTTTGTGGCAGCGATCGAATCAGATAAAAGATCGCGCAGTCTAGTAATTTCCGGGATTTCTGAGCCGGCAGCTGACCTTCTGCCGTCGGCCAAGCAGTGCGATGTTGAAGGCAAAGTAGGTAAGATTATGGATGTGTTGGGTTTGGAGTGTCGGCCGTTGGAAGTGTACCGAATGGGTAGACCCGATAATACACGTCCAAGGCTGGTGAAGTTGGTACTACCATTTCGAGCACACTGGATAACGGCACTCTCCAACTCGCACCGTTTGCGTTCTTCAGGAATTCTCAAACGTCTTCTGGAAGAACGCAAACGAGACGCCTTACGGCAGGAGTACAGGGAACGTAATAGTCAGCTCAAAGCCAGGGTGTGGGTTGTGTACCGTGGCGAGTTGGCTCGTGTTGAGGACCTACCAAAAACTGAGGGTTCGGGAAACTCGAAACTCGCCACGGCACCTCCCGGGATCTGAGATGTTTTTTATTCAACGCACGCAGCCTGAGCAATAAGCTTCATAATTTACATCTCTTTTTAAAAACAACCATAATCCTGACTTAGTGTTCATAACCGAGACCTGGCTGACTTCGAAACATTTAAGCTCGGAGACTGTAGCGCATAATCCATACAGAGTTTTTAGAATTGATCGTTCTGGTAGTAGGGGTGGAGGAGTGTGCTGCCTCTCCAAATGCACCCTTACATTCAACGAAGTGATTCTATCCTCCCGCCTCAACTCATTTACTCTGCCTCAAGTGTTTTGACACTTCACTGCGTAGGAAATTCCGAGTTGTTTTAGTTTGTCGGCCACCTAACTCGAATGTAAACGATGACACAAGCTTGGTAGATATACTAGTTGATTTGTGTGTCTCAAGAGAACATTTTGTTCTGCTTGGAGACTTTAACCTCGATGTTGACTGGGTTAATTTCAAATCCAATACTCCTGCTTCTCGCAGACTTGTTGACTTTTTTAAAGCATATGCAATGACCCAACATGTCCTGAGCCCCACTCATGGAAATTCTATCCTGGATATCATCTTGACAGCATCTAATATTGTCAAAAAGGCCAGTGTGTGCCCACCCATTGCATCTTCGGATCACAATTCAATCTCGTTTGATATTGACATTTCCTTTGAACGCCCCAGAGAAATTCCTTTACCGAACTTTACCAAAGCTGACTACAAGGCATTATCTGAACAACTTCTGACTGTTAACTGGTGGAATATATTTTATGGGTACACCACTATTGATGATCTCTACAGAAGGTTCTGCAAATGTCTTGCTGAATATGTTCCGGTTCAGAATGTCCAGAAAAGAGGTTTCAGATATCCTAGACACATTCGAAACCTGGCAACTCAGAAGAGTCGTCTGTTTTATCAACGAGTAAAGCTACAAGGTTCCTCCTTTCCCAGCCCACACTACAGAACGATCTGTTATAAACTGGATCGGCATCTTCGAAAGTTCCTGGCATATCAACAAGAGAGCCAGTGTCTGCCGCAATAGTAAAAGTTTTTCTCACTGATGAAGTGCAAGCTAAGATCTCAAGTGAACCTTCCTGTGCTTGAAAATGAGCACGGAACTCAGTTTCGATGAAAAACACAAAGCTGAAGCTCTACCTACGTATTTTTGTACGGTATTTACATCCCGTTCTAACTCAAATTCGGCCAATTTTATGTCGAGTTCTACTGGTTCTGATGCGTTTAACTATATGGCTGTGGATCCTAGGAAGGTTTTGAAGAAGTTTTCAGAAGGTGTGTTCAATCGCTGTATAAGCCCTTGAAGATGATTTTGAACATCTCGTTAATTTACAGTGAAGTTCCATCTATGTGGAAAAAATCGATTGTTACCGCTATTCCGAAGCTTAATGCTCCTCCTCACTTACTCTCGTCGTACCGGCCAATTAGCATTACGCCTACTCCTATCAAAGTCCTAGAGAAGCTAATTCGAGACGAAATTTCTTCTTGGCTGCTCAGAAATCAACTTATTCCTCGCGAACAACACGGTTTTCTAGCTGGAGCGTCGACCATCACCCAGTTGGCAGACTGCAATTTTGACTGGAGTATAGCTAAAAATGAAGCTAAGAGTGTCGACGTCATTTACTTCGACTTATCGAAGGCCTTTGACAGAGTTAATCACGATAAACTGTTGTTTAAGCTTGAGAAGCTGGGACTAAAAAATTCTCTTTTGAAATGGATCCGTTCATATTTAACAGGGCGATATATGTACATTAAGGTTGGATACTCCTATTCTACACGATTTCCGTGCCTAAGTGGTGTTCCTCAGGGAGGTGTTCTTTCGCCTCTACTCTTTATAATATACACCACAGACCTTCCCACATGTCTAGCTACGCATGCAGACGTTAAGGTTCAGATTTACGCTGACGATATAAAGGTGTATGGTATATACGATGATAACACCAGGGTAATAGTTCATCAGGACTTAGCACAGTCCATTGTTAATATGATGGACTGGGCCAGGATTGGGACATTCCCGTGAATCTCGATAAAACTGTTGTGCTGCACATAGAGAAAGCGGATAATCCTGAATATTACTATAATGGCACGGCTCTAAAAATTGTTTGGAATTCTTATTAATGATAATCTTGATACAAAACTTCATATCAACTGTACAATTCAAAAGGCGTTTGCGGCTGTCTTTATGAGATTCAGGAACTTCGAGGGTACCGATCCTTCTATATATCTGAAGCTGTACAAGGCGTATGTAATTCCTGTTCTGGAGTACGGATCCCAGATTTGGAGTCCTCATACAAAAAAGCTTCAGGCGAAAATTGAGAAAGTCCAACAAACGTTACGCGAATATTACTTTATCGCTGCATGCCTGATCCGAACTATCCATCGTCCCTTCCTAGTTATTCTGATCGGTTAAAATATTTCAATCTCAAAAGTTTGCTTTACCGACGAGTGTTTAGCGATGTAGTGTTTTGCTTCAAGTTGCTTAAAGGCGATCTGAAACTACGGCCGAGCAAATATTGGTGTTTCCGACCTTGCCGTGGGCGTACTTCTTCGCTTTTAGTTGAGAATCCTAGACTCGCCAGAAATCAATCCTCCAAGGTCTTCAACTCGCTGTTTTTTTGGGGAGCTAGGTGGCGGCAAAACCTTCCCGATGGTCTTTTGGAAGCCTCGAACATATCCGTAATCAGAAGAAAAAAATTAAATTGAAGAACATCAATCTGCTCCAAGTTCTTGGTATTCCAGACTTCTGATGGGAGCGGATACGTGGCTGGTCGTTCTCCATCCGCCAATGAGATCACGGTTACCACTTGCGTTTTCATCTTTCTGATGGGTCTGAACTGCGTTTCGGCGAAGCTTGCTATATGTCTTTTTTGTTATTGCAATTGCTTCTGTCTCTTCTAGTGAAGTAGGAGAGTGATTACAGTCTCATATTTGCACTTTCGCTCATCCAGTTGACTTTTCTTGACGAAAGCTTATATGCTGATTTTTTTATTTTGTGCGTTTGCAAAAAGAAGAAATATTGTGACTTTTGTCACTGGTTCGAATTTCCGATTAAGTGTATAAGCATGAGGCGATTTTTGAGTTGAGTTAGCATATGCTCTTTCAGTCTTCTGAGACAATCAAAGTTAACCTGAGTTGCGCAGAGTTGTGATTGATGAGTTGCAAGGGGTTATCGTCTTTAGCGGGCATCTTGCTTGCAACTTCTTTTCAAGCAGGTTGAATTTACGTATGCAGTTGATCTCTTCATATGGGACACTCCTTCCTGCTCCCAGTTTCCCACTTTTACTTTTTCCTATTCAGCATGCCTCGTCTCACTTATTGAAGTTTTATGTCTCAGGGCCACCACTGGGTGCGTACCAGTATAATGACTCCTGAGATACGGAGTCCGCCCGGTGGTGCGTGTCCTGGGGGACCGGGATCACAAACTACACCACGAAATACATTGTCCCTTTACAGCTACTCCGGCTGGTGTCCTGCTAGATAGTGGTTTGGCTAATATTACTGCTACGTGTTTTCCGTGATATAATAGAATGCTCCAAAACGTTTTCCCTTTGCAACTCCCGTCCCATCTAAGCGTACTCTGGTTGGAATGGTTTTTTGTAGAATCCACAATATAGATATAGTTTTCCTACCGTTGGAAAGACTGAGAGTAATGCTTACCACTCAGAACGAGCGTTTGGTTGGCCCTTTGCTTTTATTTCAAATGTTGTATCGCCATTAACCAGTACTTGGAATTGTTGGTTTTTCTTGCAAAGTTTTTTTTTTGCCCACTACTCTGTCCTTACTACGAGTGTTTCGAGCACTCGAATTCGAATACATCGAAAATCGTGTTTTTTCGAACGTTCGAATACGAATATTCGAATATTCATTCGGGCACAACTATAACGGTCTTCCACTTCACCCTAGCGCCAAATTGACTGCAGGCACCTTCACTCCTCATCCTCAAACGGTCAATCTCAAGGAAAAAAAATCGGCATTTTCGATAGGTACTGAGCGTCTGTTCAATTTTTGTCACACGACGGATTGCCTAAAAACCGAAATTACCTGTCAGTAGATCGGTAATGTCGACCGATATTGGCCTCCCGATCGAAACCTTCCACTTGCTTTGAAGATTGACGATCATAATAACTTGACTCCCACCCCGATTGGTTAAATCTGAGAGAAAATCGATAACATCGATCAATATTGATTGCTTTCCCCTGCTGTGAAGGCCTTCCGTCGAGGATCCTCTGATTCAAGGATCAAGCTGGACGCGTGTTCAGCAGGTCTTCTGAATCCACTGGCACGTTGGACACGTCTTCGACACGTGTTCTAGGCACGCAAGACGTCTGGTATTTTCCGGTATTTTCCACTATTTACCCTTCCCTCTCCTCGCCCTCCCCCCGATTTTTATTCTATCATGAAATGCAGGGGGAAAAGCAACTTCAAGCCTGGCAGTATTAGCTTCACAGAAAATTATTCGAAGCTTCGCTTGTTAAAAGATATTTTTGTGCGCATTAGTAACGTTTTGGTTTGCGAGAATATTTGATGGTTGACCAAACAACATTGGGTTAGGCTAACAAGGGAAGCCCATAAACTTCACCCAAAGATTCTCAAGGCGACTTATATGGTCTTGTAGAGCATCGCACGAGGATCACAGAACTATGCTTCATTTTTGCTAAGGTCATTGAGTGGTCCGAAAGTGGCAAAAAATGGTACCACTTCATTGCAGGCTGATAAGGCAAAAGTGACACCTGGAATGGCCCTGTCGTGCTCAGAACTTAACTTACAAAGTTTAGAGCTCAAATTAAAGTTTGATTATAGTAATATGATAATTTCCTATGTTTCCTAGACGAAGCTGCAGTGTACATTCAAGTACTTCATTTGCAACGGTGTCGGCAGCGACTGGATGGCCGAGTGGATAGCGAGCCGGACTTGCGAGAGGGAGGTCTAGGGTTCGATTCAGAAAGAGCTTACGGGATTTGCCCTGTGGTCTGCTCCCATTTTTGCAACGGAAGCGTACATTTTGCCATTTTTTTTTAGGACGCCGTATTTTTGAGTAGGATGGATAAGGGTGACGAAGTCATGACTACCGATTTCGCCCAGACTTCGCCTATGGGAATTATTAAAGGTGCTAACCACAAATCTGTCACTCTTTTTCTAAATTATCACTTTGCTTAAACTACTTTCCATCGAAGGTTAACGATGAATGTTGGAAAATAAGTCTGACCACATTGGAGAAGGAAGCTATCCATTAACCTGCACAGCTTTGCTCACCCATATCTACCGTAACCTGCCGCAATATACCGAAATTTTAAAAACCAGTATCATATCCGTGATCAGCACCCCAAGTCACCCTTGAACGATGTTTGGGTGAAATTTTTTCTTTCGACCTCTCCCGACCTTTGAAGCCGTGAAAGACAGCAGTGCCGGTCATTCTGTGCACACCTCTTTACCTACACATACCCATCGTAACCTTCTGCCATTCATCGTTTCAACGAAAATGGTTGCCAGATTGGTGACCTGCATCCCATGTAACTCTATAGATGAGTTTGGGACAAAAAAATCTTTTTCGATCTCCAGAATTGAGGGAGTGAGTACAAGTGCTCCTATCTGCAATGCCCCGACCCGTCTCCTGGAGTTTTAGGAGAATAGTCAGGAAAAAATACACGGCTCAATAAATACCATGGAGTGGATAAAATATGCTGTACTTGGTAACAGTTAGTAGAATTGTGGAAGTTGCAAGAAGAATAAAAAGCAGTCTGCAAAGAAATCCGAGCAGCAATGAGCATGTCTTGAAGATGGGTCAAATCAATGCTTGTCGATCGTGTTTACGAATGAGGAAACAGTGGAAACACTTCTAAAACTGATTGCGAACACTCCAAAGAGGTCATAAGGGGATAGCCTCTAATGGAACCTTCCTCAGCGAGACAAGCGTGGTTTAATTGACGTACGTCACCCACACGACAAAATCGGCTTCTTCCACATCTGATAACAGGTTGAAAGCGAGGTTAGGACGTGAAGAAGGTACCCTACCGAAGCCAAAATATATTCTTCGTTTGCAAGAACGCTAACAATCAACCTAGGGACACAGAAACTCCACCCCCGGAATTGAATCCCCGACCTCCTCCCGCAAATCTGCATCATCCACTCGGCCTTCTAGTCGCTGCCTATACCGTTACGAATGAATCACTTGAATTTACACTGGAGTTTCATTTAGGAAACGTAGGAAATTATTATATACTATAATCAAACTTAAATTTGAGCTCTAAACTTTTTGTAAGGTATGTTCCCGGCATCACACTGGGCTATTCCAGTTGTCACTTTTGCCTTAGCCCGCTCTGAAGTGAGACCATTTTTTTGCCATTTTCGGTCCACCCAGAGGTCCGTAGCAAAAACGAGGCACAGTTCTGTTAATCTTGTCCGATGCTCTACAAGACCACGTAGGTCACGTCGAAAATCTTTGGGGGAATTTCATGGGCCTCCCTTGTAAGGGATTAAGGCATTCGTGCCGTATTGTTCGTAACAGTCTTCTGCCGCAAATATATGGGGCAGTATTATAACAAAATCACTGCCCATGATATAGGCTGTATATACATACCATTTAGTAGTTGCTTTATGAATAACTCAAGTCTTATGTAAACAGCTACTGATGTTTATTATATCTCTCCAAAATGTGATGAATAAAGATTTTCAGGTTTGTGCTGGATGCGTTCCAGAAACTTCAGTGAGAATGTTTTTCCAAGGCTTCAGGACAATTGCTTCTTTTTAGTTATTTACGTACATTATCAAAGCGGGATCTTCAAACGACAAAGTTGGACGGCGAGAATTGAGGTCAGCATTTTTCTGTCCACATAGTTCAAGGTCAGGTGAAAAGTGTAGTCCCACATCTGTGACCTGGAGTTTGAAATATAATTTTTACAGCATCACGTTTTTTTCTAAACATATTTTAGAAACTGCATACAATTCCTGCTTATGTTTCTCACTTACACGGTAGCGTGGGTGACATTTTTCGCCTATCCAGCCATTGGCATTAAAGAGGCCGAAGCATACGTAGTCACTCCGGCAATAGTGGTGCTGAATTCTGGCACTAACTCAATCATCTACCTTATTCTTAACATGGAGGTGAGTTTTCAAGCTGTGCAATTAGCCATATTGTGTGATTAGCAGGGATGCGTGGAAATTTTTTCGAGAAAAGCGGCACACGAGATGCCGAACCGAAGAGATCAAAAATGGGCGGAAACCGAAATACGAAACACGGAAACGGAAATGACATAAAACTCATTGCCTAAATTAATATCTCGTAGTTATATACCCATCATGGTAGTAAAGGCGGGCAAGGCAGCATGCAACTTTTTTCAGGAATATATAACAATAATAACAACATAACAAACATCCTTATTCGTATTATTATTGGATGAATTTCCGAACCTTACTAGCGCAACAAATTGAATTTTATGCAAAATCGTTCTGTAAATAGGAAGACAGTATTTTGAACGCAATGAACCTAGGAGTAAGACGCCAGAGATTCCGCCACTCATAACACCTAGGTGGTCTAACTGAATGCCCCAGATCTATCCTAATTGAGAGGGGGCAGCGCTAAGGTTACAGGTGCGTTGATCATCCGACAACACAACACGCACTTTCTGAGGTATGGGTATCATGGCATAATTTGGCAGTAGCTGATCTCTGATACAAACTCAAGGGGTGGGAGTGAAGAGACAAGACCCGCCTTCCCTCCTCCGACTAGGAAAGATCCAATTCCCCCATGAAAAGCAATACTACCAGCCTAAGAGTGTTCATAGAACTCTGATCTAGAATTTGTGTTCCAAACCAGACCTAAGATTTTTAGGAAAAGGGATAACCATGCTCCGGATAAGGGATTTGATTCTTGACTCAAACATTCACGAAAGCTCTTGTGGCCCTATACTATTCGGCAGCACATCCTCCCAAGAAAAGAAAAAAGTATCCAATTAGGTTATCACACTGTTTCGACAGCAGTATGCGCGACCGATTTGAAAGCAACACAGTCACAAAAACGCGATGCATAGCTAATCTCTTCCTTCAGCCTTCTGCTTAAGCTCAAGAGGTGAACGATGGCAGTTCCAAATAATCAAGGGTGATGAGTCATCATTTCCGTTTCGTCTTCCGGCCCAAAAGAGAACGGAACACGGAACGGAACGGAGAGACTAAAAACAGCCGAAAATCGAATTCGGAACACGGAGACGGAAATTCCGCACTTCCCTGGTGATGAGGATTGGGGTTGGCTCTGTTAAATTAAACACACAAAATCTGAAGAACAGGTGAAAAGAGTAAGTTCATCCCGTAAGAGATGTTCCACTCGAAAACAAAACAGTAAGGGACTCTGACGTTTTGAAGAAATGAATATTTAAAAGAAATTAAAAATATATGACAAACACCCTGTAGTGCATTAATAGCTGTGCACTACTTCGCTGTTAAGCAATATTGAAATTTAGTGTGCAATTTTGAAGAAAATGAGTGTGTCCAACACCAATGTTCTGTAGGTTAACTTTGAGAATTCTCAAGACTTTTCATACTTTTTTTGACATAATGTCCATCATTTGAAAGATACTCTCCACATTATGTTAGGAGTGTTGTGCAAATTCAAGATCACTATTCCTATGTTGCTCGGTCGTTTTTCTTTTACAGGACCTACTCAAATATTACCCGCTAGAAACGAACATCGCGATCTCTCGTGAATGCTAGCTTTCAACAAATATAGTAGCTGAAAAGATAAGAAAAATTATAAAGAACGGCATGAGCCAACAGGTTTGAGATTCGCCCAGCATTCTTTTTCAAGGGAAGTAATGAGTATTTGGCATATAAATACAATTTGAATGAGTATTTGGCAAATAAATACAATAACTTGCGGTGGCCAGCCGATGGACAGGCCAGTGTTTTATCCTTACCAAACAGGTCTGGTATCAGTTTTCCACCTGAGGAGAAGTGGAAGGCTTGGTTGGCCTGGGAAGGAAACTGGAATCAAGAACCTGCTCGCGACACCTGGAACCTTCACCGACTGCTCTGAGACGCGCACAGCTTTCAATAAGAGCAAATAGCAAAATCGGACCCCAGATTTCTGTACTTCTTCTACTTTTCTTTCTGTTATGTATTATGTTTTCGTATAACAATACAAATACGCCAAGTCCGATTTTCTAGCGTTCTTCGGCTAAGCAAAAGTTATGGCGATGCAGAAGAGCTACCATCTTTCTTGGTTTTCTTGGTTTTCACAATTTCGTTTTGTGACAGTGACCCATCGTATCTGTAAAATAGTCGTAGATAAAATGAACCTTCTTCAGATTCAATGTGCAGCAAATGACGTGCTTGGTAAGAGATTGTTTGAAGCTGGTGCTTCAAGCCATCTAGGCCGCAATCAAGTTCACCCGTCTAGGGTCGACACCTCCAAAGCAATAGGAGGTTAGAAAGGTGTAGCAATTGTATGTTAGCAATAAAAGAGCTGCACGATCTGGCTTCATGATGATCTGTTGAGAAACCTTAAGCATTTTGTTTCTATTATTGTACACACTGAGCTCGTTAACTACGGGCTATAAACTGACATCGCTTCTGTGTTTATAATATTGATAGGTTGGCCAATGTATTTGTAATATTTCCGAGGTTCCAAGAATTATGTGTCTCGTTTATGCTTATATCGTCGGATCATATTTTACCTATGTTATAGCCGCATTCCACAGCTTCACAACCTTTGCCGTAGCTGTATCTGAACGTTGTGGTAAAACCTTGATAAACCTTTTCGTTCGTTCAAACGGGGTGCTCCCTTTTTGGTAAGCTTTTCGGTAGCAAGCCTCCAAAGTAATCATCTTATTGGAGCAATTGAATTTTATGACGACCATGCGCAATGCAGCAACAAAATCGAACACGTTCACTATTTAGTCGTGCGCCATTACGATTTTTTTTTTGTTTGTAAGAAACGACAAAGAAATCACTACAATGCCAAAAAAGAGGTGAGACCTTAGCTACATATGACAGAGGAGAATACCGTGTATCACCTGTTGTCCTTCTGATCACAGAAAGGCTCGAGATGGCTCCAGCTACGTCACTATTCGTTTTTGTCACGACCCAGGATGTCCCTTTGCATTCTCCCAGGTTGGTGCAACATTAAGGACCTGATATCGTTCGTTCAGTGCTTTCACGAAGAAGTACGACCAATGCACCTGTGGGCGTCTTCACGTTCTTTTGATATTCCGCGCAATCCAGTCGATGAGCGCTCTCGTCTGCGAAATACATTAGTTGGCCGGCCCACCTAATTTTTGACGACTTGGCATAAGCGACAGTATCGTGTGTCTTCGTGTTTGTTACAGATTGCGCGACTGATGACGTCACATCGACGGCAATGAGGTTTGCCGTTTGGAACTCAGTACGCGACCAGGGCTCACTTACGCTCTCACATGGAAAGTAAAAGCGAGTAAGATGCTGACAGCGTCACCGATTAGACCTCCCCTTGTATTGCCTCGTTCGTAACCGCGACCAGCACCTGTGTGACAATGAACTAGATACATGTAGACGTTTTTCTTGCGTGCGCGGCCCACAGAAGTTGTCATAGTCAGCAATATGTCGAGCACAGTATAAGACTCCCGGTAGTCGCTAGAAGATGTCGTATGTTGGGAGATTTCCTCTATCAACGACAGAAGGTGTAGATTAAAGCTCAGATTATTCAAAACAATATCCTACACATTTGTTCTAAGCTCAGAGCAACTGATATAGTGGTCATGCGCTCTACATGATGCTTAATTGCGATCAGTACTCCCGCACCATGCAAGACTTGTGCCTGCACGCTCTGCTTTCCGGGTATGATTACGGCAATAGCGCTGCTTGATCACATGCAATACCCCGATATCGTTGAAGAGTACTGAGAGGTCGCTACAACTGCAACGAAGATATAGCAGATGCGGCGCGCGATTTATGAGCGCTGATAGCGTAATGGGTTAACATCCTGCCTAGAAGGTAGAGAGAGCGGGTCCATGTCCTGCCTGGTGCGGGAGTTTTAATGGCGGCAAAAGATACTGTAACATCAGGTTAGACAGATTTGCTGATAAACTTCTAAATTTCCTCTGATACTCTTATTGCGCGCACATCTGTCATTCTTTTGTGTATAGCGGAGAGTATCTCTGAGGAAAGGACTTCATCAATAATTTAAAGATGCAATTTGCCTTCATGGGCGCGTGGAGCGCGGTTGGAGAAGACGCCGGCTGTCGCATGAACCCGATACCAGGTTACGGTTCAGATTTCCGCCCAGCCAAGCCTTTCATTCCTCCGAAATCGGTGAATTGGTACCAGACTTGTCTGGGAAGGATAAAACGCTGACTTGTTCATCGGCTGGCCACCGTAAGTCATTGTATGGCCAAATGTGCATTCGACTGGCCTTCACGACATCTTTTAGAAGTAGAATGCGCAGTCCTTTATCCTTTATCCTTAGCCTTGTTTGTCTTCGCACTCTCCTCTTGGCCACATATTTCATTACTATAGCCATATTTAGCCATTGCATGGGATTCTAAATAAGTCTACACTCTCTAAATCTACGAGTCTCTAAAGTCCAAAAAAGGTCAGCTCTGGTTAGGACACAACTCCCGCTATAACGCGGATTTTCTTTGGTCCCTTCAAACGCGGTATAACGAGAGGGACTGTATGTCGATTAAAATTGAGCGCGCGCCGCCGAAAAGTGTCCATACTCGTGCGCTGGCGCTGTCGCTCCAGTCGCCCTTGTCGCTCTTGTCGTTATTGTCGCCTGTTCATACTTCGTGCCGACGCCGGGAGCGACTGGAGCGACTGGGCGACGAACGGAGTGCGGAGTACGTAATCACACCGCACTAGTACTGGAAGGAAACGATCCTGCCGTTCTTCGAAACGAACGATCCTGCCGTTCTTCATCATCATCCCTTACTATATATAATCGAGAGAGACATGAGTCACTGTCCAACGATATGCACTCTTATGTACGACAATGAACTCTTATGCGACAATGCACTCTTATGTGCGACAAATGCGCTCTTATGTGAACCCCGCCGCGCTGAAGCTCACTGCATGCGGTGCGTCCAACGCGCTGAAGCCTGCCGCGATAGCGGGTGTTTACTGCTTACGGCGCATGAGCTGCCGACGGTGCGTGTTGGTCCCATCTAAGGTGTTTACGGAACGACTGCCAAAGGAGGGCAAAGCAGAGAACACCCATATCCATGAGGTTTCGCGTTGTGCGAAAGAAGCGCTCCACAGCTGAGCGGGTTTCGATCAGGCACTCAATATCGATCGATATTACCGATCTTTTGAGCGGTGCTATGGTTTCCTTTCAAGCATGATCAATGGGGGGGGAGTTGTGGGATTGTAATAGCCGAATTAAGCGCCTTACTACATGGAAAGTAACTGACTGCTTCGACGAGGCAGTCAATATTACCGATCTTTTGAGTGGCTATCGGTTTTCTCCCACATTTAACCGATCGGGGTTGTTATTGCGTAATTATGATGGCCGATGTATCCCCCAATTTTCAGCACTGGACTAGGACAAGCCAGCAAAGAAAGTTTGGGGGACCTACTCTGGCTGTGGCTTCATATGCAACCACGTCGTCGGTCTCAATTTTCAGCAGGGGTTCAACCAGGTTTCTTAGCACTGTATATACAAGAGGATAGTATCTTTGTCCTAGGTCATTTTTCCAAATATCATATCATCTGGTGGCTTGAAGCAGGGCGACAGGACGGAAATGTCAGACATTCTGTTAGCCCTGACGAGCTGCAATAGGTTGTGAGCACAACCCAGACGAAGCAGTATTGACGGTCATTCTCCTGAGTGCTATACAAGGATGTGAGTGGTACTCATCAAAGCATCTATCAATCTGTAGTAGGCACACGTCTCAACGTGTTCGACTTCAACGTTAGGGATGCTTCCTTACCCAGCGTTGTTTGCCGGCGAAGTCGGCGACCGGCCTTTGGTGAAGAAGCGTCCGTAGCTAGGTTTCGACTACGCTCCTTGCGTGGCCCGCCATACCCGGAGCTGGCAAGCCTGGCGTGTCCCGCACTTGATACAACGATAAGGAGTGCTTTTATGTTTCTCTTGAGTGCAGACTGACGATGTAGGTAATATGACTGTTTACTTCTGTCTGTTTCAGTTTCCAACAACTTTTTTGACTAAAAACTGACTGCTTGACTAAAAATACGACCGCTTGCTTGTGTCTGTTTGTCTGTTTCAGTTTCCAAAAACTGATTTATTGATATGACCGTTTGCTTGTGTCTGCTTCAGTTTCCAAAAACTAATGCAGTTGAATAGTTAGACCTCAAGACCTCTATTCACCTGATATTTTAGGAGCTCGCTAAGGGGAGAGACATCTTCATGCCAAGGTGAGGAGTGCTTTTGTGTTTATTGTGAGTGCCAAATTGACGATGTAGGTAATACGACTGTTTGCTTGTGTCTGCTTCAGCTTCCAAAAACTAATGCAGTTGGGTAGTTAGTCGTCGAGACCACTATTCACTTGATATTTTAGGTGCTCACAAAGAGGAGGGATGCCGATCATTTCATCTGCACAGCGAAGAACGATTCCGGAAGGCTGCGTCTTCTTCAGTGTAGAATTCGAAGGTTCGTAAGCTTTGTGATTAAATGAAATGGAGTAACAACTATTCTTTGCTGCCTTACTTTGAACGACGAAGGTTTGTTGTTCTTTTAATGCAACAGCACGGAATCCACTTTTCTTGTTGTGGTTGTAACTGCAGCTGGTTGCAATCCCAATGAGGGGGTCCACTTTATAACAGGGCGTGCGTACTTCCCGCGCCCTCTTGGTCTGTTCACCCCCTTCCCCCTCCCCAACTCCCTGAGCTTCCTCGAGTGAGACCCTCTCTCGACTCCACTCGATGAATCACCCATACGTGTGTACCCTGAGGACGGCAGGGAGTAATTGGTGGTGGAAGAGTCGCAGTAATTTCGTAATTCCGACCGCCCGCTTCTATTTCGCTGTAGGCTCTTTAACCGGGCCGATCGTACAAGCTCTGCACTCCCGCATGAGACAGCGGAGATTTGTAATTTTAACAGCGTTTTCCTGCACAACCACACCGGGCTCTGCTCGAGACAGCGAATGGAAGAAATCAGATACCTCATTTGTCGACATAGCCTTGCCGAAAACCACCAGCGAAACTTTCCTGTTATTGATCCGCTGACCCATCTCGATACATGGTACCTCAAGCGGGTGAAAACTGGAAACATTTATCTTCTTTTCGACGGCTAATGGTAAGTTAGGGTAGCGCAGTCTGAGCTTGTTTCTCCAAAAAGTACTGCTCTACAGTAAGTTCACTCTCTCCAGTCACGAACGTTTGTGTTCTAGCAGTACCTTCCACAATACCGACGATGAAGAACCACCTGTTTTCTTCAAAATAGGTGGTAGATGCAGCACAGTCACATAATTCTAGAGCGACCTGGCGAGGGGCTCCTCCTAGCCCTTCAGGAGTCAAAAGCTACCCTTCCTGCGGCCCTGACCGAAATCCACATGTCGTGTCTTGGGAATTATTCACAAGGGTAAAGGACTGCATTGCTCAATCTTTTTTGGGATGCGCCACGAATTCTACTTCTACGGGATGCCGTGGAGGCGGTTTGAATTCGTATTTGGTACCCTGACCCGCTTGTTGTGTTTTCTGCTTTCTGGCTTATTTAATGATTTCAGATGGAATCCGATTCTGGCGACGTCCGTGGTAAGAGACGAATCAACGAGCCCCTGAACTTAGCGCAGGCAAAAAGAAAAAGAGGTGGGCGTTCCTACTGACCAGGGTCTCCGCGTAGTTTTAGGGAGAGATGATTTTAGCATCTGCCTAGCTTGTTAATGTCTGACCATGCGAAAGTTTTCAGAGTTCTTGTGCGCAAATAGTTGCAACACATCCTCATCGGTAGTTGCTGCAGGAGACCGCAATGTGCAAGTAGCTGTGTTGCACACCTTCGCTTTCAATTTAGTACCTTCTTCGCCGTCTCCGACTTGGAACAGTATCGCATTTCAAAGTCTTCGAAGAATATTTGGCTAGCTTGAATCCCGAGTCGTTCAAAGTGACAACGTGAAAGTGACAGTGACCGACATCGAAAGGCTCTTCCGACTACTGGCTCCGAAGTTGATGCATCAGCAAACCCATCGAAGACGGGTAGACAACGTCTCCGCATATTTTTAAGGTGATGCCTTTCTCGACTAGATTTCGGGTTGCATAACGTTGACAATTTCTTCCTAAATGTTTTAGGTGTGGTTTAGGTTTGCTGGCCACGGCTAAAATTATAGAGGGCTGAGCGCAGAAATCAGCTGCGGAAAAGTACTATTTGCACCATAGTGAAAGAAGTCACGGAAGCAATAATAAGCAGTAAGTTCAGGTCAAATCTTAATCTGTTCTGTCATCGGCATCAGTTTTACATCGACAAGCATTTCCGCAAATCACTATGGAACAGCTAGTGGAAACTTAGGCAGCTATGGCACTGGTTACCCATGAGCGGTGGGATTTCTGGACGGCAAGCACATTCGCGTCGTGGTATGACTTAGTTTGGTTTCCGACCTACTCACATTTGAAAGTTTACATTTCTACAGAAACCTCCTGGAGCAGGAAGCGAGTACTTCAGTTATAAAGGATACCACTCCGTCGTGCTGCTGGCGATATGCTATGCTTGGCATCGCATTATTGCCCACGATATCGGCGCTCCAGGAAGGCCAATTGATGCTGGCGTGTTCAGAGCCTCTGTACTGAAGATGAGTCTCCTGAACTCGATCTTATAAAACCCAAAACAATAAGGAATGTTAATTGTATGCTAAATTAAAGAAACTTTTGCTTGCCAACGACAATGTCTTTCCTCCCACAAGGATGTTTTCGGGCGTTGGACAAGTGTAATATTATCTCATTGTTGATGGTGGTTTTGGGCAAGATTTCCGGTTTGTGCGACCGTACAAACTGGCCCCAAAAGACTGTCATTCAAAGAGACAGTATAGTGCCGTCCATGCAAGATACTATCTTCCTATCCCTTTATTTTTGAGACGCGGAAAGTAGCCATACCTGGTTTAGAGCTCGAGGAATTATCGAGTGCACGTTTCGGATCATGGTTCAGCGCTTCGCGGTATTCAAGACAGCAATATATCTCTATCCCGTAATCGCGTCAAGACTAGTAATTGCTTTGACGGTGAGCTGACTTGTTGATGCATTGGAGCCTTAGGTACTTTCTTCTTAAGTTCGTTTTCCAGTTTCAGATAATATACAACTGGACAAATCGAAGTGAATCAATTGAAGAGGCAGTTGTTCAATACGAGAGCGGCCCAGCGTCTGCTAGAAGTTCGCTGGATAGACTACACCGACTGCGACTAAGTGGGAACGAACAGTCCAAGTTGACCCGTTATAGAATAGCCCATTAACTCGCTATGTAATATCTGACTCTATGAGGTCGCACCACGATTCGAACAATATGAAGTATGAAATGAGAGAAAAGCATATCTTTGAGCAATCTTCATTCTTTTTAAAAGGACACATATCGAGTTAAATAAGGAGATCATACATACCAGGCTGTCCAATAATTCTTGTCCGAAAATTTCACCATTTTAAATTTTTTTTCAACTTTATTTAAAAAAAAGTCTAATCAACAATGTAATCACAACAGTTATCCACAACAGTGGCCCATCGATTGGGCAGGTCGCCGATGCCCTTCGCCCAGAACTCCGGGGGCTGCGTAAATGGTGCTTCAGCGGGCGGAACAAGTGGTAGTCGGAGGGGACGAGGTCCGGGGAATACGGCGGATGGGCAACCGTCTCCCAGCCGAGCGTCGCCAACTTCTGCTGGGTCTCGTTCGCCACGTGGGGGCGCGAGTTGTCGTGCAGCAGGTGGACCGAAGCCCCTCCGACTACCACGAAGCCCGTCGGGGACGCTTTTCTCGGATGGCGGCGGCTAGTTTCTCGAGCTGATCGGGGTAGATGGAAGCGGTGACCGTCCTGCCTTGCGGGAGCAGCTCGAAGTACAGCATGCCCTTGGCGTCCCACCAGCAGCAGAGCATGTCTTCAGCGGGTGTTCCCTGTCCTCGAGGCTCGTGTCGCCGCTCTCGAAACGATTGAACCAGCCCCTGACTGTGCGTTGGGACACTGCATACTCCTTGCACGCTCTGCAGATGTTGGCGACCGCGGTGCCCGTGTCGTTGCCCAGCAGCCACTCGTAGTACACGAACGTACGAATTCGACCTTGGTCCTTTTTAGCTTGTACTGGTAGCTAGACGCGGCGACTGCGCCTTATATACCCCTAGCGTGGAATTCTGGAGAACCTTCTAGAAGGTTTTTACACTTGTTTGATATTATAATACTTCTAAGGAAAGTTATAGAATTTTGAAAATTTTCGAACAGGAATTATTGGACAGCCTGGTATTATATCTCTGTCAGCTATTCGTGAATTGTTGCGGAAGGTCCTGCATGCTCGATGAAGACATACGCATCCTGGAAGGCCACAGCGCTTATGGATATCATTTTCGCCATTACCACCTCGTAGCTGAATGCCTTCAGCGCTCCTGCCACCATCTTACCAAAAACATGATCCCTCAGTCTGGTGGTCAATCAACATCAATCGCATTCGTGAAACATGACAAGGGAACCTACCGAAGCTATCAAGACAGTCCTGAGTTGTGTTGTTCCTGAGTGCGCACAATGCCTCCGTACATTGGAGCCCGAAGCGAACAATTTGAGGAGGAGAAACGCTGCAACAAAATTTTCATAATCTTTTCCTAGAACATCCCCTCGTCTCCTTTTTTCTCGACTGTTCAGATCCGACTCCCTGGTTGCAATCGATCGCCGTCTCGGATCCGATCTCACTCATTTGGGACGCGAATGCGTCCTCGTCGTCAAGTAGTGTAATGTTGCCTACGCTGCTGTACCGTGTCCTCAAGCTGCCTCATTAGTCACAACACTATACCAAAATGTCAAGTGTTAAATGATGTACTAAGGCCCTTTCCATGAACTGCATGAAATCCTTGTATGGCCATTTTTTGTAGCCGTCCGCTTTCGCCCTTCTATGTTGGTCCTTTATGTTCTTCCACGCTTTCTTCAGATGGTCGACTGAAATTAAACGACACTGATTGCTGAACATAATTATATCATTGTTAAATTTTGCAAAAAACAGCTTTCCACTGTAGTTGTAACCTCTCGCTGATAATTTGGTCTGAAGTCGCGTTCATGCAGCATTTTTAAAGTATTCCGAGCTGGTGATGTTCCATATCGCTTGCTCCTCTTCGACTGCCATAACAAGAGCCACTTTTACAGGCGTAACAGAAAAGGGATGAGCGATGTGATTATGAGAAATACTGAAAATGAACGAAAAATATGTGTACTGGAAGGCATGCTTCGTTGGGTTCATCAGACAAGTATGCAAGAGGGTGAACACTCGGATCCTGCCAACACCCCCACATCCTCTAATACAAAAACACATCCAATACTCTGTATAACCAATTGTCCCTTCCATTGAAAACATAACAAGACAAGAAGAAGGAAGCTTAGAGCAGGCAGTGCACCCTGTACTTGTTCTACATCTGGCAAGTTATAGCATGGCCAATAACAAAACTACCATTTTCCTAACTTCTGTTTCTGTTGTAGTTATTGACAACAACAGAAACAAAAGTTAGGAAAAAGAAGGAAGGAAGCGTAGAGCACGAATACATTACGTACAATTACAAATATTTTATATTTACAAAATATACATTCATTGTATGTCCTTTCAGGCCCGGTGAAACACGGCCCAAGTAAGGACAGAGTTTCTACGTAATGCTCCACTACAGTTGGTAATGATTGGCCGCCTTTTGTCTTGTATTGTAGCCTAAAAAGGACAGTTGGGACCGGTTGGATCATTTTGGTCTCTGATTTTTCCAGGCTCTGAGGAAGGCGAATAGCCGAAACGTTAGCCGAATAAACGATTGCTGTCTTGGCTTCGGCTGCAATCAAAGCAGCCACAACAAGTGAAAAAAGGATAGTGAGCCCCAATAACACTCGTCGTAGAACAACACGTAAAACTGAAGCAAGATTTAAAAACTGAGGAAGCAAGAAAATAAGGGAAAGCAGTACAAGTAAATGTAATTAAAAAGAATAAGAAACACAATATAAAACTAAAAACAATAGGAAACCAGGATAGAAAGTATTGGGCCAGGCCGCAGTTACAAAAATCCGACTGCAGACTTTGACACCGCAACCCGGCCGGGCTCCGCGAGCGCGGCAGGGCAGATTTGAAACGGGCGCGAATGTTGCCATACTTGGTTCACGGGTGAGTCATGAGCGCACGGTCGCGGTCAGGGATGGGTGGAAATGTTTCGTCAGAAAGCAGAAATCAGAAAACAGAAAAGCCAAAAAATGCTAGAAAATAGAAACTCGGAAATAGAAAAATTCGAAGTTATCTAATTCACCCAAAGTTTTTTTCCAGTACGGATTCTTTTGCATAAATGCAGATGTTGTCGGGGACAAGCGTTTTAACTTGCAAGCGTTTATAAAAATTTCTTGTACACTCCAAATCCAATACCATCAGCAAATCGTAAATCTTTACTGATCCTAGGAATCTCGACATCACATTCATATTAAAATATATCGGTTTAAGACTCACTGATACAGTCCAAAGTATAGGTGTAATCACAGAACAGATGACTCGTTAAATTAATGGTACAACTAGTAGTAAAAAATCAGGCCTTTTAAGGTACCAAACACTATGAAGGCTCATTGGCCACTGTTTGTTTCAACTCCATATCTTGAGTCTATGGACATACTCTCGTGACATACTTCAAAGCTGTGCAGAGATTCGTTGAGTGTTACTCCGTCAGAATCTCTACCACTAGTTCGTCTCGTTAAAGGATACCTTTCCTTCTGCGAGACTTATCGAAGAACTGCGAGAATACAAGCTGCCGCTGTGCTTTACGTTCATCGACCTGAAGAAGGCATTCGGAAGCGGTTATCGAAGCCCTGCTCATTCCTACTCAGTACATCAGTCCTTCGAGAACAGTACAGTGGATTCGCGACCATGATCTCACCATTCTACAACGACGTCATCATCGACATGGAGAGAGGGGTTCGACAGGGGGATATAAGGTTGTCCGAAAATTAATGCAGATTTTCGACCTCCATCATTAGAACAGGATTTTTTGGCAAAACATTACCTTGGAATAGCACATAATTGTATACTTTTACAAGCCAGTTTGGTGCGTTTTCTCTCTTTGCTACTCCTTTTTAATATAGTTTATTTTAGATTTTGTAGGCTATAAATGGACGTGTCAAAGCAGCGATTTAGTTCTATGAGTTCAAGCTCGGTCATACTGCCGCGGAAACTACTCGGAACATCAAGGTGGTATGGGGACGAGGAAAAGAATCCACGGTGACGGGCTGGTTTCAAAAATTTCGTCGAGGTGAACTCGATCTCGAGGATGAGGAGGTCGCAGACGTCGCTCTGGCATTGATAACTACGTGTTGAAGACCTTGGTGGAAGCAAATCCACGTGTGGCCGTTCGAGAATTTTCGAAAGAACACTGCGTAAGCAAATCAAGTGTTTGTGAACATTTGCGGAAAATTGGAAAGGGGAAGAAGTTAGACAAATTGATACCACGTGAGTTGAACGCTCATCAAAAAAAAATCGTCTGTTCGAAGCGTCGTCAGCGCTGCTTCTTCGCAACAAGAACGATCCATTTCTCCCATATCCTGACTAATGACAAGAAATGAATCCTCAACGATAACAGGCGACGATCGGCTCAGTGGTTGGATAGCGATTGAGCTCCGCAGCAGTTTCCGAAACCGAAACAAAACCAAAAGAAAATCATGATAACTGTTTAGTGGTCTGTTCTGGATTAATTCTCCACAGTTTCTTGAACTCGGGCGAAACAATGACGGCAGAGAAGTACGTCCAAGACATCGACGAAATGCACGAAAAATTCCGACGTGTGCATCCTGCAGTGGTCAATAGAAAAGGAATGATCTTTCGACAACGCGCACCACATGTTGCTCATCCAACGCTGCAGAAGTTGGGCTTCGAAAAACGAGTTGGGCTACGAAACTCGGTCACACCCTCTTTTCATATTCAACGGACCCTTCGCCAACCAACTACCACTTTTTGAAGCATCTTGATAAGTTCTTGAGCTAGAAATGCTTCAATAACCGATCCCATGTGGAAACTGCCTTTGACGAATCCATCCACTTCAGAACTCCGGCCTTCTAGGCAACAGGGATAAATAAGTCAGTATCCAAAATAATGCTAGTACCGAAAAGAATACGAAGCCAAATTATGAAAGTCCAGAAACGTCCAAGGAACTCCTTGTCATTAGCACTTACACAATCACTCAAGCAAACAAAACACTACAACAATTCATGAGTTTATAGCGCGATTTCAACACGAGCGCATCCAGAAACGCCACATGCTGCCATTTAAAATTTTCTGAAACATAACTTTGGAATGAAACTCTTGATTCTATGATACTTTTCGGACGCTTTTTATTGGATTTCATGATGTAGTTTTGTTCGCAGCTCTTCTTTCTTTTTCTGTTTTCTGGCCATTTTTTCGGTAATTTCCCCAGAAAACAGAAAACAGAAAAAGTTTGCCTAAAATGGTCAGAAAATCAGAAAACAGAAAACAGAAATTTTGCCCATCCCTGGTCGCGATGAACGAGTCCCCAAGGACGATGACGGCTTGCGAATTCTACAGGGACTGAAGCGGACTACATCATGCAAAGGCCGGTTGCATTGACACGTTTTGGAGGTCACATTGAAGCCTTCGCAGAAATCATGGGGAGGAAAGATTTTTTAAGAAGGTGTGAACGACGTAATCACGGCTCATGTCCTCCAAGCAGACGGCATAACTTCCCGAACTATACACCAGAGCTGTCTGAAGATGAACGAAAACTCTCCCTCCCTCTCTGGAACTTTCGGAGCCTGCATAGACAATTGAATATCCACATAATAATAGAGGTCTACCAAATGATAAGAACTTCCCTACCGTCTTGACGACAGTGGAGTGGCATGAATCAACACATACCCATTCAGTGTAGTAGAATTTCTAGGACAACTTGAAAAGCTATGGAACTTAATTGAGATGAAGAATGTTGGTCATACGTGTCTCGGTTTCCTCTCCATGAGCTCATGAACACATTCCCACTCTCAGCAGTAAAATCTCCCGTGTAGTGAAGAGCGCATGAAGCGCAGATCCTCACAGATCAAAAAAAACCTTAAGGCAGTAACATATCCAGGCGCAAATTAGCTCAGCCCTGTACGACAGCAATATGCAGCGTTTTGTGTTGTGCGATTGGGCTAGGCTATCTCTGATGTAATTTGACATTCATATGCCTTCATATTAGGTCGGATACCCGCTGAGTACATGGTGACCCACTCTCCACCCGGAGTCAGCTTGTCCTCAATCCTCACAGATCAAAAAAAACCTTAAGGCAGTAACATAGCCAGGCGCAAATTAGCTCAGCCCTGTACGACAGCAATATGCAGCGTTTTGTGTTGTGCGATTGGGCTAGGCTATCTCTGATGTAATTTGGCATTCATATGCCTTCATATTAGGTCGGATACCCGCTAAGTACATGGTGACCCACTCTCCACCCGGAGTCAGTTTGCGCCTATAGCCATGTTGTTTGTTGTTGTTATCCAGTATTCCGGCAGATCCACAAACGCCTCGAAAGAATCTCGCGGAATACCTCAAAACGTTCTGGACTCAATTTCTGGTGTTAGCACAGCACAGAAAACAAGGGCTTGCTGACTGATGCAAAGGCTTCCACCACGCACAGGCTTCCTCGATTAAAGGTAAATATGATAGACCTGTCCCTATCTCTGCTAAAGATGCTCGAAACACTCCGCATACTGATACAGCATGCCGTCGGAACTATGAAACAATTCCTTTTCAGAGACCTCTTGCAAGGTGACTTGAGTAAAAGAGGCCTTTGTCTAGAGCGTGCGAAAGAAGTGGCTTTGGATCGTTTAGCATGGAAGAACATTGTCCGTGATTCTCGCCACTCTGGCACCCACAGCGATGCTGGCTTCAAGGCCACCCTCAAACCTGACGCCCGCTAATGAGAAGTAACGTAGCAAACATGAAACCCTTCAACCTTTTGGCAAGAGCATTAAAACTTACAACTGATTACTTGTATTCTTAGAGTTTCATTATATAGTGTGATACTTTTGCCTTCACTGAAATTTCAGATTCTGCATTAGGAAATCTTAGAACTTTAAAGGTGAAGGGGCTATCAGCTTCAAGGGATAAATCCAAGTTATTACATTTATACTCACTTTCATGTGCCTTTTTGATTTCAAGTGTGTTATTATAAACCTTTAGAAGACTACCTTATCAACATAACTGTCGTAGTTATGCATAATAAATAAATCGTCCATGTACCGAAACGGTAAGAAAAGCTGACAACATTCTAAAGTAGCTGCTTTTAATATTCGAATTCAAAAAATGACATAGCAAGATCAGCTAATGATGGGCTAAAATTACTGCTCTGTGGACCTCCTTTTTATTTCTTATATATCGTTCCATCAGATCTACAATGCATCTGCAATAACTGTTTTCAAGTAGTCCACGAAGTATAAGAAATTAACGTTGTTATAAAACCTAAAATTGCTATTAATCCAAGTATCAGCGTAAAAAGGTTTATGTTCATTGCACGCAACAAATTTACCGGTATTATCAAACACAAACACTAGTTTTCTTCAATTAGACTTTTTCAATTAGAACTTTAGGTGGTCGGTTAGTAAAAATATCCGTGAAATCCGCCGAATAAACCTTCAAGTCCTTGGAATTAACATTAATAATTTTGTGTGTAATATTAGAGCTATTAATAGCCAGTATTTTTTAATCATTCTACTCTGTTGTTAAAATTATTTGCGTAGTTGGCGAAATGTTTAAATATATAACCATGTTCCACTACTAAAGATTAAGCTCGGTTAGAGGGAGATGCGGGTTCGAGTCCCGCCTGCCGCTAGAAGTTTTACTCGCAACAAAACATCGTTATGACAGCATACAGCCTTGATACTAGCCACTTGAGGCTTAAGGAAACTGATTTGAATAAGAAACTGTTTAAATACATATCAATGTTCCAATGCTAAGGAATAAGAAAATAGTAAAACATGGGAAGTCATTTTTGACATCATCTTAGTTGATGATCTTTTTCCTTCACAGGACGATCTAAATGCTTGAAAAGCGATTACTGGTAGAGACAGATCTGCCGAATATGCTGGATGTGGCAGCGTTTCGTACCCCAATTCATCCAGTTTCTGGATGACAATTTTTGGAAGGTGCGGACCCGCGTTGTCCTGCAGGAGCTTTTTCGATACCAGAGCCGGCTCTTTTTCAAACATCTTCTCGTGCATCACTTCAATTTCGGCACAGCACTTCTTCGCTGTGATAGTCTCTCTTGTCTTCAAGCACTTGTAATGGACTTTGCCAATGACTGTCCACCATACCGGCACCATGGTCGTCTTTGGATGGAGACTTGGTTTCGGCCTCCCCTTGAGACGACGATGGTCATAAACGACGATGGTCATAAAGGGTCCATTTTTATCATAATTCACGATCCTATTCAAAAAAGGCTCCCTTAGCTTGCGCAGCCTTAACGGAACACAGATGTCGTGGCGCTTTAGCATCTGGCGGGCAATCCATTTATCCAATTTCTTTACTTTTCCGATCACATACAAGTGGCGACTGGTATTGCTGTCGTCAATGAGGAATGCTGTGCTGGCTCTCTCACAGTTTGAAGCGGATCCGCTTCCACCATGGCTTTAAGTTGGTCGTCGTTAAGGAGTGATGGCGGTCTACGTCGGTCTTCACCTTCGAGACTTTCATCTCCAGATCAAAACCTTTCGAACCAGTGGCGAATTGTGCGTTCCTTAGCGAAATCCTTCCCAAATACAGCGTTGATGTTGCTAGTAGCACCCGCGGCGTTCTGTTCGCTTCTCCATTCATACATATAAGTAGAGCACCCGAATATCACGTCGATTCATATTGTAAAAACGAAGTCAAAAACTCGACAAGAGGCAGCTATGTCAAGAAAGCTCGAAGTGATAAGAAATTGGATATTCTGCGCTTTCAGAAAGTTTATATAATGCCTGAAATGGAATCATTAGTAGCCACAAAAAATCGGCCAGAAACTCAGGTAGCAAAATAGGCTATTTCATATGCAATGACCTAATCGTATTGAATTATTGATCTTAGTAGGAAAACCTCTCCGCCTTACGAGCTTTGTGAGGCATTTCATGCCTAGCGTTATTTAGAAAACCATCAAAACCCTCCAGTTTTTTACTTAGCTGTGTTATAATTTTTTGTGGATGTTCCTTCTTCTTTTTTATTGCACGACGTTTGGTTACGTGGAGGGTAATTGGTCGCGTAAAGTTAGATTTCTGCATAACCCTTGCTTCTGGGTAGATTTTGCATCGAGATTGTGGGGCAAAGGTTTCTAAAGTAATTGTTGCTGTTACAAAGGAAGGGTCTGAAGCGTATGTCTGAACGGGGAGAGCGACTCATATAAGGAGAATCCCCACCCCTCAATTGGTTTGAAAATGTTTTTTGCCAAGTCGTTAAACCCAAGGAGTAGAGGGTCACAATGGGATACGGCGCATCGCGAGTTTGGGGGTCTTGTACGTTCGTGATGCCCCACCGGCAAGCGGCTCGGAGCGCACTGGAAGTGCGGTCGCTTCGTGCGGGTTTGGTTCTTGTGCGCCTTTTCATTTCTGCATTTCAACTGACTGGTTGATATTAGGGAGATTCTGACGTCTTTACCATTTTCAGACGTTTTCGCGCATTTTCCAGCTATACCTTTCTTCTGACTTGCTTATTACTGACCGGTTTTCTAACCACAAGAACATGAGAAAGCTATTCAACATAATGATGTATAAACGCTAAAACCAGTGATAGGCAGACACAAAGTGCATGAAACAGAAGCGCTGGTCACAATGCGGACAGTATGCAAACGGGCTCTCACACTTTGTTTCCATACATGAACCAATGACCTCGGGAAAAACAATCCTGCTCGGATTTTCAAAAGAGACCAGGATGTGACGTCGGAGGTATTTAAAGTGAGAAGCGAGGTGTGCGGATCCCGCAAATTAAGCTAAACGGCATCGAAACACTCCTTCCCTCATCTTTGCCTCTCACCTGGAAATCAGAGGTCTGCTGAAGGTTTTTTAAACCTGACACCAACAAAAATCTGACACCTGTCCGCTGATGCACGAGTGGCCCACCTTTAGACAAGGACCCTTCGAGGAAGAAATCAAGCTGGCCGGACGGATGGCCAGCATACTCAAGGATATCGAAGCACGTCAACTTGAGTTGTCGAAGACGAACAGATGGAAGTGGTGGAAGAACAAGAAGAAGATTGGTGTCCGCAAGATGAACTGATGGACGTGGAGTGGCAAGCTATGCTGTCTCCATTGTGACCAGTGCTTCTGTTTCATGCACTTTGTGCCTGTCCATCACTGGTGTTGAGCGTTAATACATCATTATTTTGAATAGCTTTCTCATTGCCTTGTTATTAGAAAGCCGGTCAGTAATAAAAAGTCGCAAGAAAGGTACTCTCCACAGCGTATAGCTGGAAAATACGCAGAGAACGTCTGAAAATAGTTTAGACGTCAGAATCCCCCAAATCTCAACCAGTTAGTTGAAATGCAAAAATGCAGCAGCGCACAAGAACCAAACCCCGGCCTTCCTCGCACGAATCGACCGCACTTCCACCGCGCTCCGAGCCGCTTGGCATAGGGGCATCGCGGGCGTACAAGACCCCGAACTCTTGACGCGAAGTATCGCATTGTGACCCCCTAATTTTTTTGCTTAACGACAGCAAAAAATAATCGCATTTTCATACCAATTGAGGGATGAGGACTCTCCCTATGGGTCGCTCCCCTCGTTCAGACACACGCTTCAGACCCTTCCCTTGTTAGAATTTCTAATTGCTGTCGTGTTTTTTTTTCAGGTAATACACTATGACGCATATATTCCATTTTTCCACAAAATTCCTTGATATCGCATCAAATTCCGATGCAAATTCTTTCTGAAAAATGTATATGTGGAGCACACAGGTTCAACCATTCCGTATAACACTTGCTGGTGTCACGACAACATTCACTTTTTGTAAGAAGAGTACATAGAATGGAGAAGTTCGCATTCCCTTTCATTGTGCGGCTTTTCATTACATGATTACCATTTCAACTCGCTGACATCACGCAGCTGAGCAAGGAATGTGCAGTGATTGGTTTCGACCTCATTTTATCCTGCAGAGGGATCCATCGGTAGCTAGGATTCACATTATATGGAACCTCGGTTGGTGCTGAAAAATTGTCTGAACACGATCTTTGATGCACTAGATGGATGATCGGGAACCATCATTTGTTTTAACACGTTCCTGCCATCCTCCTCATTGAGCACATGGCTGCTCTTCCTATAGACAGACAAATGTCTGGCGATTAGACGCTTTGGGTCAACACTTTTGATACGTTATCTGCTGAGCATTGTTCTAGGTGTTACACAGCATATCTACGATACCTGAAATGCTACGCCTGTCTGCCATTTCCAGTAGTAGCAGCAAATGGCATCTGGGGGATGCCATTTGCTCGTACATCGTACATCTTACCAACAAGTGTTTTTAACCTCCCATTTTCTGTGATAACTCGAAGCACGTTCTCGTCAAGTCAGGTCTCTTTCTCCGACAAATTGAAGAATCGTTTCATGCTGCTTCAGCCCGCGTAACTAAAGCCTCCACTCACACCGTCAACCACCAATTGAAGGTGCGGGTGTTCTGGACGACTCTCATGTGCAATGTCAAACAGTCGAAATATTGGGCTTGTTAAAGTTTTGCAGAGAGTTTGACTACTTGCCTTATAGTTGTGACGAAATATCTATTGTTCCAGTTTCAGATACTGCGGTTGCCCTCGTTCGACATTTCCTCTCTGATCCAAGGTCGCCTGGGTATTCGTCTGCAGTAGTAAGGCCCTTATCCTGAATTTTTAACTGTTTTGATATGCAGTCTGGTGACGATCTCTTTTTTAGAAAAGAGATTTTTAAGCTATAACACTATAGAATGGAACCTATCGATCGCAAATGATCGATCGTAAATGTGACAACATGGGTATCGGCAATTTTTTCAAAACTTTACCCATCAAAAGGAAACAATCCAACATTTATGCCTTCTTTTGTTTCCTTCGCATAACGTCTGAGCAACGCAACCTACTAACGAGAGTTCGTATACCTTGCAATAGAATAATTTTATACTAGAATCATCTTCGTCATTTTCCAACACCACTTACTAAAATTAGAGGAAATAAGAGCTAAGCAACGAAATCAGGTGAATAAAAGGTGTTGGGTTGATCTTCGCGATTATATCGGCATTCCAAGTAGATCTAGGCAAGTGGTGTCTACTCAGTTACTGGATAGGCTTCCTAGGCTTCAGATCCCACATTGAGCTGTTTTTTCATTCCATCACTGCAGAAACTTCTCAGGCTTAGCGGCAGTCGCAAACGAAGGTGAGAGCCAAATGGCAGTAGCTTATGCGACCATTAAAAACGTCCGTTAAAGATGGATCACGTAGAACCTCAAGTCGCTTCATCTATTTACTTGTCTTAAAAGTCACGAAGCTGCTTCAAAATTAGCTCAACTCCTATCATAAAATCTCTCCTGGTTAAAAATTGCTAGCATAATTTTTATAGAGTAGAATTGGCCCAACCGACAAGGGCCATAAATATCTGAGAAACAAGTTTTTCCCTTGGAGAAAAAGGAGCAGAGAAGATTCACAAAGGGAAAGCAATGAGCGATGCTACCGAAACCGATCGAATGTTTTGAAACGCAACATACCAATGTGAAATCAGGGGCCAGATTCATCAATCGGTTACCGCCCTCTAACGGTAAAAATACCACCAAACCCGCCGATATGACATTCGTCAGCATCAGTTTGGCGGCTTACCAGTTTTCTATTTTTTGTCAACACGCATGAATGCTTGGGCACAAATTGTCTTGGAGTGGAGTGCGCAACTAAATAAATTTTGTCGTGTTGCAACCGTGCGCAGTTCCTCTTCTTTCGCAGTTGTCTTCCCCTCCTTCTAAAACTATGAGTGTTCATTTCTAACTAGCTCTTTTATGTGCGTTTAGCTCATTCCGCCCTTCTGCTTATAGTGGTTTCCGACCGCATAAAGCCTGTAAAATGCCGAGCACTTCGCTTTCTCTATCTTGTCACCACGAGTCACATTCTATGCGAAAGAAATTCGAATAGATACAAGCTCTCATTACATGTTTTGTTGCGATCAAAGCTCTAGCGCCAGGCGGCACTCGAACCCGCACCTCCTGCTGACCGGGCGGGAATGCTCTACGCCATTACACCACCGGCGCTGTTCGATCGAACAAAGCAACATCCACACCTCGTGGGACAAATCAGCACTCATCCGTAAACCGGGATGAGCCGGCCGCTGATATCAGCGTGGTGCCAGTCAAGCTAGGTCTTGAGATTTATGTCAGCTTCCTTAAGCCAAAAAAGGCTGGTATCGAGGTTTGATATAGAGTTTTGATCGCAACAAAACGTTGTTATGAGAGCTTAAAACCTCGACATCAGCCACTTAAGGCTTAAACTGACTTCAATCATTAAGAGGATAAATTTCAATAATTTTTGGACGAACCACTTATATTTCTTTTGTATGGTTTCAACAATATACTTAACTTCATCTCAGGGTTGTATGGAGTTGATTGCTTCTGCCACAAAATCAGATCTGTGCTCATCTATTACTCGGCACCGCACACTCCTTACGACTTGTACAAATACGTCATCATGACGTTTCAGATGGATACAATAGAAAAGAAGAAAAGCAAATCCCTGATGTGACAGTATCCATAAAACCATTGTGGCGCTGCCCCAGTTTTCAGCCTTTCGCCTTTTCCTAATCTTCAGAAGGAGTGCTTCTATAGTTTTATAAACAGTGTATCCTTCTGTGAAGAAGCAACAACACGGTGCTCATCATATCTCTTTCCCATCTATGCAGCGTTGCGGACATTCGTTCACAAGTTTGAAGGAACTGCTTACACAGATTGCACTCACAATCAGTTTGGTCTTAGTTCCGGAGAATGGCTCTGAGAGTATGTGTAGGGATGATGATATGGGATCCTCTGCTGCATAAAATCGAGCATTGAACGAGCATCATCATATTTTAGGTAATGGCATGGTATAAGTTAAAGACGAGAACTTACCCAATTTTATAGCAGACCATTTTTAGCGTTACGTTAATTCTACTTATTGCTGTAATTCAGTTGAAGGAGGCGCCAGGAATGTAATTTATGTGTCTAGTTCCTTCAACGGCTTAACAACTTTCCGTTTCCCATTTAAACGTAACTAGCGTATAACTAGCTATGCAGAACGAAACTTTAAAGATCAAGGGATAACTTATGGTTCTGCTAGGAAAGCAGACACTGACAGCAATTTGCCTTTAGATCAGAAGAAAAACATTCTTGTTTGCGCTAAGACGGACAATAATCTGTTTGTGACGTGATGATTCTACTCAACGAAAACACTCCGAGAGACTCTTAAGAGTTTCCTTCCATCGGAGAAGTATTATAAAAGTGATGTGATCACAAATGAATGAAATATCTTCATTCACGGCTACACTCATAATTCGATTTTTCCGTAGAATTACTACTAATAGATTTTTAACTTTGCTTGAGCCTAGAGCGGCTGGTATAGAAGCTACAAGTTGTTAGATGGATGTCTAGTTGCGATCAAAACTCTTGCGCCAGGCGAGACACGAACCCGCATCTTCCGCTTTCCGGGGAGCGATGTTCGCCTTACACCACCGGCGCTGTTTGGTCGAACTGAACATCCACGATATCTTCCTAGCAAGTACTCACCTATCAGCACTCACCCGTTATCGGGATGAGCCGGCCGCTGATATCAGCATGAAACCGGTCAAGCTGAAGGCACTCGAAGAATTGATTTTTAACTTTGCTTGAGTCTAGAGCGGCTGGTATAGAAGATACAAGTCGTTAGATGGATGTCTACTACCAATAGACTAATAGATACTGAAGATGATAATTGTACGGATGTCGTGGGTAGGACATATGTGCACAGATATATGTACAGGTATATTATAGATATGTGTACAGGTATATTAGTTATAGAGTATTGTAAATATCAGCGAGAAAAGCACTTAATTTTCAGTGCATTTAAAATATGTTTCATAAAAATGAAGGAGTTTACACTACATTTTGTATCAGCCGAAAAGCCCGATATTTGTGGAGCTTGATGACTTGAATCTTGGAACACTAAGGCAGAATTGAATTTGAATTTGGGTGCTACGTTTGGAACCAATTTGTTTAAAAACACAGCAAGGCCGGCGGCGTGCCTGCCCTATCCTTAACCATAGCGGCGAGCGGCGTTGCTGCAGAACTCTGTGGGGGCCTTAAATGCGATGTCAGCGCCGTTACGCCAGATCTCTATCAACATCGCGTCGTATGCAGCGTCGTATGCAGTCGTATGTATGCGTCGTATTTTGGCTCTCCGAAAACTCTCTGCGCGGGATCGCACGAGGAGGCGCTGCAGCCGCCGAGCTTGCACCAGTGGTGCTGTTGTGCTCACTGTGTGGAGCAGGTTATGGTTAATGACATACAGTTAGGATAAATAAAAAGCATAAACGGCCTTATTACTCATTCCCTTTTAGCACGCGCCACGCACTCTACTTTTACCGGACGTCGTGGAGGTGATTTGAATGCGTATTTTGTCATACAATGACCTGCGGTGGCCAGCTTATGAACAAGTCAGCGCTTTCCCAATTCCAGACAAGTCTGGTACCGAAGGGGATGGAGGGCTTGGCCCGGGGCGGAAAATCCAATCAGGAACCTGGTATCGGATTCTCAAAACAGACGGCACCTCCTCCGCCCCACACGCGCTCATATCTCAACACACAATTATCAATGAAGAATTTGGACAAGAGCTGGTTTCTTCGATCCATTGCAAAGCTTCTAGTCAGCGCTCAAAATATCATTTTTGAAACTTGTTGATTTGTTTCTGGCATAATTCACAATAGAATCGAAGCAATAAGGGAAGATTAGAATAGGATATGTGGACGAAAATCTAAGAACGAAGTATGAAAATCTTTTTAAACACTATCAGTCTTTTCCGTAGCAAACTAAGGCTTATCTTTTGGATATTTGTTCAAATTTATATTTTCTTTTACTTAAACAGCACGTATGTCGCTTCCACAGCATTTTCACGGATTCCTTAGAAACCGCCGGAGCAGTAGCCTTACAGAGCTGGAGAAGAAAAAGGAAATATATACCGACTCTTCGTCTTCTCTAACTGCTCAATTGTTCGCAACAATAAAATATTTAATGCCGTTTTTGGGAGAGATACGGTAAGCGTAGCAGCTTTTACCACATCTTAAAGGGGCTACTATTTTGCGAAGTAATGATCGGTCGAAATAGAGACGAGAACGGCGGGAGCTTTCGGATCTAATTCTGTGACTATTCTACTTAGACGGTATGCCTACTGCACTGTTCCTGGAATAAGAAGTGGTTTTTAAACGACTGTTGTGTGAGCAAAGCTAAGACGTGTGTAGTTTCAAACAACTCTTCGATTTCTAACAACATTTAAAAGCAACTGCTTTGGATTCAATAAAAACGAATCCTCCTTGTGGAATTGTGGCAGAAACTGTTGAATCTTTTCATTCAACAAGACTCCCTTCTTTCACAACGTTCCGTATTGGTTAGAGATTGGTGTATTGCAGCTGCGGCAGACACTGCCATAGCTGCAATACACCAGTCGAACTACGATCGCAATTCAAGAATTTAAAAGACGCTCGATTTTATTATAACTGATTTCCAGATGGTGGACACAACACGTATTCTAGTTGGACTTTTCCTATTCCTGCTGGCATGCACATTTTTCCTCATTAATATGTTCGTGATGGCATGCTTAATAAAAAGTAAGTTTACGCATGATTATTTGAGCTCCCAAAGCATTCAGAAAATATAAGAATAAAGAGAAAGAGGCGGGAAAAAGTAAAAGGATCAAGCGCAACCAAGTGGATTAAAAAGGTGAAAGGGGTGTATCTGTACAGCTCACCTCGTGTGGTCGAAAAGCTGTTCCGCGGATGGATGTGGATGCGCCACGCATTTGACTTCACATACTACTTCGCACTTCTATGAGATGCCATGAAGGCAATTTGAGTGCGTATTCGGTCTACACTTACGAAATGCGCAATCAAATTGCCTCCGCAACATACTGTAGAAGCATAATGCGCGGCACACCGCAAAAGGGGTTGAGTGATGCCGTCCATTTTCCTTCTCTACTTGGCCTGTACAACCTGCGATGGTCGGCCGTTGGTGAATTCAGTGCTTTGCCCTTCCCACACAAGTGTGCTACCAATTCGTCGTCCCCGGAAGGATGGAAGGTTTGGTTAGCTTGTGCGGAAAATCCGAATCATGAAGCTGGAACCGGGTGTACGCTATAGCCGGCACCTCCACCGACTGCGCTACCATACGCTTATGGGATACTGAATAAATAAAGGTACATAAAGGACGGCTTTACTCTATCCTTTTTGGGATGCTTCTGCTCTACTTCTACGAGATGTCGAGGTTTTGTATTTGGCCACCCTATAGCAGTCTACTTACTATTCGTAAAGTAGAAAGTTCAAAGTTCACAAACGCGGATGCTTAATTAATTCTATCAGCAGCTTAAATTTATGCAATGTATTATGTATATTTATCTAAGGTCGTCTATATGCAAAAAAGGACAACTCGGTTTACCTCCTGTCTGCCTTCAATATTAGCACTGAAATGTGCCAAATCCTCCTCCACATACTCTACATCAGCCCTTCGTTTATCGCCGGAGTGAGTTTTTCTTGAGAAAAAGAGAGCGTGTCAGCAAAATAAACTACTTTGCAGAATTTTTTCTTCGACGGGCAAGGTTCTGTTGGTGTTGCGGTGGCGTCTGTAATATTTCTTGGTTTATGGTACCTTGGATCTCTCACTCAAATACTGTTCGCTACAAATAGGTGGGTAAAGGACTTTAGAGGCTGGTTGCCATGGATAACCACGCAGCAATGCAAACTAATGCTTCGGTCCTAGTGTTCAATTCAGCAGCAATTAATCACTTTCTTTCTTACGCGTTTTCTGGCGAGCGGTCGTTTCGTCCTGTGCGAGTTCCGATTTCTCTTCTCCATGCACCTCTACCTTGAACCAGTACTGATCAGATTACAAGCTCCGGTTCCTTTAAGTTCTTTCTCTTTCAAAGCAGCCGACTGAGACAAGCATTTTCCTCGAATCCATTCAGAAGGCCCCTTAGTGAAGTGCAGGATTTAATTCCGCCTTTGTTCGTGAGACCTGATTGCAATCAGGTTGTAGAGTGGTAGATGGTCTGTCCTCTCCTAATTTCTGGTCGGTATGATGTCTTTCAAGTAGACACCACTTTACACAATGGGCTTAGCTAAATTGTGGCAGAGCAATGTATTAGGTTGTACGGAAGTTTTTAGTCTAATTGCATGGTAAGATTCAAAACAACGTGTCTTTGCCGGCTGAAGTTGTGAGAGGGCCGGACTTAGGAACTTTGTATTACACGTCCTGTATATTTAACTAACAGCAGCAGGTGCGACATATCGTCTCCTGTTCCCAGTGGCGCCTTCGCAATGGACGACAAGAAGATGCTCTACCGACCACTCTCATTCTGCAGTACCGCTCCGGCCGATCCGCGAACGAGGCCCATCGCTTTCTACAGAAGACAATAAAGGAGCAAGCCCCTCTCGGGCGACGTGCTTCAATTGGTACCGCAAGCTCGACAACGGTGACAAATCGCTCGAGGATTCCCGACGCACAGGTCGACCACATACTCAGAACAGACAGCTCGCACTCGCCACCTACGCTGCTCGACCTGATCTTTCTGTACGCGAACTTTCAGACCTTACAAATACTCCTAAGTCCACAACACACGATGTTCTTCGGTCTTCTGGCAAAGCCGCGAAGTTGCCTCGAGTACCACATGCTTTGACGCCTCAGGAGAAACGGAAGCGTGTTGATACCTGCACTTCTCTCCTCAACCGTCGCCACACATTTGCTTGGATCGACTCGATCGTCATGATGGATGAAAAGTATTGCGTCTATGACAATTTGGTGCATCGCAAGCACTGGGTGGACTTCGATGAGTTGCCTCAACCACAGCCGAAACCTCCTGATTACGTCAAAAAGGGGTTGCTTTCTTTCAATGGCCCAGTATTCTGCGAATTGGTTCCTACCGGTTCCACGGTAGACTCGAACGTGTTCTGCGCTCAGCTGGAGAAAATGAGCGAAATCCTACGTAATCGCATTCCCAGAAGAGGAGAATTATTCTTCTCGTGGATAACGCCAGACCTCACACAGCAAAGAATACGCAGAAGAAATTGGAGGAACTCGGGATTGAACTGGCACCCCATCCGCCGTACTCAGCTGATCTTGCACCCAGTGACTACCCGTTTTCCGGTCGCTGCAGTCTTTCTTAGCTGGAAAAAAGTTCGTTCGCAAATCGGGAGGAAGTCAAAAGTGGTGTCAACAATTTGTTGCTGTCCAAGTCTCCGGTGTTCTTCGCTCGTGGTATTCGCTCTCTACCGGAAAGGTGGCAATATGTGATAGATCATAATGGTAAATATTTTGTTGAATGATAGTGGTTGTGAATAAAGTTGTTAACTACACATTGTTCCCTGACATTAGTCTAAAAACTTTCCGGACAACCTAATATATAGTAGCTTGCAAAACGAATCTGCAAAACTTGCTCAGAGATTCCGCTGAAATCGCCTCGACAGTGTATCGTATTTATGGCGACAGAAACAATCGTAGTTGTTCATCAATAGGCAGTTGTGTAGGGCGGTGTAGTGGTTCCTATTGAAGATGGGTCAAGATGTCAGGTTGGTAGAAAAGTTTCCCGCCACTTCTGCATTTCTTCAAATTTATCTAACTTCTTCAATACAATCAAAAGCTAACAAATATTTGTACCATTTTTATCGACAACATACTGGCATTGATCAGTTAAATATGGAATATGCTTTTTTTTTGGAAATCTTGGGGCTTTCAAGAGAAAAGCCGGTGATGCGCTTTTTGCGCTGTTCTATATCGTCAATCTTCCTGACTTGTAAATTGTGGGGTAGCGTGCGAAATAGACGACATAGATGGTGAATACGGTTAGTGGACCACTGCATGTAATCTCAAACTTTAAAGTTTTTCTGGGTCTCCTTCACCTTGAGTGGACGAGCAATGTTGTGGAGAAAGAAGACTTTGTCCTATTTCTATTTCCACGTAGAGCTGGAAGGAAGCAATCCAATTGTTTGCAGTAGACTTCGGCGATAGCAGTAGAGCTCTCAGGATGCAACATCCAGTGAAGGATTCATCTGCAGTCCCGCCGAACACTGAGTATTGTCTCCCGAGTATGGAGTGTTCTTCCTATCCCAGATTCTCTCCTTTGAGCCATTAGCGCCTCAGAGTGTGATTTAATTAATTAACCGACTTTTTGTCATTATTAAACGAGTTCGTCGAGTTAAGTGAAGTTCTGGTGGAAGATCGTAAACTTTATGCACGGCCCTTTCCGCCGAGGAAGACGATCAGATCATGATGTACCCGTGCGCCATACCTCAATTTCTTTGAAGGTGATGCAGATGAGCAGCACCAGGTGCTCGTTATTCACTGCAACTGCGGACCAGGTCGCGATTCGTCGCTCAAGTCAGACTTTGCCTTTCCTGAATTTGCGGAACCAAGCATTTGACGAGTCGTAAGAAACAGCTGGGATCCGTCGCGTCACACGTGTTTCTTGCCGCACCGTGTGCGTTGTTGTGCTTCCCAAAATCGTAAAACCGGGGCGGTCGAACTTGTATGAGTCAAATACTTTCAAAACTTTAAAATACTTTATTTTTCAGCCATAATCGCAGCGAAATACTTGATGATATGTAGACCCCTGAGCAACCTTTGTACATTTTGGACGGAAGGCTCCAGAAGAATTTCAGAAATTTTGCAATATGCAGAACTGAGTGGCTGTCGAAACTTTTCAATAATATAAGTTTGTAACTGTAAAGGACGAGATTAATACTCCTTCAGCTTTAGTGTGGACATCACATGGAGGTTTTCATCACCTGGTTTGTGTCCTTTAAGGTATCTCTGCCGGTTGTAGCATCCAGCATCTAACAATGTGAAAATTTGCTTGGTTTTCAGCAAGCTTTCGTGAGTATAGATTGCTCGAAATTATGCACTCAGCATGGTTTTTTGATCTTGTTCACGCGAGAAATCTCCGTGTGTTATTCCAGATTCGACAACAATTGGAATTCATGTCGCAAAGTGGATAGAAACCATTATCCCATCATGTCATTTTGACTTTTGCGGAGCAAGTATTGTCGTGGCCATAAAATTACGGTTAGCATGCCAGGTCGGAGTTGACTGAAATTGGCGTAAATGCTGTGCGTCGCGCAGAACCTTGGTATCATAGCAAAGCCAACTCTTCCCGTTGCTTCGAGATACGATTTTTGGAAGACTACGGTGCTACGTGCATCAGATGACCAACCATGTCAAACTAAATTTGAGTTGCTTCGTTGATTACAGCTGAATGCTGAGAAGCCCTGGTGTGCATTTTCGTTCGCTTCCGATGGTTTGAAAATTTTCACCCTTGACTACTTGTGGTGGTTCTAGCGCCACCATAGCCTGCAGAAAACTAAGGCACTAAGGTAGCTGAAGTTGTTACTGGAACATTTCGACTCACAAGGTAGCCTTCCATGGGCGTTCCCACCGATCAAGTAGGCCGCCCATCCACCTAGAAATTCGGCGCTCTGGGTTCTTTTGTTGACAAACTCGGTCCGAGGAATACTGCAAATGTCCCGATTATCACTACAAGCGGGCACACCAAGAAACCGTGGAACCCACGCACCTGATCTAGCAGCATTCGCTCATAGGAATAGTTACCGTCCAGCAAAGGTGACAAACCATTTTTACAGGTTTGTCGTCGTTTGTTTCCCTACTCTGACATTTTTTACTCGTGAACGAGTTGTACAGCTCTGCATAGTTTGCTGCGTTCTTGCCTCGGTAATGGTAACATATTCTCAGATTCTGTCGCCGTGCTGTCGGTAAGTGTTTAAGAGTAACATATTCATTGGGCTTTTCTTATGGTTAGTAAAACTTTCAATAACTAACCATCATCTTTAGAATCACACCAAATCCAGCAGTCTTCGGCTACAATTATCTCGAGGTACCTGGAGAAACTTTTAATCCTTCGATGCAGTATATAGATTTACCGCTCGACATAGGGACTTCGGTCTACTGTGGTATTTCATATATGGTTGTGAGTTAATTAAAACACTATAATCAGATTGTTAGATGGATGTCTAGTTGCGATCAAAACTCTTGCGCCAGGCGGGACTCGAACCCGCATCTTCTGCTTTCCGGGCAGCGATGTTCGCCTTACACCACCGGCGCTGTTACTCCAAAAACCTGTTACGCTGTTACCTTACACCAAAAAAAAACTATAATCAGAAATAGTTTGCTTCCAAAAAAGTTGATAGAAGGACGTCATGTTGCTTGGATCCTTGGAGCAAACAACGGCTAGCGTATTGCCTAGATGCAAGGTGTGGGTTTCAACTCTGCTAGGTTCGGAGTTTTGCGTTCAACAGAACAGCCTTCTCACAGCTTGGAACCTCAAAAACAGCATCTTTTGCCTTAAGCGATAGTGTGAATTATCATACCTACTACTAAATCTTTTGAATACTTAAAACCACTCTAAATAAGAACCTAATTCAGTAGTGGTATTAGATCTTCCATCCAGTTTAACAAATGGATTTGCCGTTGATGGACTGCGCTTGATCTTAAGATGTCATATAATCTCTATCTAACAATTATAATGACGTACTCGCGCAAATGTTTTGGTCAATTACAGGATTTTAGCACAATTTTTGAAAGCGAACGTCTTAGCTTTTAGAAAAAGAAATGACACTACAAGGGCTTCTCCAAAAATCATCATCCACGCAAGGCTGGCCCATCGTTCAGCTATGAAGCCTGCTATGCTCCGCAGCATATCAAGAACAGCAGAAGGTTGTGTACCGTTGATAAGGAGCGCGACCAGCTACGTATTCTGGCCTGTAAAATAACCAACGTCAATGGCTATGAAATGCGACGAAGCCGTGAGCAACACGGGCACAAAATCAACACGTTTGGCAACACAATTTGTCTTTCGCTACCTTCATTTCGGATGGAGCAACTGCAGCTGTGCGTCAATGCCTATTGCGAGTAGGCTCGGATACGTATGTTGAAGTGGTAAATATTTTGAGTGGCCTTAAACGAAAGCTTGTGGGCAATCGGCTATATGACTGCGACTGTATGATGCAAGACTGCCTGATTTACCCGAATCGAAGGACAGGGGACTGCGCGCAGAAGGGCGTGATTTGCCAGTTGTAATGTATAACCTATGGTGTTTTGTACATCATGGAAACTAGGAGGCTGGTGTTACATGTCGCGAAGGTGAGCAGCATTGGTAGGTGGGAGCGTGCCAGCCAATAATAACCAAGCAGAACGCAGACCGAACACATGTCAGCCGATCAGGGTACCCACTGTACACGCCCTCTCTGAATGGCACGCCCATTCAGTGCGGTCTGAATGGGTGTCCATCTCCCAATGCTGCCTGTCTTCGCGACATATACCCTCGAAAGTTTCTAGGCCTTCTATGTAGAACACAAGCATAATCCACCCACGTAAACGGGAACAGCTGCACTTCCTTCACCTATGGAATTTTGCCTTTTTCCCTTTGTACAAGCTGTGCGAAGCCGTGTAATGCTCTGTGACACTCTTACTTCTCCGGCACTCCCAGCAGTGTATTTGACCATGCTGACCATATTTGACCATATATTGTACAAGGGAATGATACTAGGTGACCACAGGACTTTGAGATGGAACGTATACCACTGGATGCGGCTTCGAACGCTGATTCCAAATATGTGTTCCGTTTCTGCTGTGCTCATCTGTGAACAGAGTTATGGATCGATTTCATAGCAGGCTCCTTTGCCCTCTAGGTCCACGCTGAGCGGGCGGTGGTAGAGCGGCGTGGTGAGACGGGATGGTTTATGGTTCGACTCCCCTGTGGATTTCTGCACTTTCTAATAATGATTGCCACGATCAACCAAAGCTCTCTATGTCAAATCGCAACGGAAATAGTCGCCGGAAAGGACTCGTCTTCGTACTCTCAACTTCATACTGGCAGGAAGATACAATTTATCATGAATAGTTGCTAAAAACATGACGAAAAGGCAAACAATGCGTTACACTAGCAACTTTGAAATAACGCTAAGAAATGTCCGAAACATAACAGTTGGCAATGACCGCAGAGGATAAAAAATACATCAGTGCAGCCGCTGTAAGAGCAGTGCTCTACAATGTAAGTAGGGAACCAATATTGAATTGGTGTGTCAAACGTCTCAGGGTGACTGTGCCCATGTATCCTGTATCCTGCAGTATACCATAAACATGTGAAAAAGTTCTGAATGTTGGGACAGAAAATTGAGTGTGAATCAGCGATACAATTCGAAAAATTGAGTCGCGGGAGTGAAGTGAGAACTTTATACCATGGTCAACACATGAGAGGTGAAACGTTTGTACATGCCTTTGAATGGCAAGAAGAAATGTACGCCTAATGGTTGTGGTTGTGATGTTGTTCCTGCCGGAATGTTCTTCACTTTCACTCTATCTAGTAAGTTCTACAAAAACTGATGAAATGGTTTCGTGATCCTTGAGTGGCTTCCAGCTGTCGACCAAGAGCAATGTTTGTTGCCTAGTTTCAGGGACTACACACAACCTTGGCTAATACAACATTATTTGTTTAGTCATTATGTGTCGAAAAAAATTGCCCAAGGGGGTTATTCAAAGCAATGATCACCCACATGTAAGTAAGGGTGGTGGGATCATGGTAATCGATTTCGTCCAAACTTTGCCATTTGACAAAGAGAGCATTGTTGATCATGGCAGATCTTTTTCAGGAAGTGCAAAGACCCCGGACCACAGCTGACTCGAACCATAAACCACCCCGTCTCACCACGGCGCTCCTCTACCCTCTCCGCCACCACTGCTCCAAAGTCAGCGCAGTTTCAACCCTACTTGAGCTCGCTCTCTTGTGACTGGCCCGCTCTGCGTGGACCTAGAGGGCAAAGGAGCCTGCTATAAAAATGGTCCGTAACTCCGTTCACACATGAGCACAGCAGAAACGGAACACATATTTGGAATCAGCGTTCGAAGCCGCATCCAGTGATACACGTCTCAGCTCAAAGTCCCATGGTCACCTAGTATCCTTCCCTTGTTAGTTAGTTCCTAGTGGCAGTTGAACCGGTTTCTTAGCGCGTTCTGAGTTAGCTCGCGCAGATGTGGTTCCTCTTCTAAGCACTCCTAGGGACATGTTGTTCCTATAAGGGTGCACTTTGAGTGAACTTTGCAGAAGCAAACATTTCAAGCTTTTTTAAGACCCTGAGAAAGAAGACCTCGTCGAAAATTCGGTCGCAATAATGAGCTTTTTCCCTACCGTGGCAGGCAGGGAAGACTGAAAAACTCAATCGAACATGCCGTGATTTGACCAATGTCAAACGTGGAGGTTATACGAACGTCTTAATATTTGGAATTAAGTGACTTTGCCAAAAAATGCTAGTCTTCCTTTAAAAAAAAACAAAGAAGCCAATGATGTTTTTGCACCGTTTAGACATTGCTTCTGTGCGTCAATCGTTGGCGGTGTTTAAAATGTTAGTGTTCTTGCAATACTCCACATTTTGATTGGATCAAAATATCTACGGGCACTGATGGATGGGTCGCATTGACGCCTAAAATTGGCAGACTGTAAGTGTTTAATTGACTCGTCAGGAAAACCTCACCCGCAAAACGTGCCGCTATTCAACCACATTTTATTCATTAACTTTTTGACGAAAGTTTTTATCTCCTACTATGTAATAATTGGACAAAAAGCACAAACGAAAAGAAAAACCTTAGCAACATAAGTTGTAAGCCTCAATTCAGTTTTACTCAAGGATAGGAAACTTGCCGTTTTGTTCAGTTACTAAGATAATACTACTGAGTACTCACTAACAGAAAGCGTTGCAACGACTTGGTAATTCTTGACATGGTCCACAATTAAGTTTGCGAATTAATGTGGTAGAAATTTGGTTAAGGTTTCTGGCATTAAACTAAGTTCAAATTCGTTCAAAGAGCAAACGCGCTTACATCAAATGCTCTTTGTTGCATCAATCTGAAACTACAGGTAATATTCAGAATTCCGTTTTGAGCGTAGTTTTCTCTGACTACGGCTCCACGACGCTGATGGAAATACTGTGAAAATAAATGCTTGTTAATTGTTTTGCTTGAGCGTTTCAAACTTCGAAACAGGGTTCAGAACTGCAGTTTTCGGGTTACAATTTCATGACTGTCATGATAATGATCTTTTGTATATCCTAATTGAAGAAGATTATAGTTATTCGTATACATCGTTAAAGCTGGATCTCACAACGACAGAGTGGGAAAACGAGAAATGATGTGAGTTCTCTTGCAATAAAAAGATTTATATTTCGTATTGGAGGAGCGATTCGCTCCACAACGCGATTTAAGTACTGCTGGATATAAGCCACAAGTCATATGATGGAATGTAGGTTATGATGTCAATAACTGTGCTGCTCCAGACGAGTTTACAGTGTAATCCAAACAAACAACACATTAAAAGATTTCCGCGGTTTCTCATTAATACAGCGATATAGCAGTCATGCAGAGTATCAGTTTTCATCGCCTCCTTCCGAATCTCATAGATTAGTAGCCTTACAAAAAAACATCTGATAAAACATATTGTCATTCACCCTTCCTGTTAATGTACCGGAACTTGTGCCGTCGAAGGGGCTATTAGATAGGGGAACATTGTCATTTTCATCAGGGTCTTTGTTTCTTCCGTCACTGCTTAGGTTTTCAATGTAATTAAGGACTTCTTTAGGTATTGCGTACAATTCCTGCTTATGTTTCTCACGTACACAGTAGCCTGGATGACATTTTTTATCTACCCTGCACTTGGAGTGCAAGCGCCCCAAGCACTGGTGGTTACACCCTGTGTGTGTATTTTGAATGGTGGTGTAAATTCAATCATATATCTTCTACTAAACAAAGAGGTAAGACGTTATTCCTGCACTTATAACACTTAGGTATTTACTTTCTCATTTTTCTCTTTGTCATTTGGAAATCACAAGCTCTGGAATCCGTGGAGTGTTTATTGGAGATGCTTTCAAGGAAGAGGCGTAGGCCGTATAAAAAAGGACAAAAGTACAGAACAGAAGAGACGAAAGTTATAAGCGTTCCTATCTGGAAACTTTCTATCTTCTTACATTACGTAATTTTCAAGGTGCTTTGAATATCATGCAAGACGTAATTTTAGGAAACGAGGAATTATATACACATACTAATCAACGCAATTTAGGGACTTCCAACACTAATTATTGGCAAGCTTTCCTTGCTTACATGAGCAGCTCCCTCCTGCATTCAATAACATTACGTACACTGATGGCCGTCATTATTTTTTACAATAATGACGAGGAACACTTACCAAACAAGGCTCACTAACAGAGTCTCACCAAGCCTACGCTTCTTACAAGTACGGTTAACATAGCATTAGTGCCAAAATTTTTACAGGATAACCTCAAATGCATCGTAAGAGCAGGATGTGCAAATACTACATCTGAGATCCTCTCGAAGTGGTCGCGCCATCGCTTCACAGCCCTATTCACGTTCCATCAGAAGATGACCGTTCTCGTCGTTAATGACAATGGCCTTCTCGATGTCTTCTGCTTGTCGATAGCGAACTTTGGCGACTCGGTACAGATAACCATAGCGGCTTACCATAGCGGGTCTCCAGTTTCTCACTCGCGGCGTTGTGTGCACTTTAAGCAGAGACACCTTCTCTGCCGCTTTTTCGCTTTTCGATAATGCCGCCCACTATGGGTTTCTTTCTCACTGCTAAGCAGGTAGTAGAGCTGCCTCTTTTCTCGCACCTTTTCTCTGAAATCTTTAGACCACAGGCATGCATGCTTCTCGAACAAACGCTGCCCTGTCTTCGTAGTGCCGACTTCGACTTTTTTCAATGCGTGCAGCCCACTTTATCGTTCGGGTTCCCTTTCAAGATGTGGTCGTTAGTTGTTACCCTCGGCGACCGAATGGGAGAAATAGTAGCTGCTTTCATGGCTACCAATCGCCTCTTTTACATTCTAGCTGACTCGTACCGCTCGTCATGTTTGTACCCTAGTGGTTTGATCTTCAGCGAACAGAACAGTTGGCGGTGTTGCGTGGCAACCGTCTCACACGGCACGGTCTTGCCGTGCCGTGTGAGACGGTTGCCACGATCTATCTGTGACAAGAGCTTGGTCGCGACGCCTAATAAGGACACAGTCGATCTGCGTTTTGGCGTTCTGGCTATAAAACGAGATGAGGTGGGAGTAACGAAATTTGGTGTTCACCATAGTGAGGTCGTGTGAGATTACACACCTACGTATTCCCTCACCATCTGCATCTAGCCATCCTTCGTTGCTCTGACATGACCATTATGGTCACCTGCAACAACAACTACATCCTGTGAAGGCATCTCCGCTATCTTCTCACCAAGCAGGGACCAGAACTCGTCCTTTGTTTGCTGCAGCCTTTTTGCGTCACATATGCAGAAAAGTAGTGATACCTTCGCTCTTCGGCGTCAACAATGTTCATTAAGCCTCATCGAAATAATCTTTGTTTGCAATCGCGTAACGGAAGCGCTCGAAGACGATTATTGCGACAGGAGGATCATCTTGGAACTTCCACATAGAACTGCCTTGAAGCTTCCTTTTATGCCCCTCAAGTTCCTGTTGGACAATCTTGTCTACTCGCCGCTGAAATCTACTATTTTCCATCCCACTGCTTCTACAAACTCGCACGAGCACGGCACATACGCACTCTCAACGTTGCTGCGCCGGTGTTGGCTACGCTGCAAAGCGTTTGGACTAGCTCAATTTCACTCCTGATGTCTTCGCTGCATAAACGTCATTCGCATACTTTCACACACACAGACACATCGGGGTTTGCGCGTGCGCATCGGCTTCCGCAGACACTGTAGCATTACCTTGGGAGCTCTGGAACTTCATCAACCTTATGATGTGACACCGGATGTTCGTAGGCCAGCTTGTCACTCGAGTCTGTTGCCTACATTCGATTTTCGGTATTCAGTATTACTCACGAAACCATGCAGATAGTTCCTGGAGGAACAGACATCATTGCTGTTTTAACCGCAGCATTTCCAAGGGATAGCCAAGAAACTGCAGCGAAGTCAAACTGGAACAAATTATTTCTTAGTTGCAACGATCAGCTACCAGCTTTTCTCGGTTTAACACATGTTGTTTGAAGGGTTGAGATGGAGAACAGCCAGAAGAAATTACCTTGGGAGCTCTGGAACTTCATCAACCTTATCATGTGACACCGGATGTGTTAACCGTTAATGCAGATTCCCACCGATTCTGCAGTTAAAATGTATTAAACTATCAAGAAGTTCTATTCTTTCAGGTCCGCTGTGCAGCGAACAATCTGCTCGGGAATAAAATATTTCGAGATAAAACCTCCGCATTTGATTCATCTGCACGAAGTCAGGTTCAGCCGGCAGGGTAGCCAAATATTTTTACTGCGTGGACCTTCCAATCGTTTGGTGTACGGAACAAATGTTGTGGAGATTTCTAATTTCTTCCTTCAAATAAGCACAGTATGAAATAGTAATTGAACATTGAATCATAACGTTATGCATTTTCCGTAAATGTGAAGAATTTTTAGACTGTGGCCCAGCATTTATAAAATCGTGTTGTGAGAACGTTGGAGTTTCATTCGGTAAATGCGACTGATGATGTTGCTGTCTCTCCTCTATTTTAGGGATCTGTAAGTTCTGCATTTGCTTTTGTATAAATATGGATCAACACTGATTTTTCGCACTGTGTAGACTTGAATACATACTCTTCTGTGAAAGTTTTTTTATTATTATTTGCTTTATTTAAATGTGTATAAAAATTGCGTTTGATCTTGAACGGCGAATAAGGGAATAAATAAAACACAATTATTTGTGAATACAGTTTTATGCGACAGGAAGATACCGGAACGCCTTAAATCGAAGATTTGTAGAATCGTGGTCCAACCAGTAGCGATGTACGGTGCTGAGTGTTGGCCTGCAACTAAGGGGGTTGAGACTCGCTTCAGCGTAATGGAAATGGAAATGCTATACTATATTCGTAACAACGCAATCCTTCAGAGATTTGGTGACGCTCCAATTGCTGAAGTTACGTGAAGCTCGCCTTCGGTGGTAATGGCCACGTTCTTCCAGCTAGTGGTGACTCTGTTAGGAAGATTGTCCTTAACAAAGATGTGCCCGGAAAACGGCCTAAAGGGCAAAGCCCTAAAGGCCGAAGCAGCGTTTGCATGATACTTTGCATGTGGACCTGAAGATTGCTGATCAAGCATTTGATAGCGAAATGTGGCGTCACCATACCAAAAAAGGGGACCCCGCCTCGAAGCGGGACAAACGCTGAAGAAGAAGATTTGTGAATACTGTTTAAATTCGTGCTCAAAAAAGTCATAACTTGTCTGCTGCCTGCTTAATGTATGCTGTTACGTAGGAAAATAAGGATGAAGTGCAGCTCTTACTTAGCAATAAAAAATATATACGAAAGATTGATATAATAGATTGTAAGGAAAGTATCCCGCCCTGTACTTGTAATTCTTTTAAAATTTATTTCTCTCGTTCCATACATGCCACACCTAACGAACATATGCACCATTAATATCTACAACATATTGCTATTTGTCGGGTAAATTGTACAGCATACATATTACTATTTGTCAATTTGTATATCCCGCTTCTATAGAATTCCCAGGGTTTTGGCGAAAAAAAATCAACGAAGCACTCTTCAAGTTGCTCCCTGTTGCGAAATTGTTTCTCCTGCAAACTGTTCGACTACAAGAGAAATAGATAATAGTTCGTTTTAGCAAGGTCCGGCGAATACGGTGGATTGGCCAGAACATACCATCCGAAACACTAGATTTTTCTAAGTCCTCCCTGCAACGTGTGGACGCGCATAGTCGTGAATGAAGAAGATCTTGTCTTGCTTCCCACGAAGAACTGCTTCAGCGCGATCCAACTGCTTGCAGTAGACATCTCCAGTGACAGTAGTGTTCGAAGTTAGCAGCTCCCAGTGATTGACTGCTTTGAAATTCCTCCAGGCGCTGAGCATTACCTTTTTGTGTGAAGTTTCGGTCCTGGCGTAGTAATTCTTCTTCGCCATAGTAGGCCACTGATTCTTTTGCGTGTAGTTAACGCATACTACCCACTTTTCGTGGCCAGCGATCAAGTTGTTGAGCCAAGAAAAATTCCCCGTAAAGTGAAGACGTTCATGCACGCATCTAGCACATCTGTGGCCGATAAGTTCATGCGATATCCATATGTATGTTTTTCCAAGCCTACGCAGGTGTTGAGCTATGGTGGTGCGACTGCACTCGAATTCCTGTGTCAGTTCACGGGTGCCACGCTGAGGATCTTCCCGAACCAGCACCAGAAGGCGCTCTTCATTCACAGCAAGTGGCCTTCCAGACCGTGATTGGCCCTCCAAGCAAAAGCGAGTGGGCGAGTAAGGGCGGAATAAATTTCACCGCCGACGTTCATTCGCTGCCCCTAAACGGCAGCTGTGATTAAGGGCTCGTTTAGTGTGCGAGCGACGCTTGACGCGCTGCATGTGTAGTGGCCATATTGATCTAGCGACGCGACTGATCAATTCGGCCACTACATATGGCTTCGCGTCGCGCGTCGCGCGCACACTAAACAAGGCGTAAGCAGTTTAAGGACTCCGACACCGGCTGGTTAAGCCCGCGCAGGAAAAGAGGGTGTCGCGCAGTGACAAGCGCGCTACAACTAAAAAGTAGGCGGAGCCTGCCTCTAACAATGCAGATTTTGCGAGGTGTACCGTGGGGGTTAGGCAAAAAAAATTCCTGAATCCCCCGCTGTCTCCTAGTTGAGGGCTTTAGTTCAGGTTTTACTGTCCCGAGAATCCAACCCACCCCCTCCCGATATCCCCATGTTGTAGCCCTGTACAGTAGATTTTGTGCCCGTTTGCAGCTGAATAACCCTATATACAGTTCACTCATTTCGACCACCTAACGCTCGCTTCTAGCAGCGAAACAGGGCAAAGTCCGATCAGTAAAGCAAGAGCTACAGAGTTAGCCGTCTGATTAGTCAACCTGCTGAGAACCGTAAAACATTACAGTGAGAAGATCGGTGAGAACATCAGAACAGCGAGCCGCAGCGTTAGGTGGGAAATGGGTGAGGTCAGTAAGTTAGTTGGAAAGGTTGGTTTTGGGCACCAAGTGATGGAGAAATATGAAAAATGCGTACCGAATAAAATACGCAGAGATCGAATAGAGCTTCTAGCACCGAAATCGTAGCACCAGAGGAACATGCGCAAAGAAGTGAATAGAAAAGACTATTACAACTCGGAGCTGTATAATGGTTTAAGTCAAGGTTTTCCTCAAGTTCAAAAAAAAAACATGGTTAAGGAAGACGTCACAATTGCAAAATACATGCACAGCTCCAAGCTGTAACTCTAGAACAACTCTAGAACAGAAAAAATGGATGCAGTAAGTAATTCAAGATCGGCACAAAGTGAAGTCGACGAAACCGGACAATGGAAAATTGAACCAGAAGAACGTCAAGTATAGAGTCAAACACACTGTATAAGAGCCTGGACTGTCAAATTTTGAGAATTTCGCAAAGCTTCCACTCATTTGGATACCCGAAGACTCATCTGCCAGGGAAAGCAGGTAGAAAACCCAACTTTTATAGAAATTTGGCATCTTCTAACACCAAATGCGCCCAAAGACGAGATAAAGGAGTTAGTAGTGCGGGATCCAAAGACGACAAATACCATATCCCGCCAAATCAACCCAAAAGGCCCAAAAGCGAAAAATCCTAGGTAGATGGCGGAGCAACTTTTTCCACCCAAAGCAAAATTCTTAAAAGCGAAAAATCCTAGCTAGATGGCAGAACAATGTTTTCCACCCAAACCAAAAAAGGCCCAAAAGGGAAACAGAGTAAAACGAATTCCAAAGCTCAGAGACAGTGCGTTACAAGAATACAGTCGAAATAGAGTGCAGACTGGCGGAGACCTACCGCACTCCGATGCAGGTCGCATTGCGTGTAGCGTTGGTGTCGTCCTTGTCGCAGAAATGGAGCTCATAGCTAAAGACGTCGTTGATCTTGAGCCGTCTTGGTTTCTAAAATAAAACACAATCAGTAGTTGTTGACAGTATATAGAGAGGGAGGAAATTATGATTTATCTTAGAGGGACTTATGGATTAGGGATTTATGTTTTCGTTCTCTATCGCACCTCTTTAACTAACCTAGTGACGCCTTCAGAGTTGATTTGCTTAAGCAGGCTAGTCATGATTGGGTTCTGGGTTTCGTTGGCCATGTCGGACAGCATCATGTGCAGCTCTTTATCCAGGAGAAAATTAAACGTACTCCATATGGTCGCGAATTCTTAGAAATACTTCCACAATAGAATTTATCTACCCTTAAGGCTCACCTAGGTAAGCTAAACTGACCCCGACCTAACATTTATTTTTACTTCTTTTTATATAACGGTATTCGAGCGTATCCTCGCACAAGTGATCCTTCGAAGTGCACAGTGAACTGTGCTATCCTTAGCTGTATCCGCCTGTGGTTGCTCTAGAAGCCTGCCAAAGGCCAGTGGTTAGGAGTTCCGTAGCGGACTAAGCCTTCACCGATGGCGTGATCGAGAAGCACCTAAACGGTGCTTGCTAAACTTACGGAGAGGTGCATCTCAGTGATGAAAGCTTACATGAAGCTTTGGCGAGATCAGTGACGGTGACAACTCGAACAACAGGTGTTTTAGCGTCGTAGCCAGGCGAGGCAAAATCGAGATGTTTACTTCCTGGTTGTGCGACTTCTGCTGTCTCTGACAAATCTCGGCGAGTTGCGCAACCCCATGTGTTTTGGTGCCGCCGAACAGCGGCGCGTCAAGAGCGTTTTGGCGGGCGGTCCAAGGATTGAAGGCGGGCTAGGTGGCGCTGGCACTTATGCCGGCGAGCTTCGCTCCAGACTAAGCCCAGAGTAATCGGATGTCGGGGCATTCGGAACATAGTAGGGAAATAATCCGGATAAAGGCCGGGGCAACTCGCGAGTTGTGACGTCACACCCCGTATCTAGGGGTCGCCGCGTGCCGCGGCACCCGCCGCGCAACGCGGCAATCAAAGCTACCTAGGGTCCATCAAGATTTCTTCCTGTGGTATGTATAGAACAATGGTGTACCGAATAAAATTTATTAGGATAAAAACCTGTACAATACTACACAGCATAAATCCTACACTATACCACACTGCATAAATCCTACACTATCAAATATAGTTATATTATTACAAAACGACTAGTTACACTACTATATTGTATATACATATATAATTAACAGGAAAACTACAGAAATCTATTACTACACACATATAGCAATATTACTATATAGAACACATTACTACCTACGCAATGGAAATTTGTCTAGAAGTGTAGCATTTAAAAGAGGAGCGGAATTTAATAAACACAAGATTTCAGATGAAGTTGGGAGTAAATGCGTCGTAGTCAGGGTTAAAAGTCGATTCAGAGATTCAGCTTAAGTTTCAGAAGGTCTAAGTGGTCAAAATGAGAATGGAGGTTAGATCTTGATACTGAGTGAGTGGAAAACGTTTTTGAGCTCTCTCTCGAGGGCACGGCACTTGAAGTAAAATAAATGCGTTCAGTGATTAATATATCTAGACTAGATATGAAGCACGTAAAACAACTAAAGCAACTGAAGACACGCGGAGGGACGACATTTGGTGACTGAAGAGGTGAGGTCACAAGTCTGCGAGGCCACAAGTCAGGAAGAACCCGTATCGTATAACATTGTGGACATGAGTGAAAATGAGGATCAAGTCCAGACAGAAGGCAAATTTCGAAACCGTATCCTATACTCGAAATCATCTCGGTCATGAAGTGAGTAACAACTTATATCATCGGTCGTGAAGTGAGTTTGGAAAGACTGCGGCAATGTAAATGAGGTTGAGGCGTGGCCGCGATGCACTTATACACTTCCTTAAACATTTAGTGGGAGCAGAGTCGAGTGAAACATATAAATAGGAGAATCCTCAGTGATGTCTGACTAAGTATAAGTAATGGGTGAATGGAAGAACCCGAACAAGCGAAGAAGCCGAGGAGCATGGAGAGGGCAAAGCACGGTGCGTGCGAAGATAATAAGGTTTCCATCTGCGCGTTAGTGGATATGTTACATTGAGGGAAAATCCGTTATCCATGACAAAATGAAGCCCTGTGAAGCGTGAGATTTCGAGGAGCTCGGAGCTGAAGGAATGTAGAAACGTGTAACGCATAAAATATTAGTTAAAATTACATAAAGAAGTGCAGTGTAAGGTTTAGTGTGCTTCGAAGCGCATTGGAAAACGATTGCGGGGACAGAAACGAGACAACGAGCAAAGGAAGCGTTTGGAGGGGACTACTTTGAAGTTTTAGATCAAATTACAGCGGTGTGACTGTAGATGGGGTATGGCGAAATGGCGATTTTAAAGCAATAATTAACGCATAATTCGTTGGAGCATTGAAGAGGTTTGGAGCGCTCCTTGAAATCTCACGCTTCGCAGGGCTTAATTTTCTCGCTGACAAAGGCTTTCCTGTCATCGTAAAATTCACCCACGTGCAGATAGAAATGTTAGAACCGTCGCAGAGGCCCCGTTTCACCCTCTTCATGGTCGTTTGGAACCGTAGAACATTCAAAACATTGTAAAGCAACTATGTTGCTTTAATAGATGTCGAAGGTTTTATGATGTTTCATGTTCAGGAAATTGAATGGACTTGAAATTTAGATCAGTTCTTCAACGCTTCTACGAGTTTTTTTGCGGCACCCCCATCAGCAAACGCGTCATGAAGAGGGAAAAACATCTATCGAAACAAACAAGAAACAGTTAACGTCGGGTTGGGAGCTTAGGGGTCAAAGTGCATCGCGACCACCAAGAGAACGACGGCAAACAACAACAATAGAACGGGATAGATGGAGTCACAATAATGACATGGATGGCACTCACGGGGTGGAGGGATCCTGGCATCATGGCTACGAATGTTGTGATCCTTGGTGGCATTCTCCGGCCTCGAGACTGCTTTCAATGGTGGTGCCTGTCAGCGCTGCAGGAGGGGCGGTCTTCAAGAGTGGGGCGCCTCTGAAAAGAAAAATAAGATATTTGGCGATGGACATGACACGTGGAAGGGCTGACACACCTTACGTTCGACCAGTTCGCCGCTGACGCACGGCCATTGGCGGACTTCTGCGCTGAAAATCACAAAGAACATTCACAATGAAGTGGATGTCACAACGAAGCAGAACTCACAGTGCGTCGCCAAGATTCTGCCTAAAGCGCGATCCCCACGCTGCTCGACAGTCCTGCAGGTGCCGAAACTGCTCCTCCCTTTCGTAGTCGTTGCAGCCGAGGTTGATCCACCATCTGAAAGTAATCCGGTTTGCTATCTAGAAGGGACTCAAAAAGCTAAGAAGCGCTGGTGAAGCCATACGGTTGCTGAGCGGTCCTCAGTTCGTCCACAGTCTTGTCGAGGTTTGCCGATCCCAAGCCGATCGTGTCGAGCAGGAAGTCTAAAACAGACGGAGTGTCTCCAGCCTAGAAATGGAAGGAGAAACGCCTACCTACAAGTGTGGTTGCCACAGCCTCAGGAATGTCCTTCAGTTTCCTATTTCTGCCCGCATTCCCGGCCATGCGGCAGCTGTATTGCTTTATTTCGCTCACGGGTGAGCATGCCTAAGATTGGGCGAGTGAATAAGAATTGCAGTCGGAGAAGTGGTTGAGGACTGCACGCACCGAACGAAGGTAATGTCTGAAAAAGGCCGTCGACTTCCTTGTGAAGCTCCCATCGTGGGTGGTGTGCCATTTCCATGTCCGGAGAAGCTGCCGCAGGTCCACTGCCTAGAAACGCTAGCAATTAGGGACGAGGCTCTCCTTCATAAGACATCGTTTTCCCTCACCTCGAAAGGAGGTTGCTTCTCGATGAACCATTCGCGCGTCGTGTTCGACACGCACATCTTCGTCCCCTCTTGCGGAAGTGGCGGCTCCGTACCTCGAGGGGCTTTCGACGCAGCGCTCATCAGGTCTTTTTTGAGCACGGGCAGCGATGCCAAGACGTGGTCCAGCTTAAACGGTACTATGTAGAAGAAACTTCTCTCAACAAGTTAGAAGGAGAATCGGGTAGTATTCACCGCACTGGCGATTCCTACGATGACGTCGCCTTGGAACCTCACAATCGCCACCAGTTCGCGGACCACGCTGTCGGATGACGTCGCCAAGTTCGACAGTGAGCGCTGAATTTGTTTTAGGCCATGGACGTCGAGCCGCATGCCCTTCATGGTGTTCGTGACGAGACGCTGAAGAATAGAGAAGTACGACAGTGGTCAACGGAAGGCACGTCGAAATCATGTAGTACCTCGTAATTAGTTCCGTATTCCGTCGATCCAATCAGCTGGCCAAGAGACTGGAGAGGGACGTGATCGTGGGCCATAAGGTTCTGAGCTCTGATGGAGAGCATTGTGGCCGTTGGAGAGTCTCGCGACGAGGCCGCGGCATCGCTGGAGGCGGCGGGAGGCATTTCAATGGAGGCTCGCTTTCGCAGAGCCATCACGTCGTGTGCAGCGGGTCCCGCTACTTCCACTGCTCTTTCGGCTGTCGCAACACGTGGGCTGTCGTCGAGGTCGTACACCTGGTAGGGATCGTAGACACTTCCTTCGCTGCAGCTTTGGTGGCTTGACAGCGAGGTGACGATGCTCCCCGACATATCGAAACACGACATTTCGGCGTATTCAGCAGCGGTGTAGCCTGTGTCGGGAACCTCCATGTCAGCATATGGGACCGTCGATCCTTGTGAGCCGGCGGCTCCCTCTCGGATTGGGGCAGCTGCCCCTTCTTCAACGGAAGCAGGTGGAGATGCTTCCTGATGATCCGCGTCCTGACGATCGACGCTGCTGGCCTTATCCATGGCCTCCTCCATTGCAACGTACGAGTGGTCCATTGGGGCGGTAGTCGTGATAGCTGAGTGAATTGCTTGGTTGAACGTTGGCCCGCCGTTGCTTGATTCGAGCAACGGCGGGCAAACGTTCAACCAAGCGATTCGCGTTACATGACATTCTTGAAAGATAACGATAACGTGCGGGAAGAGCCCACCGACTTTCCAGCAACCTATTATTTTCCAATCATTTATTAACATTACGCTTCAAAGCACCGACATGTACGTTGCGCCATTAATAGTTAGGGACGTAGACCTACCCTGGATTTCAAAACCATTTCGCATTCTAAGTTCACAACCTGAGACCTGCATGAAAAATTTGTTGAAGCGCTGAACCGTGTGGACGGCCGAAAGAGCGCGTAGTGTGGCGGGATGATCGCAGTTTCTCAAGGATTGAGCGAGGTCACGAAATGGGTCGTCTGTTTGCATTTCTTCTACGAGCACAAGAAGGTTGTCGTAGATGGTGTCGTGCACGAAGAGAACAATATTAGCGAACACGATGTCGTGCTCTTCATTGGCGAACGCCACGCAACTGGCTGAAGTGTCCGAAGATTGACTCCAATAGTACTTTGATACGAACACCTCATTCTTATGAACCGCGCGAGAACTGAAACATTTCTCTTTCGATTTTGTTTTTTCTTTTACCTTCTTTGTAACAATGAAAGCAAGTACCTGAAATTGTAGCGTGACATATAACGTTCGAGAAAGGACTTGTGTTCAGGCAGCAATGAGGTGAAGAGGACCTCTGACGAACGCGGGATGTACCACCCGTTCCGCAACAGCACGCTGGGGGGGAACCTAAAGCGAACAAGCTCGCCTAGGGATAGCGCTAGCGCAGTTATTGCACATCTACTATCAACTAATTAACTAACCTTGCCTTCGCACCCGAAGACATTCTTTCAAGCAGCCTCCGAAAACAGGGATTGTTAGTTCTCCTCGTCTCCCCTTTCAGGGAGTTAAGGAGCTCCCTTCGCGCGAGGAATCTAGAATGGAGTTCAGATGGGAGCCGCGACCTCTGTTTGTCCATATTTAAAGTGGACCTCTGAATGATTCCATCAGCACAGTTCGTAGTGCACTGATCTACTCGCAATTGCAACCGTCGATGAAGACTTTCGAAGCCGGCTGATGACCAGTGAGTTGGTGACCCTTTCTTCAGGAGATCCTCTAATATGGCGTGGTCGAGGAGAACCTGAGTTTATACTTTACCAGCTACAAGCTGACAGGAGGACTGCTAAGCTCAGGTGATGATCACACCCAGAACTCACATGGACCTTCAGGGTGAAGAGCAGCTGCGAGACTTCGACCCACAAATACTTCATGTTCGTCGCTATGTCCCGGATCGCAGCGAGATCAGTATCATAGCGGTGTGTGATGCCGAGCATCCTCATTAGAATCCAGTAAATCAGAATTGCCGAACACGCAACCAGCTCTCTGCACATTTTCTGCGCGGCCACAATGGGGAGCAAGACTTCCATGAGCTGAAGTTTAGTGCGTGACTAAAATACATTAATGGGAAGACTAAGGCCTTCCAGTTCCTACCCCTCTTTTTTCAGATCCCGTGATCATAGAGAAATCCTCAATTCCGAGTATCATTTTCGATGCATACGTGTAGTTCTTCAGACGCTCCAGGCAACAGGTTATGCTATTGAGGTCTTCTCTTCGTACCCGGAACTCATGAGCGCGCCCTTTTGTGGTGAAGAGCTCTGAATAAATAAGCTCTGAGTATGGTAGCGATAGAGGGCTAGAGGGTCTGAGCTGAACAGAATAGAGCCTCCATTCCTCTGGCGAAGGAAACCACCTTTGAGTAGATCGGTGGTGATCCCCTCATCGAGAAGATGGAGCGACTCGGGATGGCAGCGCTCCAGTCCTATGATTTCCATCATCGCCGTACGCCCTTAATGTAAACGAGTTCAATCACCTCCGCAATCAACCTCATCGTCAGCCGCTATTTCAGATCTGTTCCCAAATGGGTGCAGATATGTCTACCCTCTACTTCACCAAAGACTTTTGTGTAATAGACATGGATTTTTATACAGAATAAAACTCAACCCTACTTCAGTATTGCAGCACAATAGTTTCCAAGATCCAGCGATTCAAGAAACCAAAAGGAACGCAGAGGACAGCGATTCTTAAAGGACAGATGACACCGAAAAATAGAGAACGTTCCCGAAGTCCCTTTCCCTTCGAAGGGGTCCGCTCCAACCAAAATTTAAAGTGCGCGGAGACCCGCAGCTCACCACGCGGCGCGCATGACGCCCCATCTGCTGATCTTCCTTGATCTGGAGCAAGGAAGCTCCGCAGCAAGGAAGATCGGCAGATGGGAAGGCAAAACGACACTACGACAACAAGGCAAAAAGGGGAAGGAATAGAGACATGAAGAGATCGAGAGACTCACTTTCTTTACACTGTTTTTCCTTAGTAAACAAACATTTAACGGACAGAAATGCTGACCTGAAAGACCGTTCCTTCTGGCATCAGCGTCAGCCAGAATACTTTCCCTCGTGCGGCGATCATCCGGATTGGCGAAGCGCTGGAACCATACCATTCTTCGGCCTTCCCTCTGTCCTGGAAACGTGCACTGATGGCAGCCGTAGTTCGAGAACCAGTTTGGCGACTTATACAGCGCTCTGATTGCCTGTAAAAAAAGCAGTGAACAGTTTATATGTATTACGTATAGAAGGGAACTTTGTCAGAATAGTTCACCGCGAAATCCATGACGGCATTGCGCAGCTTGGGGCGGCATGTCCACCTCCTTCCGTCTTTGTCGCGCACGACGATTGGGAATCTCTCCATGTCATCGAGCTCCGACTTGAGACTTAATAAACCGATGACCCCCTCGTTACAGTGATAGACCGAAATCGTCGGTGAACTTACAAGTTGACCATTTCACCAAGGATTGCTTCGGTCGGCGATTTTCGTATGAATAGAAGCGCTCCGATTAAGACGTTCTCGAAATTGTGTTTTTCGACGAAAGGCAGTCCTTCAAGACGCAAGTAAAATGGCCATGCCTCGCTTCTAAAAATTTACCAAACGGAACACGTTGTAGTGAAATGCCCAACGTACTACTACAACTAACTGCGGCTGCGTTTCCAACTCCCCCACCTTTTCAGCTTCTTCAAGCGAACTCCATCGAAGCTTGCGGTGAGGATGACATTGATATGGAGCTGACGAAAATCTTCCAGACTTTCGATGTCCCCTTTGTAAAGTTCGAATCCGGACAACTCGCGTGTTGTGGGGGAGGAGGGAAGTTGGCAATGAATATTGTCGTGCACTTTAGCCAGCCAATTGTCGTCCTCAGTACCTCCACAAGCTGTGGGTATATCTTCACGGTCGCCAGTTGAGTTCTCGCCTGCCTTCGAGACCTCTTGCAGGGTACGCTAAATTCACCTAGTCATTATCAAACATCGCATAAGCAGTTGAAAGGTTCTATTGATAGTGTACCCCTGTAGACGACAGCCCCCGTTGGAGCAGAGAGCACTTTTAGAGGGGAGAATGCTGTCGCAGCAGTTGCAATAGTAAAACTTCTTCACATCGTATTTGGCACAAATATCGGATACCGTTTGACGCACTCCAGATCCCAGCTGAACACGCAAGTTCAGAACCGAAATAGTGCCGATCACCATTGCCCTGTACTCTTAAGAATTGTATATCCTCTTAACCCCACCTTCACGTTGTTTTGCTCTCCGCCTTGCACTTCAAGCAAGTCGTCCATGGCTGCGATCATGGTCTTGGACACGCCGAAGTGAAGCACGAAATTAGAGTAATAGAGGAGTTTCAGTTTTTCATCTAAAGCAACTTCGGTCGCGAAAATCTGATCCCAGGTTATCGCTCGCAGAACAAACCAAGATGGGGCTATAAACACACCGAGCTGGTGACCACTCGACTGCTCCGTTGGCTGCGTGCGCTGGTTCTGCTCCGTTGGCTGCGTGCGCTGGTTGGTGCCCTCCACCTCTTCTCTGGCCGCTCCGCTCGGACCTTCATGCCCACCCCCTTCCTGGGTTATAAGCCTAAGCCTCGGCAATGGTGGCGGTACTGGAGGGAGTCTGGCTGAATGTGGAATCCTATTATTTTGATGGTGATTCCACATCGGTATTAGAAGCAAGATGGACATACCATCACGTATCTCTCTCCTGCTTCTTTTTGGCGGCTCGATCAGCATTGCTCACGCAATATCCTAAGACGTCCGGGTTGGATCCCAGCTATGTGATTACCAGGCATGGAAAATGGAATGAGAAATAAATACGAGGAAGTCGCCGACTTCTAAGGCTATATCTATAAATCGAAGCGGGTATACAAAAAATTTCTTCATTTTCATTCATGCCGTTCAAATCTATTTCTATTGCTTTTTCACATATTCTTTACACAACACAGAAATGCTTCCGCGGAAGTCGCTCAGTGGCGATTCATAGTCGGAGTCGCCGAAACCGACAATGAGGAACGCGCACGCCTCTGCAACGAAGCTATTTGAATGTCTTACACCGCCAAAATATGCTTGCACGTTAGAGCAGCCATACCTTTCGCGGCGTTACAACGTCATTCTCACACGGACTCACCCGCACCTCCGCCCTAAAATGAAAACCCATCCTATGGGGACCTCAGCCATACCCGTTTATGCAACATCTAACGTCTGGACTTACAGCGCACTTCCCACGCATCCCCTCAAATGGGCCTTCCATCGGCAGTCCCGCAACTTTCGCAGCTGCTCTTCCCGATCATTGTCATTCTCGCCTAAGCTTCTCCAGAAGCTGAAACTGACGCCACGCATCACGCTTCGACTGTACAAGCAAAAACGTTACTCCACTCACTCAGTCGGAGCAGCTTTTAGCTCCTCCGCCGTCATGTCGAGCTCAGCCTTTCCTAAGCCAACCGAATCGAGAACAACTCCTGGAAAGCAGAGAGTCGAAGTAACGCACTAACGCACTATTTCAGGAGGAAGGAGGGCGCACCTATTAAATTGTGAAGGATGCCTTCCGGAAGATCCTTTAAATTCTTGTCCTTCCCGCGATTCCTGCCCTGACGGCAGGAGTAGCTCTGGATCATTGTCGCCGGACGACACGCCTAGGAAATCCTCTCCTCCGTTGCGATCTACGTCTCCTCTCAGGACCGAGGACCGTGCAAAGGATCACATACCGATCGAAAGTACTGCCTATAAAAGGCAGTGGCTATTCCTTTCAAGCCGCCGCCATATCCTCTCACATCGCGTCCTTCCCACAATTTCAACATCTCTTTCAAGCCGGTTTCCTTAACGCAGCGACGACTATTTCACATAAGCCGCAGACGCAAAAGACTTATATCTCACCACAAACGGTCCCTGCCTCTCCACTTTCCATTCGGTACTCATGTTGGCGGTCGAAATCTTTGTCTTAGCCGGTATGTCGGCTAAACAGTCCGCGAAAACGTCCAACTGAAGACCGTTCAGCTGCCTTCTCATGACAGGCAAAGAGGTCAACACCGCATCCAACTCAATGCAATCTTCAACGACACTCCTTCGACAAGCTAATCCACGTAAATGTTTACCGTGCTGGCGACCCCAATTAGCACATTTCCTTGAAACTCGACTATCGGCGTAAGGTCGCAGACCACGTTGTCGGTCGACCTCCCGACGCACGCCATCGACCGCTGCATTTCATCCTTAAGCCCGTGGACGTCCAGATGCATGCCTTCCATTTTTCGGTCACAATGCGCTGAAGAACAACCGGTATGGAAGCATAACTCAACTTTCACACCTTTGAGCTTCCTTCCACCACATCGCACCTCATAATCCATGCCGTTTTCCGTCGAGGCTATGAGCTCTCCCAAATCCTTCAGCGATACCTGCTCCTTTCCAAGTACGGCTTCAACTCTTCCCTTGCCTGTCGCAGTCGGCCGATCCATCGTCGTCGGTGGCTCACTGAAGCCCTTACCACTATGTAGCGTTCCCGCTTCAAAGAAATTGGGTTATGGGTTCGGTTCCCGTCGACGTTTTGATGGTTGAAAGGTCACAATTTGGTTTCCATGTAACATGAGTCGAAACGGTTGCCTGTGCCTGGCTGGTTCGTGATCCCCACATTCAATAACCATCATTCATGAAGTTTGAGGAAACTGGTAACTTCTCACCCAAGCACTCATACATAACTTACGTTAATTCTGCAATAACAGGTCGGGGATTCAGTAAATGGTGCCAGATTCGTGATAAGGGCAAATACTAATAACGCCTCTAGTCCGAGTACGTAGCAATTTTTTACCTCTGTACTCGTACAGTAGCACATGTGCTTTTCCATTTTCGAACAGTCGAGCAAGACCCATTTCAAGCATTTCAAGATGAAGAGGTCATTTCAAGATGAAAACAAATTTTATTATTTTCATGAATGAAGTCGAAAAGGTGCTAACAAACGGGTAAACATAATAATATGCTGGTGCTGATCCCAAACCAGGCAACCGTTTCGACTCATATGATAGCTGTTTTCTTCGATCCCCCTCTTCCCAATTCCTCCCCCCTCCCCCTCCACCACTCCACCCCTCCCCCTCTCCGCAACAGCTGAAGCTGATGTCCACAACAGCTTGAAGCTAATGAGATGATGCAGATGAAATGGAAATGATGATGGCATGTAAAAGCAATCGATTGGGTCAGGCCTTCGCATTGGCGCGCGCTTGCGCACCGTGTAGTGGAGCCAACGGCGCGGGATCGTACGCTGGTTTAGCAGCCTCGAGGGGAACACAAATATAGATTACGTCAGAACAGTGCCCATTGAACGCAATCTGAAATTAGGCGTGCGGCGTACTTGACAAGCCGTATTTCGCGGTATACGCTGAGGAAAACCACTTTGCAACAGATGTTTTGAAATTGGGACAATGTAAAAGAATCTGAATCTTAATGATCACTAGAGCAATCTGCATGCTCTGAATTGATTGTTAATCTCCTAAGAAATGTAGCAAATGTGGAAGGAATAGGAATATCTGTATTTGCTTATCGCAATCGCAATAGCGCGTTAATGAAGAAGTCGGACGGCTGTTAGCTCATCCCTGATGACATACAAGACGGATCGAAACACGAACACAACAAAACTAAATAACAGACAAGATGGCACTATAGTACTTTATGGACTCCAAAGGTCTAGGAGAAGTCGATGGCACGTAAACCCCCCCCCCCTCATACAGCCCTCTTAGGATGCACATTTTTAAAAGGATCGCATCCATTTTGTCTATTCTATTCTATGAGCTTGAGCTTGGCCATCGCGAAGGCCTGACCCACTCGATTGCATATAGGGGGTGTTTTTATGTGCCATCTGACATGATGCAATACAATTTCTTCGACAATTTCTTCCAATTTCTTCGACAACTTCGAAGAAATTGTAAAAGCTTCCAATTTCTTCGACAACTTCGAAGAAATTGTAAAAGACATTGCATTTGGGTCTCCTTTTGCCTTCTCTTTTCTTCGACCCCCCCCCCCACCTCCCCCCCCCCCCCCTTTCTCCACACCACAGCTCAAGCTCAAGCTCAGCTGGCTGATGCAAATGCAATTCAATTCTTCCTTCATCGGTGCTTCTATCGTTGCCAGATGCCGAAGTCCCCGATCACCCCCCCCCCCCCACCTCCCTCCCTCCCCCATCTCCACTCCACAGCTCAGCTGGCTGATGCAAATGCAATTCAATTTTTCCTCGCAAATGCAATTCAATTTTTCCTCCATTGGTGCTTGGTGCTTATTCTTTCCATTGGTGCTTGGTGCTTATTCTTATCGGTGCCAGAAGGCAAGGTAGAGACGCGAACACAATAGAATTCGGAGCGAAGAGTGAATATAGTGAAATAGCGAATAAAGACAACATCAGCACACTGGCTGACCGACCGCGCGGCAGCCAGCCTCCGCTGAGACTGCGGGCCGCGCCGGCCGATTCAAACTCCGCCGCGCGCCGCCCCGCGACCGCAGCGCGTGCGACGGCGCTCGGGGGAGCACGCCATACATCGAGCGCCGTCGCACGCGGCCGCCGCGAGCCCGCGCGCGACGTCTCCAGCCCGCAATCCACGACCGACAACGAGGATTGCGGGCTTTTCACACAGAAACACAACAACGTACCGTCTGGTACTGCCTCGACTGCCTCCCTGCGTCCCTCCCGTCCTTCGGAGTCCGCCTACACCACTCCATTCACCTGAAACTACTTCTACACCTTTCAAAAACTACCACAACCCAACAAAAGTGCTCATCTACAAAACCGAACCTTCGAAGAAAAGGCGGCCTTCGTCGCCTGAGCTCCTTACCGGCTCAAAGCACCACGCGTACGTGATGCTTTGAGCCAGTCGCCTTTGCGCCTGCAAAAAACCTTACATCTCCCGCTGCTAAACACAGCTGATGGCCTTCATTTACCAATGAAAAAGACACTTTAAAAAATAAACAGGCGACTTCGACGCCAACCAACACTTCGTCTCGAGACGAAATAAACCATACAGCATTTATCCACTTTCACATCAAATATCAAATAACCATCTCCAAGACGACATGTCATCCGATGCCTCCGACCAGCATCCAAAGCCATCGTCCGACTCGCTCCATTCGCAGCCTCCTTCGGAATTCTTGTCGTCCTATAAGGAAAACCAGTCCGACTCAAAAACCGCATCCTACCCATCCCAAAATACCCTACTCCGGTACCCCGCAACGCACCTCTGAGTCGGACATATCCTCATCCTCCAACGTAGTTGCCGCCTCAGCAGGGAAGACAGGAATCGCGCCCACATGCGTTAAGCCGGGACAGTAGTCAAATACTTCACCGTCTTCGACGGCATCGGCATGCTGCGAATATCTTCATCCCTCAACTCACACTTGACCAACATCAATGAAAATGAACATACATAGAAAAACTTCTAATCGAACCACATCTGGATACTGCTGAGTCTCACCTGCAGTTTGCCGAACATGTGGATGTTCTTCAGTACTTCCATCGACTCCTCTCTGCAATCGCACAGCTCGATATCCAATCGACTGCAGAATTCTTCTCCAACCACATCATCCGAGACGCGCCACATGTGCAACTATCTGAAAATCACGATTTCATGCAGAAAATACGCCGAAAAGACGAACGCGAACGGTAGTCCAACGAAAATATCGCTCCACGATTTCACAATCGACTTCTCGTCGATTGTGAAGCAATTCTCTTCGACTACGGCCAGTGCGCAGGGGCTCACGCGCAAGCCACTTGACGGGCATGCTAGGCTCCATCTCGGGCGATTCTAGAGTACAAAGCTACAGTATCCAAGAGGCGTGGGATTCAACGCGTCCCGCCGGCTACGGCCAGTGCGCAGGAGCTCACGCGCAAGCCACTTGACGGGCGTGCTAGGCTCCATCTCGGGCGATTCTAGAGTACAAGTGCTACAGTATCCAAGAGGCGTGGGATTCAACGCGTCCCGCCGGCTACGGCCAGTGCGCGCGCGACCCACGCGCAAGCCACTTGACGGGCATGCTAGGCTCCATCTCGGGCGATTCAAGAGTACCGTCGTTCTAAATGCAGTCCGCAACTCACGTCCGTTGCGCGAATTTTTTCCCGCCTAAAACTCACGCGGGCCGGGCCGGCCGAATCTCGCCCATGACTATTCCCAAAGCACTCGATAAGCCCCGCCCCCCGTTTTGGCGGGCTACCTGGGCGCCTTCTCGAGATGAATAAAATCTTGGGCGTGCCAGGCTCCTCCCTGCAGCGCGTCTAGCCCCGTGTCTGTCAGAGGTGTTACGGCGAGAATCCAGTAATAGAGAACGGCCACGCTAACAACGGGGTTGGGCACAATCCGCAGGCTCCTATCAAGGGAACACATTGTTCATCATCTGAAATTGGCACGCACCAGCACAGTTGAAGAGGAGGAAACTGAAATCCGGGTCCTCGAAACAGCCATTATCCGAATCATCGAAAAATTCGAGGTTCTTAAAATTGCCGTTATCCGAATCAACCAAAAATCCGAAGTCCACAAAATCGCCTTTATCCGAATCGTCCAAAAATCAGGGGTCCAAAAAATGCCCCTTATTCGAATCGTCCAAATCTCCGAAGATTTTCGATCGGATCCAATGTATACTACCCAACACGCCAAAACGGGGGGGGGGGCAGGGCTTATCGAGGGTTTTGGAAGTATTGGTGAGCAAAATTCGGCCGACGAGGGCGACAAAAAATTTAGGCGGAAGAAAATTCGCGTGGAGGACGTGAGCTGCGGACGGCATTTAGAACGACAGTATTCTCTCTTGGATACTATAGCATTTATTCTCTTGAATCACCAGACAGACTGGTTAGTATGCACGGCAACTGGCTTGGTGAGCCCGCGCATGGACCGTAGCGTACAGGAAGCGTTAAATCCCGCGCCTCCCAGATAGTACTCATAAGAATACTCTTGAATACTCCCCCACCGACCAAATTACTGACAAGAGTGCTCTTGAGAATCGAATCGTTGAATTGTTTAGAGCATCCAATTGGATCCAGCTTTCTGCTCTTTACGCGTCTCTTCTCTCTCGTTCAGATTCGATTAGTGTTTCGTCTCCTTTGCTGAAATGTAGCGTGTTTTATATTTATTTCTTGCAACGAGTAGCATCAACTGTGAAGAGAAGGAGGATTCGGGGAGGGATATTCAAGAAGAACAGAAAAGGAGAGCAGAGAACTAAAGAGAGGGAGAGGGAGGAGGTTAGGCAAGGAGACTGAGCGATCGTGTTTCTTCAAAGAAAACTTCCAATCCTGAAAACAACATCTCACTGATTGGATAGTTGTAAGTTTAGTTGTAAGTTGGATAGTTCTAGCTAGCGAAAGAAGGGAAAGGAGGAGTACTCAGGAGTACTCACAAGAGTACTCAAGCAAGAGAATCAAATCGTCGAATCGTTTTGAGAAACCTGCTGGCGATCTCAATTGGATTCAGCATTCTGGAATCACTACACTGTATCTCCACCCAATCCACGACAGTTGGTCTAATTTCATATGTCAGATGTCATCTAATAGGCTTCACACTCCATACATGTCCATGCCTAGTCTGGACTGTCATTTTCTCACGTTATGTAGTTTACTTTAAGAGCTGTGTTTCGCCTCCTATTGCGGAAATGTAGTGTGCTTTATATTTCTTGCAACGAAATGCATCAACTGTGGATAGGAGGAGGATTTGGGGAGGGGACGCAAGAAAAGAAGAGGAGAAAAGGAGAGCAGAGAAATGAAAAGAGGGGGGAGGAGGCGACGAAGCAAGGACTCTCTGGAGCGATCGTGTTTCTTCGAAGAAAGAAGAAAAGAAGGAAAGTTTCGAATCCTGGTGGTGATGTCCGTTGCTCCAACTGGTGCCACTGGCAATTGCTCGTTCTGCGACATAAGTCAAACACGGACACTCGACTGCAAGCGACAGGCCCTTGTGACAGGCCGGCCTACGAAGACCCATGTCACATGGTGTATGTCAGCTCACGTATTTCAAGATAGTGCACGGCGTCCGCGGGAGCCGACGCGCACTCGCAAAGCCCGGCTAGTGTGGATAGTATGCGAGGACGGCACCGGGGGAAGGGGTAACTGAGCTAGTCCGAAAATCCCGTAACGTAAGCAAGATCCGTGTGGCTACGCTGAATGTGGGTACGCTGGCGGGTCGCTCGTGGTTGGTTGAAGCACTGGGGAGTAGAAGAGTTGATTTCTGTGCGGTGCAGGAGACGAGGTAGTCCTGCAGCAAGCCAAGGGACAGCGACGTGGCTTAAGGGCTGTTCTATGTGGAAGTCAGAGAACCACCAGTAGTGTCGGAATACTCGTCTTCGAACGGTTCCGATACGCGATTGTAAGCGTGGAATGTTTCAACGACCGCTCGATGAAGGTCGTTGTCGCCGCTAAGGAGCGACGCTATCATTTCTCTGCGTATACTTTGTAGACCGGCTGCTCAGAGAAAGCCAAAGATGATGTTTGGAGCCTGCTTGGTGAGAAGACTCCAGCCGGTACCGTCGAAAGATGCCGTCATAGTCGCTGGTGACCTTAATGGGCACATAGGTGCTACGAAGGACGGATACAGCTGTCATGGCGGTTTTAGGTACGGTTCACGTTATGCCGATGGTGAGCGTATTCTTGATTATGCGGAATCGCAGAACCTCACCATAGTGAACACCGTCTTCCGAAAACGCGACTCCTATCTCATCCATTCTATAGTGGGGGTACCAAAACTCAGATAGACTTTGTCATTGTCAAGGACTACGACTGAAGTCTTGCCACAGAAGCGAAGATCGTGCCGTGTGAGACGATCGCTCCACAGCATCGACCACTGTCTGCATCTGCACACTAGAGATCGCCCCTCCAGGGCAGAGGAAGGTCGAGCGATGCGGTACAGCGAGAATAATATGGTGGCGAATGAGAGAGAAGGGAGCAGCTGTGATAGCACCCTTGGAGCGATTATCTTCACATGTGTGCCGTCGATCGCTCCCACCACATTTGGTATGCCACAAAAAATCACAAAACCTAAACACCAACATTGACCTTCTAGGTTCTAAGTGTGAAGCGAGCGTTCAACCTCCTGCTCATAGCCAGCCGCTCTTCATCTGTTGACCGCCTGATGAACTCGTGGCGTCTGTTCCAGAACACCTCGGTCACATCGCCGATCACTCGACTAACTGTAGACTGGGAGCAGCCCAGACTTATTGCCGTGGTGCGCTACAAGAACGGCAGTTAGATTCAAGCATTGACGCGAAGGCAATGCTTATAGCTGAAGACTGGAGCTCCCGATCGTTTCGAGAAATATCCCCAGCTTCTGCTCACTGGTGAGCGATTTCGACGCACCGTCTCCGGGAGGAGCTCCTCGTCAGTGAGCCCGACGACGTACTGGAACCCTCGGCGAGAGAGCCGGAATCTCTGCCGAAAAGTAGATTCGTCCAGCACATCCAGCGGGCTCACCCACGTTCGGAAATGGCGAGGAGCGCCAGCCAGCAGGAGCAGCTCCATCTGCTCTCTCTAGTTGTGCTCCATGCCTGTTCAAAAGATCAGCCATTGTAAACTCTCGATCTCTAGGGCATCACAACTTCAGTTGCGATGTGGTCTCCCTCTCTCCCTAAGTAACAACGGGCAATCTACCACTTATTTATTTTATTTATTTATTCAATACGCTGCATAGGGCAGTCATGGGGAAAATAAAACAAACTGAACACAACCAATCCAAATCATCAGGAAGTAACATCATGAAAAGGGTCATGAAAAAGACAACAACCGCTTCCCTGCAGTGCGCTTAAAAACCGAGAAGAATTGCAGAGTGGAGGGTACCTCAATCTTGAGTGAGATATAACCGGATCCGGCTTAGGCATGTGAAAGAATTTCCACGAATTCTGGTTTTAGGCGTCTTATATCCAATTTTCTCTGAATTCCCCCGAATTCTAGACTTGACGATGCGGTAAAATTTATTAATTTCCACTTTCATTAATCCCGAAAATATTTTAAAAACCGTACACACATCATTTTGCTTCCGCCGCGACTCAAGAGTGTGAATTGGAAATCGTGAATTCCTATGTCGAGAGCCCGGTATTCTACAGAATCCCGGCTTATTCAGTCTCAGAATCACCTTCCTTGTAAAGTTATTTTGTGCCTTTTCCAAAAAATCAATATCCCTCCTTATATATGTTTTATACGCTCTAATTAGAACCTTCGCATCACAGCTTGACAAACCTTTGAAGATCTGGTATGTGTGAGTTGATGCTTTATTGTAAAGAAGCTTAATATGAGCAGAAAAGTCAAGAGTGTCATCATAAAGAAAACCTAAGTCCCTTACACACCCCACTTTGCTCAAGGAGTGATCACCTAGACTGTACACGGTAAATTTGAGTCTCCAAGCCTCATGAACACACTTTTCTCAGGAGCAAGTGGCAATTTCCAAGCTTCGGACCATTCCAAGATCATAATCAAGGCAAACTGGATCTTAGATTGGTCCCTTGGACCTTCAAGCTTCCGATAGATTCTCAAGTCATCAGCGACTTGCTTGCAGATTATTCCACAGCCTTCCAGGATACCAGGCAGGTCAGCAGTGTAGAGGGCAAACAAGACGGGAGACAACACTTCCCCCTGTGGAACCCCTCTAGTGACTTTCTTCACAGAAGAAAATGAAGAACCCATTCTAAGCTTAAATGTCCTGTCATTAAGGAAAACAGTCAACCACCTTATTAAGACAGGATGCAGTCCCAGGCTGGGTAACTTGAGTAAAAGTTTGCCATGTTCGACTCGATTGACGCTTTCGAAAAGTCACAACAAACAATATCACACAGCTTCTTCTCTTCCAAATACTCGGTCCAGCCATTCATACATTCCAGTAAATTTGACTCCGTTGAATTTCCCTTCATAAAGCCATGTTGATTGGCGGAATAATCGAATTCTTATCTAATTACTCAAAAATGTGTGTCTTAAGAACTTTTTCGAAAAGTCTGCAAAAGTAGGAGGTTCTGCTCACCGGCCTGTAGTTGTCTATACAACTTGAAGGCTCCATTTGAGCAAGGGAGTAATAAAGGAGTGTTTCCACCGACTTGGTATTTCCCCAAAGAAAAGTATTTGATTAAATAAATAAGCAAGTGGTTCGGTTATCACATGAGCAATATTTTTCACAAACGAGGATGAGATACAATCAGGAGTTAAGGAGGAGGAAGGTAGGGATTGCAGGAGTTCATAAACTAGAAGCGCATCAAAGGAAGGGAAAGATTCCATCGGATACTGAACCTGGAAGGCAAACGGAGCATAGTAGCCGTCATCCTTCGTATATCGTAGCGATGATGAATCATGTTCTGGAGATACGAGGGAAGAATAGGGCGATCTGTGCTTACTCTCTTTAAGGGTACCAAAAGGTCAATAGCGTGGTCTAGAATATGCAGAAACATTTCGTACTTCTCACTAACAGTCGGTACAGTCTCAAGTGAATCTCTCCAGGCTATAGAATATAGATAATTTTGTTATCATCACACCGCAAAAAATACCATTCATGCTAAACGCTCATAAACATCTTTCTGCATCGAACACTTTATTACACATCTGTCTATACATATCCGTATAAACTGCTTAGCTCGGTGCGTGAGGATCTTGCCAGCTGTAAGAGGGTGGTCTGGAGGTGGCACATCGTTGACATAGAATTGTTTCTTGGCTGTCAACACCTCCATATCACATTTTGTTTTGTCTAGCTCCAACGCGCGTATCTCCAGTTCTTTTTTTCCGAATCGCGTTCTCGAGTACCGCCTGCTCCTCTCTCAGCTTGCATTCCGATTCAACTTGCTCTTGTCTTCTCTTGAACTTGCATAGCTTCACTTCCTCAACGTAGAGCGTTAAACGTGCGTCTGATTCCTGCGTAATGCTCTCACGAGCCGACCTGAAATATTGCTACTGCCTCTAGCACGACTCTAAATTTTACTTTTTGGTATTACTTTTTTATTACATTTATTTTTTTATTACAAATGACGTACATCCCAATATGTTTCTCAATATACGTCAGAGAAAGCACTTTCTGATGTTCTACCAACTATAACTAATACTTTATAATAACACCAACTTTATGATAACAAACTTACTATATTAATTTCTATATTGCAAGTATTACCTACAGCTATATTTTCACCACTGCCAGACAATTACGGCTGATATGTAGAAGTAAATTACACTTTCTGCACATTGGACTTCTTCCTTGATTTCCTCTTCGGTGTGGGCTCCATAGATTCCTCGGGAACAACGCCTTCAGCTGATCTGGAAATGTTTTATTTCGATCGATTCGAACGTTCAATTTTTCAATGAAATAATCAGTGAATGAATTTCAATGCTCGACATCATCTACGAAATTCACTCTGCATTCATTGTCGTCATTTCGCTTAATATTGGAATGCGCTGCTTCGCACTCAGGTCGTCGTCGCCATATCGAGGTTCCTCCCCTTGAGGGATCTTTGAAATTACCACAATTATCTCCCCTTGAAGGATCGTTGACATCGGCCGAATTGTAGGCTTCCTGAAAGGATATCTAGTTAAGCTCATATGTCTCCAGATATAATAGATCTATAACCTAAACATTTAAATTCACCTCTACATAGCGAACAGGTGCTCGTCCACTTCTTGGGAACTACAGTTATCGTCGGTGATCGTTACCTCTCCCACTAAATCGATTTCTCCTCCCCTCCAACATGTCCCTACCACTTACCTATTCCGGGAATTCCGTTCTCGTGGCTATCCGTCCTTACTCGGTGTAAGGGCTCCAAGTAATCCGCTAACGGCGATGATATGGGGTACCCCCCCCCCCCGGTCCCCGTCACCTTCTGCTTCTCAAAATTACGTTGCTTCAATGATACATTCTGGGTGGCTCTGTATTTACACTTCTAGTGTTACCCGCATTATATAAAGCTGCACCTTCTTCTTCTCGTTCCTTATTTCTTCCTCTATGTGAAATCTTGTCCTTAGGCGAGCCAAGCTGCTTATAGCTTCAGCCCACTGCTAGTGGAGTTCATCTCGAACTCGCTTTTCTGTTCGTCCTCCTAAGAGTGTCAAGCGGGAGGGGGGGGGGGGGGGGGTTGGAGGGAAGGTTTCAAAGTTTATGATGAAATTCTACAGTTCCACAACCAGTACGTCCAGGACATCGACTATTCATAAACCACCAAATTACAAACATCCACCCTTTATTATGACCTCAAAGAAAAAACTGCTCTTTGTAACTTACTTCCACCACCGGCATTTTCCCAGTCGACCGCTCACCAACCAAACGGGCGTTGATCTCTTCTCAAAATTTAGCACCTTCCCTCCTAAACGGCACAGCTGGGTGTTGGACGCAACACAAGATCCGAGGGCGGATGTCTGAAACAAAAAGGTGAAGCCGGCCCCTTTAAAAAAATCGCACCTCGGGAGAAACGCGGAATATCGAATAGACGGGACACTCACCAATGCACTCAATAACAACTCCGTGCACTTGGGCGTGGCGGGCCCTGCACACGCCACGGCAGACGTCTGAAAAAACCATATGACGGACACGCTTCAAAAAAAAATCGCGCATCGAAAGAAATACAGAGAAGTGGTTAAACGACTACGCGGAATACAACCTCATGAACTCACCAATATGCTACAGCAATACGGCTCCTCCGATGATGCACGTGCGACTGGGATACTTCTGAAAATAAATACACATCTAAAGCACGCCCTTTAAAAAGCAGAGCCGCAAATTGGGTCGGGAGGGGTCACACCCTACTCAGCGGCAGAAATGGCCGGCTTCAGTTCACTGCCGGGTTAGAACTCACTATTATCGCAGAAAAATTGGTTCCCAAAAAACGAATTCGTCGGTCGCACATGGCGACCCCCTCCCCCCGGCCCTACAATGGACAGAGCCGTCCAATTCTGTCGCTGAGAGAGGTGCGACCTTTACCGACCCAAGTTGCGGCTATTTAAACATACGCAGTTCGATAAATATAAAAAAAATCAAAGAAAAGCACCGCCGTAGTGCATCGGCGGCCTATTCTCGATTTTCCGTGACGGCCGTTGCGTGAGGGGTCCGATTGATTCGCACTTAGGCGGACGCTCTGAGTCATCGCCCCGAAAAAATGGCGCGCAGCCGATGACTCATACTGTCTGAGGTCTTCTAGCGATGTACAGCAGGTACAGCTGAAACTGTGGTGAGAAAGCTGTGGTCAGTTGTTTTATGTTCCGAAGAGGAGTGCGCATGGCCTTTAAGCACTTGTGAACAGTATCCTTTCACCCTTGTTGTATTTTGTTCTCGACTCTAGGCTATAGCTATCAGGATTTAGTAGAAGTAGAGTAGAATCATGATCCATCTGTCATGCTTTAGGAAACAGAAAATGCTCAGTATAATGAAGAACGAAGAGCTCCCTATTTGAAACCGTTAACCATTGATAAGACTTACCTCCATTCTCGTTGATGAATCGGTCCCCAGATGTGTATTCTGTAAAGTATATGTGAAGAAGCAGTCGATTTGAGCGATATGAGAGAGCGAATGAGTTTATTTAATACTCGCTTTGCTTTATCGATGTAACCTTGGAAGTCGGCGATTTCCTCCTATTTATTTTTCACCCCATTTCCCATCCTTGATGTTTGCATAGGAAGGATCCAACCCGAACGTAGGTACGATCTCATCTGACTGACTTACGGGGTGACGCCCTGTATGCTAAAGTTCTTGTTTGCAGGAGCTTAAGGCTGTGCTTAGGATATTTCGTGAATGATGCAGATCCGGCACCATTCACTAGAAAGAAATAGAAGGGAACTCCGTGATGGCACGCTCATTTTACTGTAATGCGGAATCGTCGTCAATAATATGATACCACATTCAGCCAGACTTCCTCAAAAACCATCATTGCCTCGGGATCACATGTGATCCAGGAAGGTTATGAAGGTTCGAGCGGAGCAGATAGAGAGTTCGAGGACTCGCATCAGCGTGAGGACCCGAATGAACGTACGCTACGAACGGAGCATTCGAGTGGTCATCAGCTCGGTGTGTTTATAGCTGCGTTTTGCGAGCGATAACCAAAGATGACATTTGCCAGATCGAAGTTGCTTTAGATGCCAAGCAGAAACTTCTCTACTACTCTAATTTCGTTCTTCACTTCGGCATGTTCAAGACCATGATGGCAACTATGAACGAATTGCTTCTGGTGCAAAGTGAAGGGAAAACAGCGTTAAGGTGGGGTTAAAAGGATAGACAACTCTTTGAAGTTAATGTTGCTCTGGTGTACCGTTTGGTGTTTAAATTTAGTGTTCAGCTTGGCTTTTGAGTGAGTCAAATGCTATCCAATATTTATGTTAAACACGATGTGAAAAAGTTCTACTATTGCAACTATTGCGATGCCATTCTGTCTTCTAAGTGTGCTATGTGCTCCCAAGTGGGGTGTCATCAGCGAGGGAAGCTGCCAGTAAAACCTTTAAACTCCTTATTTGCTGTTTCATCACGGCTGAAGGAATCTAGCGCACCCTTCAAGAGGTCTCGAAAACAGGCAGGAACTTATCCCACCACCTTGAAGGTATATACTCAGCTTGTGGAGGTGTTAAGAAGCACAATTGGCACGCTGATTAAAGTACACTCCAATGTCCACTGCCGACTTCCCGCCTCTTCAACACTTATTTTGAACTCTACAGAGGAGACATGGAAAGCTTAGACGATTTTCGTCAGCATCGTATTAATGTGGTCCTCACCGGTAGCATCGACGGAGTTCGCCCAAAGTCGTTGGAAAGGTGGGGAGTTGAAAATACTGCCTCAGTTAGTTAGTTGATTAGTAGGAGGTTGGGCATCTTACTGCAGTATATCCTGGTTGATAATTTTTAAAAGCGAAGAGCGGCATTTTTACTAGCGCCTCGAAGGACTCTATTTTGTCGGTAAAAATAGATTCGAGGACGTCTTTTTGTACGGAAATCACCGACCGAGGCAATTCTGCGTGAAATGTGGTTAATTCATGAGTTAAGCAATCGATCTCGGCCAATGAGTAATGAGGGGCTCATCAGTTATTTAACTCTCAAGTCGGAGTGATTTTCGATTATCATGCGCGACGGAGATGGAAGGAAATGGACATGCCGCCCACACTGTGCAATGCCGTCATGGATTTCACGGTGAGCTATTCTGAAAGAGTTCTTCCCTACTATAATACATATCAACTGTTCACTCGTCTTCTACAGGCTATCAGAGCGATGTATGTATAGGTCACCGAACTGGTTCTCCAAGTACGGCTTCCATCTGTGCGCGTTCCCGGAGAGAGAATGCCGAAGAGTGCTGTGGTTCAACGGTTCCCCAATCCGAATGACCGCCGCAACAGAGAAAACGTTCTGGCCGACGCTGATGCCAAAAGGATTGACCTTACAGGTAAGTATTTCTCTCCGTTTATAATAATAATCTGTTAATTCAGGAAAGCACTGTGATGTTAGCCTCTCCATCTCTACATCGCTCTATTCTTTCCCCTTTTATCGTCCCATCTCTCAATCTTCCTTGCTCCGGAGACTGCCTTCACGCGCGCCGCGTACCGCGCTGCGGCTCGCCGCGGACCTGATTTTGGGTGGTGCGGACCGCTTCGAACGGGCTTGGGAATGTTCCCTCTTTTCCGCTGTCATTTTTCGTTTACAAAACCACTGTCCTCTGCGAATTTTTGGTTCCCTCAACCGTTGTGTCAAGAGGTGACACACTAGAGGGGAGTCGTAGGAGAGGGAATGGAGTGCGGAGGGGTGAGGGAGTGGGGAGGGTGCAGCTTGTACGCGCAGCAGCAGGAGCCAAATGTCAGCAGTGGCGCCCTCGCAGGCACATCAGGGGTTTCTGTCGCCTTCTCTTTCTCTATATCTCCGGCAGTGATCACTTTAATATCATTTTAATGTTACGGTAAAAGTTGAAATACTTTGAGAAATAGACTTCGTTTTGTTCACCAAGAGCAAGGTCTGGACACCGCAAATGCGAGGGCACTCCTGCTTTTGGCGATGGGCTTATTGCAGCAAATATCTCGCATTGCTTATGAAGGATGGGGTCAACTGAGTGTTTTGCTCTTGCCCTATTCCGTACAGGACGTTCATATCATATTACATACGGGTGAAGTTAACAGACAATGAAGCGAGGGAGACATCCTCCTTCCTCATTGCCCCCGTCGCTCATATTTTATCCTCTATTTTGTTTCACATTTCATTCGATCTTTGTTGTAGTTTCGAATTATAAGCCATCGCTCTTTCCTCCTTCTCAAACCCCGAGCTTCCTTTCTCAAAATCTTGGTTGCTTAATCTTTCATTTCTTTCGGTTCTGATCAAAGGCCAAATTTGTCGATAAGCCAATAAGTAGTATACATCCTACGGTAAAAGGTAGTATACATGTTTACCCTTTTTACGTCGAATTGAGCATTTTACAAATCAAACTGGACACTCTTCTAAACCAGGTTTAAGACTTTTACAATCGAAGCGAAAAAAGCGAAGCTTTTGAAAATGGTATAACTTTCTTTGAAATTTCTTTTCCTTTTGGAAGAACTAGCTTTGATTTCAAAAGTCTTAGGCTAGCTTAGAAGAGTGTCCAATTCGACGTGAAAAAACCATTCTTGTAACAACACAATGCAGTGTTGATGAAAAAGGGTAGAACTCGAAGTGTTACGTTTAAGGAATGAATTGAGAACGAAATACATGAGTGATGGGAACAATGAGGAGGGAGGACATCTAACGCGCTCCAACGAGAATGATTACGTTATTTTGCATTGTCTATTAACTCCACCCACTGCCTTACTCCCTCCTTTTCACTCCCCTGATTTTCTGTATAATGTGGAGTACTGCCTTCACTAATTCACATTAGACAATATGCATCCACTCCCGCCGAGGAGACCGTAAACGGCAGTCTCGTATTTTAAGTAGTACCAGACGTTTGCATGGAGCAGACCAATTCGTCACACTTGGTTTGCACTTCTTCGAGATGTGCAATACTGCGATAACGCTGTCCGTAGCCGATATTGCTTGCTTTAGGTCCCCCCCCCCCCAGCGTCGTGTTGCGAAACGGTTGGTACATTCCATATTCGTCGGAGGTCCGGTTAGTCTCATTGATGCCTGAACACAAGCCCATTCTTCTCGTTATGTACCCCACTACAATTTAAGGTACTTGCTTTTACTATTACAAAGCAGATACAAGGATAAACCCAATGAAAAGAGGAATGTTTCAGTTCTCGGGTGGTTCATGATAATGAGGCGTTCGCATCAAAATACTATTGGAGGAGTCAATTTCTGGATACATCAGCGGTTGATTGGCGCTCGTCAATGAAGAGAACGACATCGTGTTCGCTAATATTGTTCTTTTCTTACTCGATGCCATATATGACGACATTCTTCTCCTCGTAGAGGAAGTGCAAACTAACGATCCATTCGACGACCTCGCTCAATCCTTGGGAAATTGCGAGCATCCTGCAACGCTACGTTCTTTTTCAGCCGTTCGCACCGTTCAGCACTTCAATAGATTTTTCGTGCAAGTCTCACCCTGTGAACTAGAGTGCGAAATGCTTTAGAAATCCAGGGTCTGTCTACGTCCCTAACTATTAATGGTGCGATGTATATCCTTTGAAGTGCTACCCTACTATATATAAGCGAGAACGGTCGTTTGTCTGTGGGTGAGTGCGTGTGTTTGTGGGTGTGTTTGTTTGTTCAGAAGTGCTGAAGGAGTGTGTTGGGAGGAAGTATGGGGAAGGGGGGGGGGGGCGGGGTTGTAGTTGTCACTAGTTGTCAGCTGTTGTAGTTGTCGACAGGCGTCCATGTTCAGACGACATGTCACCAATGTCGCGAAAGGCCTTCCAGACTCACACGACGTGTCACCGATGTCACGCAAAGCCGTTCAGGTTGAGAACACATGTCACCGACCTTGTTCAACAGGCGTCCGGGTTCGGAAGAGGTGTCACCGATGTCGCGCGACGGTTCCGGATTTAGACGACGTGTTATCTGTGAAGGTGGGACCAGTAATGAGGGACCGGTGAAGGATGGGGTTTCAGTAAGGAGGACCGGTAAAGGGTTGACCAATGAAGGAGGGACCAGTGATGATGGGACCAGCAATGGGGACCGGTGAGGGGGATCCAGTGAAGGGGGAACCGGTGAAGTAGGGGAGAGGGGTCCAGTGAAGGGGAGGCCGGTGAATGAGGGGGGAGGGGTCCAGTGAAAATGGGACCGATAGAAGGGTAACCAGTGAAAGAGGGAACCAGGTGAAGGGGGATCGGCGAGGAAGGTACCAGTAATGGGGACCGGTGAATGGGGGTGGAAGGGGTCCAGTGAAGAAGGACCGAAAAGGGTTGATGAATAAAAGGGGGACCAGTGAGGGTGGGACCAGTGATGGGGATCGGTGAAGGATAGGATGACCAGCATTGAGGGGACCTGTAAGGGGAGATCCAGTATAGGTGGGAGCAGTAGTAGGGACCGACGACGGGAGGGGGGACCAGTGAAGGGTGAACCGGAAAAGGGCTGACAATAAAGGGGAACCAGTGATAAAGGACCAGTTAAGGGTGGTCTAGTGAAAGTGATGGACCTGTTTTGCCCTATTCTGCTATGCCATTCTATATTGCAAAACCAGTTTTTAATGAATGAGAGACGGGCTAAAGAGGACAAGAAAACGTTTAGGGTGTTCTATTCTCCGGGTTTGGGGCGAAGCCCCAACCAGACGTTTGTCGGCCGGCAGGCCGTGGAACGTCTGGTAAATAAATAATTCGAAAATAACAATTTGCTGCTATGTCGGTGGGCAATTCCCAATCGTTATCGTTCATAAATGGAAGTCGTGAATGAATTGTTTGGTTGAACGTTTGCCCACTGTTGGTCGAACCAAGCAACGGTGGACAAACGTTCCACCAAAATTCATTCAGCGATCAAGAGTACCGACCGAACGGATCAGGCCTGCGCTGCAATGAAGGAGGTCAGGTCAGCGTCGATCGTGAGGACGCCACGCATCGCCAAAACCCATCTGGATCTGCTTCGGTAGAAGAAGAAGAAAAGCCGCAGCTGCCCTGATCCAAGAGGGTGCCGCAGGCTAAGAAGGATTTCTGGTCGCACACATGGAGGTTTCCGACCGATGCAAGCTTCACTGCCGCGGAATGCTCGTACTTCGACATATCGGAGAGCTTCGTCACCGCTCGTCGCAGTCAAGCCAGCGCAACTGCGGCGAAAAAAGCGCAGGGGTCTACGACCCCTACCAGGTCTACCATCTCGACGACATGCCAGGCGTTGCTGCTGGACAGGAATGAGGACTGGATGGAGCAGGTCTGCAAAATCGAAATGTCTTCTGCCTTCAGCGGTGCAGCTTCGTCATGATACTCGAACGGCCACGATGCTCTCAATCAGAGCGCAGAATCTCATAGCCCACGATAAAGTCCCTCTCCAGTCCCTCTCCAGTCCCTCGGGCAGCTGATTGTTTCGACGGAATACGGAACCAATTACGAGGTGTTTACTATAGGATTTCGACGTGCATTCCACTGAGCGCTGTCGTACTTTTCTATTCCTAAGCGCCTCCTCCCGAACACCATGAAAATCATTCGACTCGACGTTCACGGCCTCATACAAATCCAGCGCTCACAGTCCAACTTGGAGTCGTCATCCTACAACGCGGTTCGCCATCTGGTGTTGTGAGGTTCCAAGGCGACGTCATCATAGGAATCGCCAGTGCGGTGAATATTACCCGATTCTTTTTCACCCTCGCCGGAAAGTTTGTTCTAGATGGTACCATTTAATCTGGACCACGTTCTGGCATCGCTGCCCGTGCAAGAGCTGATGAATCGAAGGCGCTCCGGGGCCGCCACTGCCACGAGAGGGGGCGATGATGTGCGTGTCGAATACGACGCGAGGCTGGATCATCCAGAGGCGGTCCCCTTTCGAGGTGAGAGAGAAGGGTGTCTAAGGAATGAGAGCCTCCCTAGTTGCGGCCTTTTTAAGGCAGTGGACCTGCGGCACCTACTCCGGACATGGAAATGGCACACGACACGCGACATGGAAGAGTTTGAGCACGACACACGAAGGTTGGAAAAGCAGTGACTGCATTCATTTTGTCGAGGACGCGATAACGGATGAAGGAGTAGTGAGCGTATAGGTCGTGTCCTCTTACGCAATCGCAGCAATTCGATGCATTTCCCAAGCTGCTGTCAGCGAATAACTTCCAGCTGGATTCTGGGGATATGGCTGGTGCCTCACAGTCTACCATTTCTCGAATAGTGGCAGGTTCTCTGACTGGTTTGCGAGGGAATCGGACCGATTCGTCACTGGGGCGTGCCATCAGCGAAGCCAATAAGAAGACGAGAGTTTTCGAGAGATGGAGGTTGCCACACATTGTAGGAGCCACTGATGGCACCCAGGTAAGAACTCAGATACAATCATGGAACGACGATAACAATGCAAATTAAGGCACAACTACCACCGTATTAATGTTGTCGTAGCGTTTTAGACAATCGGTTTGATCTATAAGCTATAGCCATTTGGGGGAAGTCGAGACATCGAATCAAATCATGTACTTTAGTTACGGAGGCTTTGTAGATGGAAGAATTCGCGGTCACCTAGTCGAGGATACAGAGACCTACAGAGCTGAAGGATTTCTCATCAAACCAGTTATTGGAGCTAATCTTTCTAAGATGGATTCAGGATCTTAGAGATTTCTATTTTAAAAAAATTACTTCGGTGGAGAAACATAACAAGGCCGTCTTGCGGATTTTGAGCTTGCGTTAAAAGAAGTTTTTGTCAACCTAAGAGGCTATTTTCGGCGCTGTCGTCAGGACCAAGATGCTAATAACCTCAATATACAATGTTCATGGTCTACAGAACTGGTTTAGTTCCTACGTTTCTTTGTTTTAGGTATGATGACCCTATGAGGTCCTCAGATATATGTAGTAGCTGCAGCAGTGAGAAATGCAGCTATAACACTGAACGAGCTGGAACCCGAACTCTATGGAGACTTGCTGCTCCCATCACATGTTGATGAAGGACCTGAAGACCTAATTTCTTCCACTTCCATACAGAGCACCATGCAGGCGATTATTGCGAACTATTATACTTCTGACTGTAACTTGATGACTTATTACATCTCATGTAATAGTACTCTTCTACTGACTAATTGCTACTGTTCCACTGAATGAATTCATTTCTTCCGTTCAATTCTACTATTGAAACTAAAGAGACGGATGCAAACATTCTAATGGCGTGACAAAGCTAAAGACATACAGAAACATTATAACATCGACATCTTCAGTAACAGGGCAACATCACCACTAAATAGGAAAACTAGGATATTAAGAAAGGCTGTTCAGACTCTTGGAAAAAGCGGCTAATTTCATTTTATATTATTCAAGCCTTGTTTTCTCCGCCTCCGATGGCATCTGTTCGGCTGCCTTCTTTATGTCTGCATTCTTACATGCCTTTCTAGATCGCGCCTCATCGATCTGGCCTTTTCGCCTTCCGGTTCGTGAAGTTCTCTTCATAAATATTCACCTCCGACTCCTCCCTTCATCGATATGCTCAATGTCCTCTTCGTAATTAAGCGCATTTTCTGTTGGAGGACAGGCACCTAGCGTGTCCACACTATAGGGGGTTCCTAAACTTTAGTTAGAGCACCTCTTGCACACTTTCCCTCCTCCTGTCTTCATTATTTCTCCTTTCCGCAATGACTAGGCTTATAACGAAGATAAATCAAACGGTATTCAATTACACACCTCCTCGCTTGAGAACTTTTGTGCCTTAAACTTTTTTAATGTCAAAATTTTCTGTTGGACCTGAGCTGCTGCTCAGGCACCACACCTTAAGTTGGATAGACCTATGACCCATTGCTTAGCAAGATCATCCTGCGAAATACATCTGGTATTGCTAACATACGTTTCTAGATACATTAGTTTCCCAGACCTGCTTACTCATTCCGCTTGTGGAGGCCGATTTTAGTTTTCCGTGATACTCGTGCCTATTATCAATGTACACGTCAACTAAACAGTTGACTTCTTCCTCCGAATTAAATTGAATCATGTACATGCCATCACTACGAAACTTACGATACTCGTACACGTGCTTCTCAGGGTTCTTGCTTTTCTAGAGCAATCGTGTTCATAATTAAAATTCCGAAGCTATTCAAGGTGTTAGGAAAATCCTAGCCCCACCTTTCTGACTTTGATACACAACACAAGCGATAACAATTGCATGAAGAATTAAACGAAGACAGAAGAGCAAAAATGTATGAAGAGCGTAGGGAGATAAGATGACGAAAGAGTAATTCTTTGAGCTTGAAAAAAGTTTTCTCGAATCGAACTTCTCAGTTCGAGTAGACTTGGTTGGAATTAAGGGCCTTAGTTGAAGAAAAAAGGCTTCCCAGGGCAGTCAAGAGCGAGATGCCGTGGAGTCCATAAACGGTGCAGTGGCGTACTCGGTTGCGCGCGGTTGAGCGAGATTATTTGAAACGTTCGGAGAGTTGGGTCTCGAAGGCCTTTCGTTTTCCGTCGTGAAAGAGGGAGGCCATGCGCCAACTTCTACGTGTTCCGGCTCGTCCGTCGCCACCCCACTTGCCTTGCCATCCCGTCGTGGCCGCAGGTCGTTCATCCGTCGCCCAAAGGGGGTGCCGCTGCACGAAGACGCTGCTCATTGTGTCGTTGTAGGAGCTGTTGCTTCTGAGCATAGTTTCGCCAGGGAGCCGCGTTCCCGTTTGTTGTGTCGTGCTTGCTCTCCGCAACTTCCTCTATTTCTTGAGTTTGCGCTGCTTCAAATAAATTGCTCGTTCACCAGAGCTGTCCCTTGTGATAACAAGGTTTCCTCATTTGCTGTTGGGATCTAAAACTAATCTAAATGGGATCAAAACTTCATTGCAAAAGAACCTAACTTAGGGACCGAACCGGGATCCCAACTTTGTCCAAAAAAGGGGCAAGTGCTGTGATGAGTGAACAATTTTTTTGTCTCGCTCGCTCGTTTTTTGGTTTCTCCTTGTACCTTTGCAGTGCCTTAAACTTTTGCTTAAGATTGCAGAGTACTGTGATAGGGCGGTGAGCCTTCGGGTTTTGCTACTCCGACTATTGCAGTGGCTCGTGGATCTCTGGTGGAGGGTGAGCTACCACTATCTCTGGCTAGTAGTAACCTTCTATCAATGCGAAAAAAGTTGTTCCATTAGGAGAACCTCTGCCCAAATTTCCTTCTGATCGGTAGGAGAGGACCATTGAACCACTGCGAGCGTAGCCATGAGCGTTTCCAGCCGCGGTTAACTAACAGACGGTCAAAGCTTTGTTGTTGGAGAGCTGGCAACTGGCGAGACCTCGCAGCTGGACATGCCGCAAGTGGAAGACTTGGAGGGCGACTTCCGGAGGCTATGCGGAGGCAGCGAAGCGGCATCAGGAACGACGTAGGCATGTGATCGATTGGAGCAGTCGAAAAAGGGTACCGAAACCCTGGTGAGGGCGGAGGTAAGCAAAAGGTGGCGAAGTGGAACCCCGAGAGGGAGGCCCCTAGAAGCCGCTAGACATCGAAGCACCGAAGAAGCCCTGAAGTGCTTGCAGAGCCTGAGCGCGGAGTGGAAGAAGGGCTTGGTGTTGGCCAGGTAGGTCTACGTCGTGCTGGCCAGCGTAGACTGTGAGGAGTTTGTGGACATGGCAGATGCAATGATGCAGATTTGTGGACAGGCCAGACGCAATGGTGTAGAGAGAGTAGGCTTTCGCCAACCGAACAGCATAGAAAGAGTGGCAACTGGAGGAGTTGCCTTGTAAGTGTTAGATGTAGATCGCTCAAACTTTACCTTGCAGGAGGAGCTGAGGCGACGTGAAGGTAGAGGAACTTCGAGTACTGCAGCAGAAGTACCAGAGGCATGCTCGGGAGTTGGAGGAGCTCCGAGGCAAGACGTCCGCAGCACTAGCGGAGGAGGCGGTGAGCTGGTGGACAACCGTAATAAAAGGCGTGTAACGTTGAGTTTGTTGCGTGGTAGTACGGTTGAAAGGCCAAACCAGCTATTACAATGTGGTCGCAGCAGCTGCGCAGACGTGGCGAACTCGTGGTTGGAGGATGAGCCGAATCGGTGAGCTATTTTCTTCATCAGTGAGTGATGCGAATGAGCCAAGGAAGGAGAGAAGATGGGAGACCTGGGGAACCGAAGAGTTGCCTGAGAGGCCGAGATCAGCTAGCTACCTACCTAAAGTACGTAGCCTTTCCGAAGGTTAGGACGTACTCAGGCAGGACAAAGGGTATCCATTCAGGAGTCTTAGGAGGTTCTCGAGCTGAAATTCTCCCGAAGCAGTTGAGGCGATGGCGAGCTATGTGCTCTGTCCAGATCAAAGTGGGTAGGAAGAGTACTGAGCCATTATGAGGCGCTGTTGCGCTAGGTAAGGAAAGCTGGCTATGATACCTTGGTTAATGTCACGGGGTCCAGTCGCAAGTGAAATATTGAATGGAGCACTCCACTAGATACACTGTGGATTCAAAAACGCATCGATGGTTCAGTTCTGAATGCTTGCCTGTCACACTGGTTTATCTGGTTCGATTGCAGGGCCGACGCATCATTTTTTTAAAATGTGGATTGTCCGAAGTACCTGTGATGCCCTCTAATGTCAAGAAATATTATCTCGTTACTATTTGTGCTGTCATTTCTTGTTTCTATTATAATAGCACATATCGACTATCATCACCTGACAGCTTGTCGAGTGTTACGAGACATGATTTCGAGGACTCCGAGTGGACCGTGAGGACCGCTGGATTGGTTATTCATTGACATGTTCAATTCAATTCTGAAAAAGTGCTGAACTCCTATGGAACAGCTTTTTATGACAGCAAGTTGTTTGAGGAACCAAAACATGACTACGGAGAGATCGTCCGTCGTTCAAAAGCGCAGGTGTCACTACGAGGATTGGTAACATGTTCCTGGAAACGTACAGTATGCCCATAGAAGACCGCTTTAAGATGATAGCGCCTAGACTTTGCTCATGTCGAAGATCAATGAGCTCGTAGTGTTCTGCAACCCTATTCCTAGAGTGCTGCAGATCTCGTATCAGCAAAGCGGTCAACAAGGAAATGAAGCAAAACCAGATTGAGACATGGTGTTTTTGGAGTTTGCACTAGGTCATGCAGGCTCCGATCACTTACAGGAACAACCATTCAACGCTAGAGGAAGACAGTTCTGCGAGGATGTTACACGTCGAGAACAATGCTAGTTCGTTGGCAACATGCTAGCCCATCCGATGTGCGTTTGAAAATCTGCTGCTTCAAATCAGGGTGTGTTCCAGTGTGTATACAGCAAGGGTGAGCTGAGGCAGAGGAGATAGAATTATAAGAGTCTAACAAAGCGTTTTTAAATTCAAGTGTCTGCGTTAGAGTTCTCTACAGTTCGCATTTGTTTTAGTTCAAGTTCGCTCATTTTGCATGCAGACCAACCGCGGAAAGGTAACTATTTAGGCTTGGCTGCGAGCAAAGATACTCACTCACAGCCGTGCGTGCTGTCGCGGAGCGGCACTTCAGCGAGGAGCACTTCTAGCTGCGACAGGAACGCGTACGAGTTGTACGATGCTCCTACAGTGCTAGAGCGCGAAGACACGCACCAACTTATCGGATGAACCGTTTCGCGTAGGCAAAAGAAGAGAAGCAGTGGAATGTGACGCAGTCATTATGGGACGGGATATATAATGTCTTCTAAGCCCAAGAAGTATTTGAAGAGAGCTTCTTAACTGATTGCTCAGGAGTGGTATGGGACCTAAACTACGTGTGAGAACTAAACTGGTGACATCCATGTAGAGAGAAAAGAGGATTCACTTGAAGAGAGCTCATAGTGTTTTGTCTACAGAGAGTCCAACTTTTGTGCGAGAAGTTTTTACGGGTTGCCTACTTCATCACATTGTCTACTGATATTCTTTTACCGTCATCAGATTCATTATAGCTTCATGGTATACATTTGACCTTTCGTAGGTTTTCTGTGATGTTCGAAAATCCTCCACGGGTTGTATTTACAATGATATTTGGACCCGTAAGTTTAACCATGCCAGTTTATCCTCAGGAATCGCTAGATCGTGAAACTTTTGTCAGTTTCCAAGCTAGTGTTTTGATATCTTCCATTGAATGCTTTATGCACTTTAGAACTTTGAACCAATGAAAAGAAAAGAAGGGTGCAAGTAGATTGTCATGAATTGAAAAGTATTGAAGCTTTCGCAAATAAGATATCAAATTCAATTTTTGAAGGCTCGTTATGCACTCAGCCTCCGAACACACGATATACTTTATTAAACTTCACACAATATACTTGTCATTGCAGGCAACACTCAAAATGTTCTATTTCCACTCCGTAAAGGAATGTTCTAATCTAATAAAGGATAAAGGATAAAGGACGGCGTTACTCAATCCCTTCTGGGATGCGCCAGCGCATTCTACTTCAACGGGATGTCGTGGAGGCGACATGAATGCGTATTTGGCCATACAATGACTTTCGGTGGCCAGCCGATGAACAAGTCAGCGCTTTATCCTTTCCAGACAAGTCTGGTACCAATTCACCGACCCCGGAGGGATGGAAGGCTTGGTTGGCCTGGGCGGGAAATCCGAACCAGGAACCTGGTATCGGGTGCACGAGACAGTCGCGCCTCCTCCGACTGCGCTACACGCGCCCCCTAATCTAATCTAATAATGATTGAATATTTTCCCACCTTTAACACGCAATTTTGAACTTAAAACCCAAGTTTTCTCAGTCTAAAACATCTAGTCATTGGCTCATTACTTATATTGTCTGCATGGATCTTCCTTGTCATTTATCTTTTACCAGGTTCCTCTCCCCCATTATATTACGCGACTTAATACATCACTTTAAACCACTCTACAAGACGAAGGCCTCTGTTATACTCCCGCGGGAGCATCCGCGGAACGTCCGCGGACCAATGGTGCACGGCGGAGGCGGGCGTGGCGAGGCGCGGCGATTGGCCAGGTGAGGAGTCTCGGCGCGATTCCCGCCCTTCCGCGGATGCTCCCGCGGGAGTATAACTCAGGCCGAAGTTTCGCCATTCTACCGTTTTACGCCCACGTTTTGTCCACCAGCGCATCCTTCTGCAGGCATTCTCGCGCTCCAACTGGCCCAGCCTCAGAACGTTAGCGCAAAACTCGTCCTATAGGAGGGGCTATAGCCGCCGCGGGAGCAGTGAGGACTCCGCCCGGGGCGACGCACGCGCGCGCGACCGCACGCATCAAAATGAGTATCGCTGCCGCCCCCTTTAGGCTTCTGCTTGATTAACCGATGTTGTTTCCCAGTAAGGAGAGCAGGATGTGTGCTCGTGCGACTGAGCGTACTATAGAGCCTGTTGATAGGTGAAGCGAAAGAAAAGTCGGCTGCAGCTAACATAATCCTAGCACAGCTGTATTAAGACACACGTAGAAGAAGAGTGATTTCCTTTGATCAGAAACGACTTGCCTATAGTGCCTATTCATACCGAATGCACAGAATTGAATACTCGTGAGCAGATTCTCGTAGAGTATCCCATTTTCATGTCAACTGGACACTTTTAACATTAGATTTTCCTTAAATTTTTAATGTTTTAGTTGTTGGGTTGGTTGTACGCTTCGTTTGTATTTAGTACACAAGTGCAAACAATTGTGAGGAACAATTGTTTGCACTTGTGTACTGCCACACATGAGGAAGCTGGCGCGCACTCGTTTTATCCGCTTCACTGTTTGCCTGATTACAGGTGAAAGCGCGGTTCTCGTGGAGAAACGTCAGCAATACAACAGGAACAATATTACAAAAAACAATTCATAATTCTCCACTGGAGGCTAGAACGTACACTTGCCAAATTTGCTATTTAAAGCTAAGCTATATGGAAGTCCCAGAAATTTATGAGCATTCCAACAAAGTGTTCAGTTCAGAAGGCGGTAAGTAGAGGCTGCTAACTAATTTCAAGATCGAAAATCTGTTTTGAAATTCTTGAAGAGTGTCTATTTCAGTTTGGAAGTTTGTCATTTCGAATTGAAAGTGCTAGGCGTTGCCCTAAAAGAAACCAACCATTTTTACGTGAAAAATGGAAAAGGAAATCTGCAATCAGATCCTTAACGATTATGGGTTAAGTGATGGTTGACCTCCACTTAGTCTTCCTCTTGCTTGTTTACGATGCGCAGAATGCAAATGTGTCAGCTTCATTCGAAGTGCTGCAAAACCTGCTGTACTGTCTACTTCGAACAGATGTCATAAACCGTATTCACATAATTCTTAAAGCAACACCGCCTACCTCACACCATGCTTGTGTTCCACATAATAGAGAAGGGAAGCCTCAATTTTGTATTTAGTCAAGTTACTAGTTCAGCACTACGGTGTCTATACAAGATCGAATATAATATGTCGTCATATAGTGAGCCAATACCTCCTTTGCTATGTTATACCGCGAATTTTGATCAACAAATGGATATGGAAGAGCTTATCGCTCCGTTATAACCAGCAGTCCTATTGTGGCCTACGACGGCTTATCTCCTTCTTGAAGAGTAAGCCTCGATACACCATATACAGGTGCACTGATTAGTGAATCCTGCCGGAAACAATTGGATGCATCTGCGATGGAGATACGGATAATACGAACGCGGCATTTCCGATAATCACCTGAAGTTTGCTTCCATGCCAGGTGACATGTCAGTTGTTCGAGTGGGCACTCTGAAACTTCCTGGTCCTAGTCTCCAATGAGCCTCTGTTTTCGATTTTGAATGTCAAGCTTTAATATAACCTAAAGGAAGGATACCATGTCGTACTGGAACGCTGGGATGGAATGTCTACAAAGTGGTGCAGATTTGTAAACAAACAGACAACAACAACAAACACTCAAGCACGCATTCCATATCTGCAACAGACATATGGGAACAAAGTTGCGGACCATTTCCACCTTTCCTTGGCACTTTGGCACTTTGCCTGCACTCAGAGCTGAGGTGCAGGTAATCACGATTTACGACTACGATTTATGGCGGGTTCTGGGAAATTTTTACTAGTTGCGACTTATGACATTTTGAGTCGTAAATCGTAAATTTTTGTGACAACAGACACATCTGACGCGGTCTAGTTCGAATATGCTTTTGCTTAATTATTGGCGATAACACTACCCGCAGGCGTTCGACTGTCTTGCCCTTATCATCCTGTTTAAGATTGGTAGAACATCGGATATGTGCTCGAGCCACGTAGGGTTCGCTTCTCTGGCTGGACCAACGAAGGTTCCTTCAACCATCTCTAGGTCATTTATTGTTTGCTGCTTAAAGTTTGCTTACAACAGATAAAGACGTGACGTGCCTTCGGGTGATGCGATAAAGTGCGCTACGCATGCTGAAACGACATTCAAATACCAACAATGTCAAATGTAAGAAGGCGATAATTATACCATTTTCAGCTCAAATTCAACGTTTTCGAAATCAAATTCAATGTTCTCAAAATCAAATTCAATGTTTTCGAAAACGAATTCAACGTTTTCGAAATCAAATTCAATGTTTTCGAAATCAAATTCAACGTCTTCTTTGCAAGCTGTACGTTTCAATGTTTACTTCTTCTCAAAAAATTCAAACATTCAGAAAAGGCTATCCAACGAAAATTAGAAACAACTAGCAACTAAAGCAAGTCAGGCACCTCAAGTGATGCGACACAAGTACATAGTAGTGAGTAAACTAAGCGATACAACTATACAGTATGAACAATGAAAGGTCGTATGATTACGCTAATTGTTGCCATGAACAATACCGGAATCCTCCACTGGAAAATTATCAGTGATGGCACCTGCAATAGTGCCAAATTTTGCAAGTTCATTGAAGAACTTTTGAGCCGAATTCGCGACAACGAAGAGATGAATGGCGCGTGGCTGATCATGGACAACGCCAGGATTCACAAAGCGGGCGACCTGCGGACAATTATGGGACAATCATACACTTTAAAGTTTTTGTCGCCATACTCTTACATGCTTAATCCTGCGGAAAACGTTTTTTCAAAAGTGAAGGCCACGGCGAGGCGCCTCCTAAGTAATCCTGTCGCGGAGAGGACGCTGGCCGAAGTTATTGAAGAGAGTGTTCATTCTGTATCGCAGCAAGATTGTGCAAACTACGTCCTCCACATGATGGTAAACATGACAGCAGCTGTAGCAGGGCAAAGATTCAACAGTACATGATTTACTTTGACTTGCCCATTGTGCTATTTTGAATAGTTATTGTTGTATTGCTGTATTGTTACTGTATAGTTCCTGTTCATACTGTATAGTTGTAACGCTTAGTTTGCTCACTACTATGTACTTGTGTCGCATCACTATTGAAGTGCCTGACTTGCTTTAGTTGCTAGTTGTTTCTAATTTTCGTTGGATAGTCTTTTCTGAATGTTTGAATTTTTTGAGAAGAAGTAAACATTGAAACGTACAGCTTGCAAAGAAGACGTTGAATTTGATTTCGAAAACATTGAATTTGATTTCGAAAACGGTGAATTCGTTTTCGAAAACATTGAATTTGATTTCGAGAACATTGAATTTGATTTCGAAAACGTTGAATTTGAGCTGAAAATGGTATATATGGTGCGTCTCAAATCAATGAAAGCTACCCGATACGCTCACAAATTTAGTAACGATTGAAAGGTATTACCCCATGATCAGCTAAGACTTCACGCATAGCTTGCAACCCGGTGAGGATGTAATTATCAGATTTAGGAGAAGGTGTAAGGGTAGTTATTAGATCGTTTACTGATTCTCTACCACTGTTCGAGTTCTGAGGCAGCCTGAGATAGGAAACACTTTCTCAGTTGAAAACCTGTTATTCTAACGCTTTTTTCAACTTTTTTTTAAGAGTCTCATATGAGTCAACGTCTTGTAGGCAGTCATCCGAGTAATTTCTTCTCTCTGCTTTTTAAAGCAAGCTTCAAGGCAGTGATAACATTTTCAAACACACTCTGTACTCCTAAGCTGATGTGGATCGTTAAACACACTTGTCTGAACCTAAGCGGTTTGCTGTCCACAACACTGAAGATATCGAGTATTCATTTTTCTCGAGCGTACTCCCTCGAATTTTTGTTTAGCGTGGTGGTAGCGCCACATATCGACTGGACTTACGCTTTTTACAGTCCTTGTTCTTTAATTTGAGGCAGGAAATTACTTTTGCCACCGAATTCACAACGAGTGGTACTCGCCATGTGAAATATGTCACATGGCGTTGAACCTTGTTGTGATGCAATAAGTATTCTTTGTGATCAATTACGAATCTTGTGATTCGCAATGCTTACCAATAACAAAGCACTTTATTATCTGAAAGTCATAGAGTAATTTATACACAAAAGGAACAAAGCTATTTGTATGTAGTGAAGCAGGAAAGCAACGTCTCCAGAAGACATGGGCGAGGAATAAACGCATCGTTTTCTCTGAGATTATCGTTGATTCTCCACCCTTGTTACTATTTATGAATTTCGACGTATGATGCAAAATTTTGGATTCTATTTACCCGCACTCCCGACAATGTGTTGCTCTATGTGTGGGGTGAGTAACGGTTGTGGGATCAGGATGATTCATTTGAAAACATCGATAGTTATGGCCACGGCCTTCATTCATCTGCAATCTTTATTAATGGCCAGTTTTTGGCACAGAGCAAAACGTCCATGCTCGCTGTTCGAAGCTGTTGATCGTTCCTGCATTCCTCGTTTAGCTCCATAGCATGCACATTACGGCGCTTACTCCTGACATGTGGTAATCAAGGATTGTCTAGAGCTTCGATAATGGAAAGCGAGATCGAAGATGTTGAGATGTAAGAACGAGATGTCGGTGGTGACGCTCAGACAACTAGACAACAAAGATTTTGAAATATATTCACACTTGTAAGGCCCTGTAAGGCGGACTACAGAAAATTGACTGCAGACAGATCATGCTCCCCTTCGTCGTCCTCGTGGAGAGCTATGATCTGGATCAGTTTTTTGGAGACATACATCAGGTTTTGTCTCAAATTGCACAATTTGAGTTGTCATGTGCCATTTCCAGGAAGAGTAACTCATACTGACTTGGCAGAAGCAGGTGTTTACCCAAAATTAGCGGAAGTACCAGCTACCGTAATTGTATCCTCGGTGAAATGTATACGACATCAGATCAAGTTTGGAAGAGTCTTCCAAGAGTCTTGTCACTTGAATCTGACTGAATTCACGCCTTCTTTAGCTGTTAATCGTAGCGCAGAACCTTAAGGAGCACCTGAACAACACATGGAATGCACCTGTATCACCTGTCGTCCCGTTGCATCGACTTGCTCGAGCGGGCGCCAGCTACGTCTCCACTCGTCCCTGTCGCGTACCGGAGTGGTCCAATGGATCCTCCTCGCTCGAGGAACATGAAGAGCGTCATAGCGGTCGTTCAGGGCTTTCACGAAGAAGTCCGACCAACGCGTTGGTGGGCGTCCCGGTGTTCTCTTGACATCCCGCGGAATCTAGTCGGTGACGGCTCTCGTCCAGCGGGTGTCTGCGAAGCGCATTACGTGGCCGGCCCATCTAATTTTCGACAACTTGGCCCACGCGACAGCGTCTCTGATCTTCGAACGTACGCGAACTCGGAACTCCGGAGGCCTTCTCTCACTTGCGTGAGTCGTGTCACTCCGAGCATCTTCCTCTCGATTCCACACTGCGCGACGCTGATCGCATGTTCATCCTGCTTTTGGATAGCCCAGGTCTCTGAGGCGTATGTTAGGGCAGGAAGAACAGTGGAGTCGAATAGGTGGGCACGGAGTCGGACGTTCTTCGTCTTCGCGACTTCCTCGACGCTCTTGAAAGCTTCCCAAGCCGCTCGTTTCCTCCTGCTCAGCTCTGGCGCTAGGTCGTTGGTCATTTTGACTTCGCGTCCCAGATACACGTAGCTGGAGCGCTCGGAGATGTTCGTTCCGTTGAGCGAGAATGGAGCATCAGAAACTTGTCCGTTCCTCATGAACATCGTCTTCGTAAGACTCAGCTGCAGTCCAATGTTCCCACATACACAATCGAAATCGGTCAGCGTTCGCTTGGCCCGGCTGATGCTCAGCGTTATGAGCACGTTGTCGGCAGCGAAGCGCAGACGCCGAATTAGTAGTCAAAGCAATTTAGACCCCACCCAAGGAAGTGCAGGCACGACCTAATAACGGACTTGCATGTTTACAGAGCAGTGCTTTCCCTTCATTTTAAACCTCATGGGAAATCAAGTGAAATTAATTAAGCAGAACCCATTTTTTTGCTGTTGACAAAAACTTGAGAGTGGCAGCAATACATCTCTTCACAGCAATACAGCACCTTCTACTCACTTGTCTATTCATCCGCTTTCTTCATTAAAAAGGCTTTCAGCCATTTTTTTTTTTGATCGACACTAGATTTGAATGACCATAATAGTAGGCACCCAATAATACGAAAAATGTTAATTGATCCTTTTTTGCACCGACCTTCAAGTATGCCTTTTCGTCACCTGGAGCAAAACTATATGGTCAAAATGCATGACAAGCTTCATGCAGCTATCATTAGCCCGAGGTTGTGCATTCGGAGACGGCACCTTCTGTTAGGGACACTTCGTTCTTGGCGCGTGTCCCGACCTGGTAAACTAACCAGGGAAGGGTCTCAGGAGCACCGTCAGCACGTGCCCACGTGCATGCGTGCTGTTGTATGAGACGCAGCGAAAGCCTCTGCGGCATGAGAGTCGGTGGCTCGGCAGGGTGCGGGGCTACTTCGCAGATGCTAGGTCAGGTTTTCGACTCCCGTGATATGCAATATTTTTGCATTTTTCATGATTGCCGCCTTTTTTACCAATTTGCTTCTTACACAATACGAAGTTTGGGCAAGAACAGTGACCATGACCTTACCATTAATCCCCTTTACCTACTGTAATTTAACATACTCCAAGGTAATACGGAAAACGGATGTCAGATTCGTGATCACTATCCCAAATAATCGATGATTATGACTTCGACGGCTCTAGTCAACAGTACCTACCGTAACCTACCGGTGGTCGAAAATTGAAAAACGGATGTCAGATTCGTGACCAGCACCTCAAATACCCTTCCTGGGCAAGGTCTGGGCGAAGTCGGTGATTATGACCTCGACATCTCTAGTCACCCGTACCTGCTGTAAACCGTACCTGTTGTAAGGTCGTTGTTTAACATTCGCTGAAAAGCACATTGTATAATTCGGAAACTGAGAAAAGTGAGTGAAGCGTAGCTCTCAGCTCATTATTTGATAATTTAGAGTGAAATAAATGTGTAGGAGATATGTAAGAAGTGAGCTGATTTATCCTGCTATAAGGCACGACTTTCACGTCACTACTTTCACGATTCCAGAGGTCAGGAGAGGTGGAAGAAATTTTATCGCCCAAACTTCGCCCAAGGGGGTTATATGGGGTGCTGATCACGAATCTGACATCCTCTCTTCAAATTTCGGCCGATTACGGTAGGTTGTGGTGGGTGAGGGTGACGGTGCAATACTGTGCCCCCAGTTTCGCGGGCCCGTAGCTCTTTGGTTTCAAGGACTCAGCAAAAGTGAAACATGTTTTTCTACTGTGTGAAGGGTGGAGATTCTCGCAGTACTATCCATTTACTCCATTTAGACCTACGCCTGAGACCCTTCCCTGGTAAGTCCCTAGGGGATGGAAGACTTGGTTTACCTGTCTAACCTTTTGCCATACATTTTCCCTCGCATTTGTGTCGTACGTATTTGGGAACGATAAAACGCTACTTGTCTATCAGCCAGCCATCACATTTCACTTGCGCAGTATGGGTCAAATGTCGCAGGGGTCAAATACGTATTCAAACTGCCTCCACGGTATTCCGTCGAAGTGAGATGAGTGACGCTTCCCACAAAAGTATTTACTAACACTGACTTTTTGTCTACAGCTTTTAGGAGGCCGCCCAACCAGCGTTGAATCATAACAAGAATGGCTTTTCCTCAGTGGTTCTTTGCTGATTTCATCAGCTTGCAGAAAGAGGCCGAAGCATTTAAGTGCTTAGTCCTAGACCCCCTGAGAAAGACTTTATAGTCCCTTTAAAAAGTAACTATAAAGTCTTTTTCATCTTACTGCGAGAAGGTTTGTGCGTTAGAGGGACTGCATTTAATACATCCTGTTTGTTCAGGAAAATGTTTCGAAAGTGTGCCTCATCCAGGCCGATGATCTCATCGTCAGTAAAGCAAAGAAAACAGCATAGATCGAGAGCTTACACAGTCATTTCAATTTTTTTGGGACGAGGTGCTTAGCCGTCCTGACTTTTTCTCTGCAGAAGTACTACTTAACTAACTGTGACCTTAAAGTGTTGCGTTATGTGTTGCTGTGAAGGTTTTTCGTTATTGCACATGGTCATATCAGAGCCTCCCATGAGGATTAACCAGCCTACCTTCTCTCACGCCCATCCCGGTTTAATCGGCCTTTACTTCATCTTGCCTCCCACCAAACCTATGGACTTCTTTCCCACATTCAGTCATTAATTACTAGCTACTCACCCTACTGCTACTGAACAAACTCTACCTTCACATTCACAATAAAAATGAAAATTTTTAGTTTCTTGGTTTTCTTCACCAAATTTTCACAACGTTCTTCACTTCGTTTAAATTTACCTACCTAAAGTTAAAGCAGCTCGCAGTAGATGATTTGATTCTAAATGGTCTCAATTGTTGAGCTCCGCAAACTTTTGCGGGGTTCGCTAAGACCGTGTGTTGCTTGAATTTCATGTCTGCACCTTTGCCTTCCAGCTTTGTGTTATTGCCCAACGTTTATTGACTGTATTTCAGGCCTTCGTTCCTTTTTCGTAATGAGGCTTACATACGAGTCCAACAGACCAATCGACGCATCACTGACTGGGATCCATCGAAGGAATAGGGGCGCCTAAGGGACTCAAGTAGAGTGGTTTGGCCATAAATGAAATGCGGAAGTCCCTGTTGTCCATGTACACACAAGCGTATGATTATTTTGAACCTGAGCATGGCCTTTGGGTTGAAACGCTGTCAATAACTGTTTGACGGCTTCACCGTTGAGAATGCGAAGATTCGTAGGGCTTGAAGCCTGCCTCGTCAATCGAATGTAGCCCTCCCCACCTACATATACCTAATTCGTTCGTCAAAGAGCTACCACTTAGAGCACATGTGGCACTTACAAGGAGGGGTTCGCAAAAGCTGTTCTTCACAATGAAAAGATAACTAAACATTTGACGCCGGAGACGCGGTTCTTTCCAGCGTGCTCTTTAGAGTGAAAACTCTGCGAAAACGACGTTGAATAGTGAGTATAACAGAACTGATTTGCAGATGGTCGATGTAACACGCGTCCTGGTTGGCCTTTTCCTCTTCACCGAAGCCTGCATAATTCTGTCGCTGAATTTGTTTGTGATGGCGTGTATAATCAAGAGTAAGTTGCGTCTTATACTTGAAAAGTTAGCCTGGTACTTAAGTTCTGAAGCTATTGAAATTACAAAGAAAGTCACAAAGGAAAGGAACTGAATGTGAAGCGCAAGACAGTGTTTCACTTGCAATCACCCTTATGATTGGTATAAGGAGATGAGAAGGCTTTTGGGCAACTTTCTTGATGGGGTGCGTGCAAAGTTCGTGCCTGGCTAGAAAGCTGTTTTCAGGTCGCTTATACGCGAAAAAGGACAACTCCGTCTATCTTTTATCTGGCTTCAACATCGCCGCTGAAATTTGCCAGCTTCTTCTACACGTTCTCTATATTGGCCCTTCACTGATAGCTGGGGTGAGAGTTGCTTGTTTTCGACATATTTGCTTATCCGGAAACGCTAGTAGAAAACGCCCTTGCAGAGCTGGTTTTTTGGTGGCCAGGACTCGATTGGAGTCGAGATAGTTTCCGTAGTATTTTTAGGACTATGGTATCTGGGATCGGTTCTTCAAATACTTTTCGCAGCCAACAGGTATGCTAAGGACAATCAGGACAGGCTAACATTTGTGTAGCAAGACCAGGAGCCAGATTCGTCAACGACTTACAGAGATTTAAGGGAGAAATTACAGTCAAAAATTCCTGATAACGTCAGCATTTCACTACATCGCCTGTTGACAAGCCGCCTAATTTGCTTTTTATTCAGGAATTTCGGCTGTAATTTCTCAGTTAAATCTCTGTTAGTCGTTGATGAATCCGGCCCCAGTTCGGTAAACTTTGGATACACAACAGATAAAGTATGGACCACCAATAATGGTAAGGTACGCTATTGGAAGGCTTCAGAAGCGCCATTGATCCTCAAAATAATTGCTCCTTCTGGAAATTAGCTATTTTTTATTCTACATAGGTTTGTCGTCGTGTGCTTTCCAACTCGAACTTTCTTCACACGTGAGCGAGTTGTGTGTATGTTTATTATTTGCTTCCTTGCTGCTGCTGGAATGGTCACATATTCGCAGATACTATCGCCTTGCTGCCGGTCAGTTTCTGGCAGACCTTTATTGAAGTACTGAAGTTGAACGTATTCGACTTTCCTTTTCCTTCAGAATCACACCAGATCCAAGAGTCTTTGGCTATTCGTATCTCGAAGTTCCTGGTGAAACCTTTAACCCATCGATGCACTATGTCGATTTACCGTTGGACATGGGGACTTCAGTTATTTGTGGACTTTCATACATGGTCGTGAGTAAGATTTTACATAAACATGCAATTCTACTCAAAGCTTGTCAACCGAAACCGCAATAATTAGGAAAATCTTAGTCGCAATAGTTTGGACAATCGTAGTCATAGAAATTCGTTGCTAAAAAAGAATGGAATACTGGAGGTCTCATCAGTACGGATATGATACGGAAAAATCTGTCGCAAACAGTCGCATGCTCATAACTCCTTTAATTTTTCGTTGTTTGAAAAACTGTTGGCACCGTTCGATTTGCCTCCTTGAGATCTACACAAAAATGCATAAAACTTTACCAAAACGCTGTGTATTCGCCGTGGGTGGCCTAAAAAACAACTGCAGCAGGCTTTTGCGATTAGAGCATCTTATTTTCCAGGACGTACATGTCACGTGCAGTGTTTTCGCAGTATTTCAAGCATGGCGTGCTTTGTCAGTGCTCTGTCATGCCCGGAAGCTCCAGGAGTGCGCCATGCACAACGCATATAAGATCAAACCTATCAATCGAGTGAGAGAAGGCACGTTCACTCCGCTTCTACCTTCTGTTACTGGAAAATGTAAACCTTCAAAACTATTTCGAATCAGTTCGATCAAACAGCGCCGGTGGTGTAATGGCGTAGAGCATTCCCGCCCGGTCAGAGGGAGGTGCGGGTTCGAGTCCTGCCTGGCGCTAGAAGTTTTGATCGCAACAAAACATCGTTGTAACAGCTCGGTACCAACCAACTGAGGCTTGAAGAAACTGATTTGAATTGTTTCTATCAAGACCTACAGCTTTACTGGTTCCATGCTGATATCAGCGGCCGGCTCATCCCGATATACGGGTGAGTGCTCGTGGGTCCCACGAGGTGTGGATGTTGCGTTCGATCAAACAGCGCCGGTGGTGTGATGGCGTAGAGCATTCCCGCCCGGTCAGAGGGAGGTGCGGGTCCGAGTCCCGCCCGGCGCTAGAAGTTTTGATCGCAACAAAACATCGTTGTAACAGCTTACATCCTCGATACCAGCCAGCTGAGGCTTAAAGAAACTGATTTGAATTATTTCGAGTCGTTTGGAAAACTTTATCAGAAATTTCGGGCCGTCCTACTTTGGATTTGTTCCAGACAGTCCGACGAGCCTTTGGAGTGCGCCGTACACGATGTATATAGGGACGAACCTATCAATCGAGTGAGCGGAAGCGGTTCAAATGTCGTGCTAAACAGCAAAGCTTACCCTCTTTAGGTGCCTTAGTGCACACACTGTCAGCGCCTTATACAAATCATCATTTTCAGTAGCGTTTGTCCCGCTTGGTGGCGGGGTCCGCTCTTCTGGTGTGGTGACGCCATTTCTCCCGATCAAATGCTTGATCGGGATGCACACCAGCTATCTTTAAGTCCAAGTGCAACGTGTCTAGCCAACGTTGCTTCGGGCGTCCTCTGGGCCGTTTTCCCGGGACTTCAAGATTCAGGCCAATCTTACAGACGGTGTCGTCATTAGCGCGAAGGACGTGGCCATACCATCGTAGACGAGCTTCGCGCAACTTGTCGGCTATCGGGACGACACCGAACCTCTGTCGTATGGTGTCATTGCGAACGCGGTCCAATCGCGTTACTCCGGCCGTCCACCTTAACATCTTTGTCTCCATTACACTGAGGCGGCTTTCAATTTCCTTCGTCACGGGCCAGCACTCAGCACCGTATGTCGCTACTGGGCGGACGACTGTTCTATAAACCTTCGACTTGAGGTACTCGGGTATTGGCTTATCGCAGAGAACCCCAGTCAACGACCGCCATTTGGACCAGGCTGCACTTACGCGCGCATTCACCTCCAACTTTAGGCTGCCATCGGGCGTAACTGTTGATTCGAGATACTTGAAAGCTGTGACTCGTGAGAGCTCAGCACCATTGATCTTGATAGATCCGAGCTCATTCACATCCGTCGTCAAGTATTCCGTCTTTTTGACGTTTAGCTTGAGTCCGAACAATGCCAAGCGATCGCACCATTCCTGTGCCTGTCGCTCGAGTTCGGCTTTGTCTTCACATGCAAGCATGACGTCAACAGGACCGTATACAGGTGAAGCAAAAGGAACGGCAGGATGTTCAAATTCTACATTCGAGATTTCCTCGAAGTAGTCGCGCCATCGCTTCACAGCCCTTTTACGGTCCATCAGAAGATGGCCGTTCTCATCGTTAATGCCAAAGAACTTTTCGATGTCTTCTGCTTGGCGACAGCGAGCCTTGGCGAGTCGGTAAAGATAGCGCTCACCATCGCGCGTTTCCAGTTTTTCGCTGACTTCAGCGTAGTATGCGGCTTTAGCAGCAGCCACTGCCTTCTTTGCCGCCTTCCTCGCTTCTCGATAATTCCGCCAATTATCGACTGTTTTATCACCGATAAACACGTGATAGAGCCGTTTCTTTTCTCGGACTTTCTCTCTGACATCATCAGTCCACAGCCATGCCTGCTTGTCGACCCAGCGTCGTCCAGGCTTCGTTGTGCCGAGTTCAAGGCGTGCAGCCCGAGTTATCGCATCGGTAGCGTCCTTCCAGGTTTCGTCGACAGTTGTCACTGTCGGCAACCGAATGCGAGAAATAACTGCCGCTTCCTTCTCTTTCAGTCGCCACCATTTGATTCTAGCCGACCCACATCGCTCGACATGTTTACACCTCGAAGGTGTGATCTTCAGCGAGCAGATCAGTGGACGGTGTTGCGTGGCAACCGTCTCATACGGCACGGTCTTCGCGTCTGTGACAAGGCCTTGGTCGCGACGCCTAACAAGGACATAGTCAATCTGCGTTTTACCATTCCCGCTATAAAACGAGATGAGGTGGGAGTCACGCTTTCGAAATTTGGTGTTCACGATGGTGAGGTCATGTGAGTCTGCATACTCAAGTATACGCTCACCATCGGCGTTGCGCGACCCATATCCAAAACCACCATGACAGCTGTAACCGTCTTTCGCTGCTCCGACGTGACCATTAAGGTCACCTGCCACAACAATCATATCTTCTGACGGCACTTCCGCTGTCTTCTCATCAAGCAGAGACCAGAACTCGTCCTTGGTTTGCTCGGAGCAGCCTGTCTGCGGAGCATACGCGGAAAAGAAATGACATCGTCGCTCTTCTACGGCGACCACAATCTTCATCAAGCGGTCATCGAAACGTTCTACGCTTGCAATCGCGTCACGGAAACGCTCGGAGACGATCATACACCACTGGTGGTCCTGGGACTGCCGCACAAAACGGCCTTGAAGCCGCGGCCCATGTCCCTCGACTTGCAGCAGGACCACCTCGTCTCCTGCACCGCACAGAAATCTATCTTTCTTCGCTCCAGTGCTTCTACCAACTCGCACGAGCGGCCCGTCAACGTACCCACATTCAACGTTGCTACGCGGGTCTTGCCTACGTTGCGGGACTTTCGGACTAGCTCAGTTGCCCCCCGATGCCGTCCTCGCATCAGGGACCCTCGCATACTTCTCACACTCGCCGGGCTTTGCGAGTGCGCGTCGGCTCCCGCGGACGCCGTAGCATTATCTCGAGAACTCTGTAACGTCATCAACCATATGATGTGACACAGAATGTTCGTAGGCCGGCCTGTCACTAGGGCCTGTCGCCTGCATTCGATTGTCCGTGATTGGCTCGGCTTGCAAAAGCAAGCAGTTTCCAGTGGCACCACGTGGAGGAACGGACATCGCCACCTCGGCGCCTTATACAAATGAAGAGGTTTTATGGAGCGAGAAGGGAGAGTACGCCGTGAACAGTGCATATATCTAGAATCGAAACTATCAGCTGAGTGTATGCGACAGCTTGTAGGTTGAGCGTTTGAGAAGCTTTATCAGAAATTTTTAACCGCCCTACTCAGGAATTGCTGTGCTCTGTTCCGGAGAGGCTTTAGAGTACACTGTACACTGCGACCGCTCGCAAATGCACGCTCGGGCGAGTTCGTGGCGCAAAAACTCTATCAAGTTTGAATCTTTCCGGCTGCAACTCGAGTACTTTGTAGGAAGCTCAAGGTCCTTAAAGTGGTCTAAAGCGCAACGGCGCAGCTTATGAGTGAACTAAATTACAGCGCTGCGAAAATGCAGGTGCGCTGTGCGACCCAATTTTTCCGATTTCGGTCGACCACTGCGCGAAGACACGGGGAGCCAACGGCGCATACGCGTAGGCGAGTAGAACACCTAAGATGCTTCAATACGATATGCTCGCAACTCCCCAGCTGCCTAAACTGCCTTAGCCCCATCTGCCATTTCAGGGCGGCGGACTTAGCGGTTGAAGTTTCCTGCCATGTTATTCCCCCACAGTGCCACTAGACCGTTTTACTGCCTAGAAGACCCATGTGTTGCAGCCGAAACGATTTAAATATGAGAGAGTTATTGCGCTCCGCGCACGCCCGCGCGTGCAATTTGCAAGCGGTCACCCCCTCGATTGAAAGGTTCGATTCTATATGCATTGTTCACGATGCAACCCAAAGGCTAGCTGGAGAGCCTTAGAGCAATTCTTTAGTAGGGCGGCTAGAAATTTATGACAGAACTCCCTAAACGCTCACTCTACCAGTTATCGATCCCACCGTTTGATAGGTACATCTCTATACCCATTGTACACGGCGCACACTTAAGTCTCGCCGGGACAGATTGGAGCGATTCCCAAGTAGGGCGGCTGGAAATTTCTAATAAAATTTTTTAAGCGGTTCGAAATAGTCTCGAAGGCTTGACATCTTCCAGTAAGGGAAGATAGAAGCGGAGTGAGCGTGCTTTCTCCCACTCGATTGATAGGTTCGATCCTATACACATTGTACACGGCACACTCTCAGAACATTCCAGGAATGACACAACACTGACAACGCACGCTATGCTTGAGATACTCCGAAAACACTCCACGTCACATGCATGTCTTGGAAACTAAGGTGCTCTAATCGCAAAAGCCTGCTGCATTTATTTTTTAGGCGACCTATGGCGAAAACGAGGTGGTAGGTAAAGCTTTATTTTGTGTATGGTTGTGAAGGACTCGAGGAGGCGAATCGAACGGTGCCAACACTTTCTCAAACAACATAAGGTTAAAGGAGTTATGAGCATGCGACGGTTTGCGACGAATTTTTCCGTCGCAAACTGCTTTTGACCGCGCGACGCGGGCGGTGTTGTATATGCCGTTCGGAAGAGAATGTCTTGCTGTACAAGAATTTGCTGACCAGTGCTGAGCCATTATTTACGGTGCTTTATGTTGACGTACATACAAACAAACACCAATTTTCATCGCCAGTTACAATTCTGTGTAAAAATCGCTGAATATGTCCATGTGATGAATGATGACGGGCAAGCAGGACTCAAGCAATCGTTTCCCGCTGATTCCTGACATACGCAACGATTTTTGCATAGGTTGCCGCTGGCGATGAAAAATGGTGTTTGTATGTATGTATGTCAACATGAAGTACCGTGACGAATAGCTCAGCACTGGGCAGCAAGCGACACACTAACCATAAGAGAATAAGATGACGGAAGTGCTCATCCTTGTCGACCTGGCAGTGCATTTTGATGACCTGAAAATTAGCAAAAATTTAAACAGCCGAAGAACAAATCATATATTCTGGTAGAACAAGAAATCCACTTTAGAGTGTCATCTAAACCTGAACAAGACAGACTGAACAAGGAGAAGGAGTTGTTGGTGAAGATGATCCTACTATGCATCCTACTATATATAAAAGAGTGTGTGTGTATGTGTGTGTGTGTGTGTATGTGTGTGTGTGTGTGTTTGTGTGTGTGTGTGTGTGTGTGTGTGTGTGTGTGTGTGTGTGTGTGTGTGTGTGTGTGTGTGTGTGTGTGTGTGTGTGTGTGTGTGTGTGTGTGTGTGTGTGTGTGTGTGTGTGTGTGTGTGTGTGTGTGTGTGTGTGTGTGTGTGTGTGTGTGTGTGTGTGTGTGTGTGTGTGTGTGTGTGTGTGTGTGTGTGTTCCGTCACAACTGGAGTGGGGGAAGGCCGTGTAAGGGATAGACGATTGATTGCGATCAACAGCGGCCCGAAATTTATTCCCCTGAGGTAATCGCGGTCGCTGAACATGAATCTAGAATTCGTTTTCGAGGTATCGATCGCCATCAATCGATATTGATCAAATTATCGATCTTTTTGGATATCACTCAAGTGGCTACAAGCTTTATCCCTAGGAGTGATCGAGGTCGCTGAACACGAATTTATGTTCTTTTGAAGAATCGATCGCCATCAACCTATTTATATTGATCAAATTATCGATTTTCTGTAGATGGCATTCACACGACCCGGCACTTCAGCCCCGCGGGTAATCGGGTTGCTGACATGAATTTGAAGTTTGTTTTCAAAGTATCGATCGCCATAAATCGATATTGGTCAAATAACTGTTTTTTGTGGATGTCGTTCACTTTTTCGATTTTTCTATTCTGTTCTAATCGACGTAGTCAAGATGTTCTTCCTGAGGAAACCATGACACAGGTGGCAGCTACAAATGATGGTGAGGAGTTATTACCACGGCGAAGCCGTGAAGAAGCCGTCAGTGCTGCCGAGATACGTTCAAAGGACGCGACACAAATTCTCATAGAGCAGGACATTCTCTTCCAAACGTCATATGACACCAAGCAAAAAAGTCCTACCACAGAGCAGGAGCTGTCGGTAAATATAAATCATCTCCTTCGGACGTTCCTATTTGATGACCTAAAAACCAATGAAGAACAAATGAACAAACAGGACCAACACATATTCTTGTAGTACAGAACATTTTCTTCCAAATGCAATGAAAAGCTGCACAAAAAATCTAATCCTAAACGGAGAGAAGGAACTGTCGGCGATGGCCACTTTTCACTTCTTCACTTTTCACTTCAACGACCTAAAAATTCGTAAAATTTAGGATAAGGAAGTAATGCAATAAATATTCTGAAAGAGCAAATCATTCTCTTCCGAAAGCTGTATAGCGCTGTGCAAGAGACCGCCGGCGAAATCCGCAATGAATTGTTTATAATTGCTGAAAAAAACGGGGGAAATTATGGGCCAACCTAATATTTTCTGCCTGTTGCCTGGTTCTCAATGAGCCAGTACAGCTTTTCAATCCCAAGAATGTAGCCTCTCGAATCCTTTCGGTGGAGGTTCTCCTTTAGCGGGTGCTAACGAATATGTGGCCGCTGGAGCACCGTCTCTACTTTCGAACGTCGAGAAGTTTGGAACTTCGCAGCCTTTGTCTCACTTGTCTGAATCGTGTCTCCTCGAGCATCGTTCTCTTCATTCCTCGCTGGCTTTCGTATGGCAAAGGTCTCTGAGGCGTCCGCTAGCGCAGGGAGAATAGAACGCAATTGCACACATATGATAATTGGAAGTTTAGAGACAGTCTCTCGCATGAGAGTGGTGTCCTTGAGCCTAATAGGCCCATTCTCGCGATCGGTTTTTTTTTTCACTGGCAAGTATTAAGTTATTTCATATACCAGACGGTAGGCTGCTGAAGGTCTCGCGCCATAGTATCCATTACGCAAAATAAATGAGTGTGGAATGTGCGGAGCCTTGGTGAACCTCGAGTAGCGCCGCTACATCGACGAAGTTGAAAAAACTCCGTCGATGTGCCGACTGGCGCTCGCATTCTCGTCATTTCGCTGCTTTGGTTAGCCATTGCACGGAAACACTGCAAGGCCTTGATACTTTCGATATACAGACTAGGGTAGAACATACTATTTCGCTTTCGCTGCCACAATTTTTCAGATACTGCGTTCAATTCCTGCTTATGTTTCTCACCTATACTGTGGTTGCCCACCCCAGTACTAGGCTTTGCGCTAAAATGTCAAACTCGTATAAAAGGGAAAAAAATCATGTAAGAGTGAAAAAGAGTCAAGACTCTTATGTGAGTTGACAAGAGTGCATCCCCAGCGAATACTGCGGAAATCACTTTTTTCAGCTATTCATGTACATTATCAAAGCAGGATCTTTGAGCGATAAAGCTGGACGTCGTGAGTTAAGGTGAGTGTTTCTCTCTCCATGGAATTCGAGGTCGTTTAAAACATGCAGCTCGGAGATCTAAATGTTAAATTTTAGAGTTTCATGGGATTTTCTAAACATTTTTCAGATACTGCGTACAATTCCTGCTTATGTTCCTCACCTATACAGTTGCATGGTTGACATTTTTTGTCTATCCAGCCATTGGTATTAAAGCGCCCGAAGCGTACGTAATTACTCCAGGAATTGTAGTGCTCAATGGTGGCATTAATTCAATCATCTATCTTATTCTTAACAAGGAGGTATATTTGAAAGCTTCTACATGAACGCATACAAGATTTGCAATGCGGATCAGGAGGTTAACTTAAGTCTCACTCCAAAACAAAGTAGAACGCGATTCAAGTTCGGCTGAAATGCCTATTTAACATAATTTAATAATGTTTAACATAACAAACTTCTTCTTCATTGGCGTGGTCCCGCTCCTAGGCAGGGTCCGCTTTTCTGATTCTGGTGACCCCACTTTTCGCTACCAAACGCTTGATCAGGGAGGATACGAGCAACCTTCAGCCCACCGAAAAAGGAAGCAGCTTTTATCTCTCGTATTCGGATACCAACGGTGATAACCGTCGACGACACATAGAAATATGCTATCAATACGATATTACAATAGCAAAATGGAGAAGCAGCCATGGCCGTAGACTAACGACGTTAGACAAAAACTTTGAGAGAAGAAGACACTATATTTCGAGTTCCTGCGCGACAACACAGCCTACAACTGGCGCATATAGGAGGCGAGGAAAGCGACTAAGAAGGCTGTAGCCGTTGCAAGAGCCGCTCGCTACGATAACCTCAACGAGAAGCTCGAGACGCGCGATGGTGAACTACATCTTTACCGATTTGCCGATGCATGCCATTATCAGACCGAGACATCGAGAAATTCTTGAGCAACAGCGATGAGAACGATTATCTAGTTACGAACCGTAAGAGAGGTATGAAACGATGCATGACTGCTTCGAGAGAATTTTGACAGCAGAGTGTGCTCATCCGCCTATCACTTGCGTCCCTCCTACGCACGGTCCTGTGAAGAAGATCACTGTGGAGGAGACGGAAGCGGCATTGAAGAAGATGAAGCCAGAAAAAGCAACAAGCCCCGACGACATAGCGGCCGACCTCTGGACGTTGAGGTGCTGATCCTGCTGAGTGGCTAACAATGTTTTTCAACAAGATTGTTCCGGAAAAGAAGGTATCTGGTATTTGGCAAGAAAGCACTACGATCCCGATCTGGAAGAAGAAAGGCAGTCATGGGGACTGTACGAATTACCGTCCATTTCGATTGCTCCCGCACAGCATGCAAATCTTAGAGCGGATCGTGGTTGTACGCATTCACGAAATCTTTCAGCTTTCCACCAACCAATGTGGTTTCGTAGCGGGTTGTGACATGTCATACATACTGCTTGCCCTTTGGTAGAGAAACATCGCGAAAAGCGGAAACCGCTCCACCTAGCTTTTCTCGACTTAGAGAAAGCATTTGATCGTTCGCCGCGTGAGGTCATATGGTACGCCTTACGACAGCACGGTGTTCCCGAAGAGCTTATCGAGTGGGTGCGCATACTATACTCTTGCCCAAAGAGTAGACTGGGATCTCCAGCCGGCACAACGGTGAAGTTTCCTATCTCGGTCGCTGTTCCCCAATGCTCTGTTCTTTCACCGGCTCCTTTTCGTTGTCGTAGTGTATGCCATTTCGAAAGACCTTTGGAAGCCTACTCCCTAGACGCTGCTGTACGGAGATGAGGTAATGCTTGCAAGCGAAGAGAAGACCGAACTCGAGCGACAAGCGCAAGCTTGTGCGACCGCTTAGCGATGTTCGGGTTCTAACTAAATGTTAAAAAATCTGAGTACTTGACGACAGGCTAGGCCGAGTCCATTGAGATCAATGGCACTGCGCTGGTATGAGCGACACTCTTCAAGTACCTCGGTTCTGTAATCGCGTCTGATGGTAGTCTGGCGTTCGAGGTTAACTCACGCGTGAGTGTTGTCCGGCGCTCGATGACAGGCGTTTCATGCGACAGGAAGAAGGCCTAAACGCTTAGATCCGAAGCTCTATAAAACCGTCGTCCGACCGTAGCGTTGTACGGAGCTGAGGGCTGGCCTGCAACAAAGAAGGTTGAGACTCGCCTCAGCATAATGGGAACACAAATTCTGCGCTGGGGACCATATTCGAAACGATGCAATACGTCGTCAGAGGTTTGGTGTTGCTCCACCTGCTGACAACTTACATGAACCTTGCCTTCGGTAGTATGGCAATGTTCTTCGCGTTAATGGTAACACTGTTGGGAAAACTGGCCTGAACATAGATGTGCCTGGAAAATGGCCTGAAAGGCGGCCGAATCAGGGCTGGCTTGATAAGTCGCATGTGGACCTGATGCATACTCAAGGATTCGCTCACCATCAGCGGTACGTGCCTCATATCCAAGACCGCCGTGACAGCTGTAACCACCTGTCACAGTCACAGCATGACCGTTGAGGTGACCTACGATAACGACAGCGTATTCTGACGGTACCTCTGCTGTCTTTTCATCAAACAGGGACCAAAACCGTGCGAAGAGAAGAAATGAAACATACGCTGTTCAGCAGCGACCACAACCACCACCAAGCGGTCATCAAAACGTTCCACGCTTGTAATCGCGCCTGGAAAGGTCCAGAGACGATTACACCAACGCAGCTGGTGGGCCAACAACTGCCGAACAGAATGGCATTGAAACCTCGGCTTATGCCTCTACAACAGCACTTCGTGTACCGCACATAAGTCGACTCGTCTTCGCCCAAGTGCTTCTGCCAACTCGCACAAGCGGCCCGTCAACGTAGGCACATTCAGCATAACTACGCTGGTAGTGCTTACGTTGCGGGACTTTCGAACTACCTCAGTTGTCCGGATGCCGTCTTCGCATCAGGGACCCTCTCCCACACTCACCAGGCATTGCGAGTGCACGTCGGCTCCCGCGGGCGGTGCAACACTATCTCGATGCTCCCATAACGTCATCAACCAACCAATGCGACACGTGATTTCCATAGGCCGGCCTGTCACAAGGGCCTGTCGCCTATACTCGAATGTCCGTGTTTAGCTCAGCTCGCAAAAGCGACCAGTTTCCAGTGGCACCACGTAGAGGAACGGCATCGCCACCATGTAACATTACAAGCTTATCAAATATAGGCTTCGTGTCTTTTCTTAACTTTGTCATCTAAAATGAAATGTTACTCAAGATCAGCTTAGTGCAAAGACACTAAGCTGATCTTGAGTAACATGCACTAAGCTGATCTTGAGTAACATTTCATTTTAGATGACAAATTTAAGAAAAGACACGAAGTCAGCTCCCAAATTCTGGGATTAGCTTTAAAGGTTATTATGACTCTACATCTTTCTTGTATTATGTCCTTCATTTGAAGACCTCCTTTACCTCAAGTTAGGAAGGGTGGATGGGTAAATTCGAGGACGCCATTCCTGATCTGCTTGGTAGATTTGCTACTACAGTACCTACCCAAAGGCTACCGACTAGAAATAAAAATCGTTTCCCTGATCTTTCATGAATGATAAAAGGCAAAACCAAAGGGCAATGTTAGTCAATCCCTTTTAAGATGCGCCATGCGTTCTACTTCTACAGAGTATCCTCGGATCACTTGTTGTCCGTTTTTGGTATGCACGATGAATCGCGGTTGTCAGCCGTTGAAAACATCTGCGTGTTGTCCCTCCCAAATAAATCCGGCACTAATTCTCCAACTCAGGAGAGATGGAACGCTTAGATGGTCTGGGTGGGAAACACGATTCAGGATCCGAAGTCGGATGCTCTAAAAAGTCCACCCTCCTTGCTGCGCTAGGACTCCCCTTGCTCCCAATAGGAGTGATAACAGAAGCAGACCCCAATAGATTAGACTTCTACACTCTTCCTTATTTTCTTTTGTTATGCATTATCTTTTCAAATATACATTCAAACACTCCGAAATCGACTTTCCATGACCTTCAGTTCAAGACAAGCCCAGTTGCGATGACGCAGTACGATTTTTCTTGCTACCTTTCTTGCTTCTCTTGGTTTTTACAATCTCACTGAGCATATGTTCACATGCCAAGCAACCCCCCCCCCCCCGCCTTTTTCTAATGAATTCCACAACTGCCGAAACTTTTTTATCGCGGAAACTCCGTGTCCGTATGTGATGGGGAAACTGTTACCGAAGTCACAGATCACGTCTACGAGATTAATCATGAATAAAATAAACCTTCTTCAGATTCGATGTGCAGCAAATCACGTTCTCGGCAAAAGATTTTTTGAAACCGGAGGCTCGAGTCATGTAGGAACAACCGGTCACAATCAAGTCCAGCCATCCTCGCTCAATGTCTTTTCGACTATGGGAGGTTAGCCAAGACTTCTCTGCGAGCAATAGAACAGCCTCGCGATCCTAGTTCTTTCTGATGTATGAAGAATCCTAAGCTATTTTGCCTCTAGTATTGTCTGCTTCTAGTATGTCTGCTTCTAGTATTGTCTGAAGCAATTGAGCTGGTTAACAAAGCAACTAGCCAATGGTATGTTTTAAAACTCACTCGGTTTTTGCTGCATAATAAAGTTTTGTTATCCAATTCATTCGTAACGTTTCGGCTCCATACTTCCAAGAAGTGGTAACATTGTTTCTATTCCTGCAATGTATTTTACTCTATCTGTAATACTATTTTGGATCTATGCAAAGCCGGCGCAATGCGATACCTAGCAATCTATAGCCTCCTCGTGAATTGTGACAGTTGTATGTGAGTGACATGATAAAACCTTGACCGCCTCTTTTCGTTTCGTCTGAATGTAAAGCCACCAATGTTGACACACGCCGTTAGCTGTTTAGTGAAACATATTTGTAAGGTTACTACGTTTTCCTATGTTTGTGATAAATTTCATTCATTTCAATTTCGAGAGACCCAGATCTATTAGGTTGTCCCATAAGTCCCCGCCGTTTTTTTTCAATGATTCACTGCTGTTTTCGCCGGCGGTCTCTTGCATAGCGCTGCATAGCTTTCGAAAGAGAATGGTTTGCTCTATCAGGTCATGTATTGCATCATGAACTTTGTCAATTTTTAGTTCGTTGAAGTGAAAAGTGAAAAAGTAGCCGTTTGCGCACTTGTTCTCTCCGCTTAGGTTTGTAATTTCTTGCGCAGTTTTTTATAGCACTTGGAAGACAATGTTCTGTACTACAAGAATATGCGTTGGTCCTATTTTCTCACTTGCCCTTTATTGATTTTTAGTCCATCAAATTGGGAATTCCGACTTTTCCGTCCGAATTTTTACCAAAACTCCGGTTTTGTGGTTGGACTTTTTTGCTTGGTGTTATATGTCGTTTGGAAGAGGATGTCTTGCTCAGTAAGAATTTGTGTCGCGTTTATTGGCTCACGCTAATTTCTGTCGAATATCAACAACTGAAGAAGGAGAAGGAGTTGTTGGTGAAGACGATTTTTCTCTTTTTGGCATTTTGTTGAAATTCAATGGAAATCAATAAGCGCGACGCACATTCTTATAGAGCAGGACATTCTCTTTCGAATGACATATAACACCTACCCAAAAAGTCCAACCACAGAGCAGGAGCAGTCGGCAAAAATAACCATCCTCCTTCGTACGTCCCAATTTGATGACCTAAAAATCAATAAAGGAGCAAATAGCACTAACAAATGTTCTTGTAGTACAGAACATTGTCTCCCAAATGCTCGAAAAAACTGCGCAAAAAATTGCAAACCTAAGCGGAGAGAACAAGTGCGCAAATGGCTACTTTTTCACTTTTTCACTTTTCACTTCAACGACCTAAAAATTGACAAAATTCATGATAAAAAAGGAAATGCAATACATGTTCTAATAGAGCAAATCATTCTCTATCGAAAGCTATGCAGCGCTATGCAAGAGACCGCCGGCGAAATCTGCAGTGAATCGTTGAAAAAAACGGCGAAGACTTATGGGACAACCTAATAGAAAATAAGAGTAGATCAGTAAATGAGAAGAATAATGAAAATTGAACAATGACTGTCTGATTGGGTATTGCAAATAAAAAACAATGTTTTTTCAGTTTCTCATAAAATTGGGACTATGTGTGTTACACATGGATCGTTTTGGAGCGTGCATAGCGCAATCTAAACATCTCATAACATGTAATATTTCCGTGTTTTTTTTCTGCTCCTTCGCTGTAGTCCGGATTTCTGCTGAAAGCCCTACATCAAAATCTTCAGAGTGTACATCTGCTTGGTGCATCAGCGAATAAGCTTTTTGATAGTTGATGCGTCATTCGAAACCCGGTACGCAATCATTCCTCGAAACAAGTGCGAGAGACACAACGTGTCGCAGCACGTGTAAAGGAAGAAGAATATAGAGACGCACTAATAGTTCTTGGGCACTTCTCGCATTCTACTTCAATGTGATGTATAGAGGAAGCTTGAATGAATATTTGGCCTACAATGACTTGCGGCAGCCAGCAGCAACAAATCAGTGTTTCATCGTTCCCGACAGGTATGGAACCAATTCATCGACTCCGTCGAGATGAAGGCTGGTTAGACTAAACTCGATCCAAGAACCTGGTAATGAGTGCACGCGACATCCTGTGTCTCATATAATTCCGTTACCAGCCATCGCCGCCGATAAGTGTCTAAAAATCCATTGGCACAAGTCAGACTGCGCTTCCAGCTAGTTAGATCGGGGGTGAGCTTAGGCCAAGGCGACCGCATTATTATAATAATGGGGGATACTTGAGATTTATGGAGAAATAATATCAAACCTTGATGGTTTGTTTCGCCACCTCCCTTCGGACAAACCGTTTTTATTATAACACTATTATTTACTATTTATTATACAAGTTAACAAAACATTTTTTCATTAAACCGAAGTGCTGTTTCCAGAACTTCCAGTTGCTCGCTTTTCCTTGTGTTTCAGTTCATTTATTTTCCCACGTCACGCCAATCTCAGAAAATGTAGCCCCTTTAGGCTGCTGTGAATTGGCTAATGTCCACTGCCAGTAATTAGGGGAGGACAGTCCATGCGCTCGTGGGAATGGGTGTCTTACTAGGTTGGAAACTAAGTCCTCGACTTTTTCAGCAATTTATTCGCCCCAGGGTTTTTGCATAATCTAAAACACCACTGAAAGCGAACAAACTGCTCTATCAGTCAATTTGTCTTATTTTATTCGCTCGAGAGTTTTTGCGTAATCTTAAACACCATTGAAAGTGAATAATTTGCTCTATCAGTCAATTTCTCTCGTTGTTTTTTTCCGTTTCGATAATTGTCAATTTTTAGATCGTTAATGTGGAAAGGCAAAAAAGGAAGAAAAACGATAGCTCCTCCCCTCTACGAACATTGGTGTGTTTTGCACAACGTTATGCATGTTATTCGAAAAAAACTCAAGAAGGAGGATGATATGCTGTACAAGGAGTGTGTTTGGTTTTTTCGTTCATTTTGATATTCGTTAATTTTCGGGGCATTAAAGTTTAGTGCCCAGCAGGTACGAATTATTTTTACCACTTTAACGGTCATTTTCTATTTTAAACATTCCGCTAAAACTTGTTAAAAAGGGTAAACAAATTAACGGAAAACACGCCTTTATTTATTCAAGCTGGGTTACAAAATCATCACACACGTAAGAAAACGATCGAAATTAACATGAGAAATTCTAGAAAATGACAACGACACAGAACCATCTACAAAAGGTTTTAACGAGCAATCTCCGTAAGCAGGTCGCTATTCCGTCTGTTTAGCTCCTTGATCTTCTCACGCGCTTGCACTAGAAGTCCGAATACAAGCCGTATGTAGTCCTACACATTTCCGTCTCTCACTGCATCCTGTAGTCTGTCATGCGCAGGTTTCTCCTCGTCGACGCTGTTCTTGCCTTTATAGAGAGAAACATTCTTTTTGGGTCGACATATAATACTGTCAAAATAATTAACCAAACAGTAGAAGCTGTTGGTAAAAATAATGTATACCTTCTGGGCACTCCACATTAGTGAAATGAAAATCAATGAAAATTCAAACAACATCAGATTTAGTACGGTTCAATTAAGATCCAGGCAGAAAAAGAGTTAATGTCTATATTCCTCTAACCAAAATGGTGCCCACTCGTACCGAATCGTATTCTCGTATGCAGAATCAAGCAAGCTGTCCCAGTGTAAACGTCAATCTGAGCACTTTTAAAATCAGAATTCTTCATGAATTTTTATTCTTTTAGCTGTTCAACTAGTTGTTTTGGAACTGCATCACATTTCCATAGAGTTTTGGTGGTTCCTTATTAATCTATCCTTATATTAAAACCAATACACATTTTATTTTACATATATTTATTTCACTTAAACACACAATGCATTCAATCGATATTCTACGCAACTTACTATAACTTACTCGACCAATGCCCTAAATCTACCTGTTCCTTAAGATCCGTTCCTTTTTTTCCTTTCTTACCCATTTCCTTTACCATTACCTTTTCCGTTTTCCTCCCGTATATTCCCCTAGTGATCCGCCAACGGAGAGACCAGTTGGAGTTCTCCGACGACCGTGGGCTTAGGAAAAGGGCGGATACTCGGCAGCCAATGGCAGGTAGCGCGACAAGAGTGCTCGGGTGAAACTACAGTCTGCTAGCAAAAAGGACGGAGCCCCTCAGAGCCTACGTCCGCTTTTATCCCCGCGAACTGTGCGGAGCAGCGACTGGCTATCGTGATCCGTAGGGGTCACGACAAGTTGTCTGCTTTTCTTACAGTGCGTAATTGCGACAAATAGCAGTATCTAGCGTGAAGCATGCTTCAGTCAGTCGCAGAGCAGTCGCAAAACATGCAAAAGTCTCCTGTGTGCGACTCCACGTAAACTCAATTTCATCCTTTAAAATTGTTGTTTGCTTCCGAGCAATGCAGAGGAACAAGTAGGCGATGAAGCTAGACTCATAATAAGGATCAGGATAAAGGACGGCGTTAATCAATCCCTTCTGGGATGCGCCAGCGCATTCTACTTCAACTGGATGTCGTGGAGGCGACATGAATGCGTATTTGGCCATACAATGACTTGCGGTGGCCAGCCGATGAACAAGTCAGCGCTCTATCCTTCCCAGACAAGTCTGGTACCAATTCACCGACCCCGGAGGGATGGAAGGCTTGGTTGGCCTGGGCGGGAAATCCGAACCAGGAACCTGGTATCGGGTGCACGCGACAGTCGCGCCTCCTTCGACTGCGCTCCACGCGCCCAGACGGACTCATAATAAAAAAAAGAAAATAGAAACTGCATAGGCATGCTTAAAAATTAGAAAATAAAAAAATAAAAAACACGGCATTTGTGCTGAACTGTTGAACGCATGAGTCTGCTGTCTACTTCGTACAGGTGAAGGATGAAGCGTGCTGTTTATATTATTCACTAAAGCTACACGAATTGCATTGGAGGGATAGTGGAGGTACAGAAACGCCGCTTCACTATTATAACACACCTAAGATAATGGTTGCTTTCGACCGGATAGAAAAGAAAACTCTAAGTTCCCAACTTCTCTCTTCCTGGAACCTTGATATGATGATTCAATATTATGCTACAGTAGATATTCTCTAATAATAATTTGAATACAATGTCGACCCATAGCAAGATAGTACTTCTTTTCGTATGCAGTGCCGTGAATTTTGATCAACAACAAGTGGATATAGAAGAGCTTATCGCCTCTGCATAATCCGCAACCCCATTGTAGAATAGTCTTAGACGACTTATCTCCCCTCTGAATGGTAAGAGACTCGGTGCTCCACGTATAATGTACCGATTAGTAAATCCTAACAATTGAGTACATTAGCGATGTAGAAACCGATCCTAGGAGCACGGCATTTTAGATAATCAACACACCAGTTATTGAGAGGCACCTTGATACTTCGTGGCTCTCTCCTTTGTCTTTGATTGTGAATCTAGCGTTTACCTACTTCAAATGAAGCGCGTTTTCTCCTTTACTAAGAGAACGAAGCAGTAAAAGTGAAGCGAGACTATGTTCTTATCAAAATGGACTACAACTACAACACCTCCATCAATAAGGTTGATGGTGGACGGAATGCGGCTGACAGTACTGCACTTGGGCACTACCAAACCTCTGAAAAACATGAGCTTGGGCTCAAAACATTTTTTAAATCGGAGCTTCGTGACCTCAGAGCGGGAAAGTCTTCTGGTCCGCTACGGCAGAAGAAATAATAAGCGAAGACATTGCTGGCACATGCTTGAGTAAATAGACCATCAATGTACGGCAGGTGATATAGGTGAATCTTGCCTTTACTTTCTTGAAATGCGCATGGTTTGGAGTGAAAAAGGCCACTCTTTTTCGAAGATCTCAAGAATGCTCCAGAAGATTGAAAAGTGACCATAATCTGTCGAAACAGAAGTGAGGAAATAGAATGAAAGTAACCTTCAGTTAAGAATAAGGCTGACAATTCACCAAACGGCACGCCTACAAGATATCTTCATTATAAAAAATCGTGTGCCTATGTCCTTATTCCTTTATTAGTGAATAGATTTAGCAGCAGAGCAAAAAGTATTACTAGCCTGTCGACCCCGTCTGAATTTCTCGCTGTGCTGCATAGTGTATGTATTAAAGGGCTTAGTAATCAAACGTTTTCTCTTGTATGGAAAGCGCGTAGGCTCCCTATCGAGGGAGATCCGCTTTGCTGACGATGTCGTGCTCATAACACCGAGCATCAGTCAGGCGGAGCGAATGCTTCGATCGTGTATGTGGGAGCGTTGACTGCCGCTGTATCTACAAAGACGATGTTTATGAGGAACGGACGTGGTTCTGATGCCCCATTCTCGCTGAACAGAACGACCATCTCCGTGTGCTCCAGCTACTGTATCTAGGTTTCGAAGTCAACATGGCCAACGACCTAGCGCTGATGGGCACGGAGAAACGAGCGGCTTGGGGAGATTCAAGAGCGTCGAAGAATTCGTAGATAAGACGGAGAACGTCCGACTTCGTGTCCACCTATGCGACTCCACTCTTCTCCCTGCCCTAGTGAGAGAAGGCCTCCGGAGTTCCGAGCTTCGTTCAAATATCAGAGACATTGACGCATAGGCCAAGTTGTCGAAAATTAGGTGGGCCGGCCACGTAATGTGCTTCGCAGACACCCGCTGAACGAGAGCCGTCACCGCCTGGATTCCGAGAGATGTCAAGAAAACACCAGCACGCCCTCCATCGCGTTGGTCGAACTTCTTCGTGAAAGCTGTGGACGAAGTATATGACGCTCTTCATGTCCATCGAGCGAGGAGGATCCATCGGAACACTCCGGCACAGGAATGAATAGAGACGCTGCTGGCTCCCGACTCGATGATCTGCGCGACGACAGGTGATACAGGTGACAGTTGATGGAAAGCGAAATAGGAATGCCAGTAGTGACATTCAGACAATTAAGATTTGGAAATATCCCTACAATCTGATGTTCCGAACTCTAGCAAATAGACAGGGAACAACTCAGGCAAGCAATGGGTAGTGTGTAGATTTTTCACTGCGTCGTTCTCGAGGAGAACTGTTATCCAAATCAGATATGAGGAAGCATGCTTCGAGTTTAGTCGCACATTGTACAGTGTGAGTGTTTCAATTAAGAAAAGCTCAATTCTACTCATACTGTCCACCAAAGACAGATTGTTACCCAAAATTACCAGAAGGAGCAGCTTCCCTGATTGTATCGTCAGTTAGACGTACACGTCATCATGTCCAGCTCGGCATTCGAAGAGTCATGGTCACTTTGAATCCCTACTAAATTGACGTCTTGTTTGAGCTGTTGGTCGTGTCGCACAACTTCGTCAACACCACGAAGAATACGTCGAATTAGCAATTGACATAATGTACAGCCCACGCGGTTAGGTACAGACCTTCACGTAGCACACTGTTTACGTAGCGGTGCTTTTCCTTCATGTAAGAACTCCTGAATTCATAGGGTAAATCAAGGCTTTTGTTATTGAGAGAAACTTGAGAGTGATTGCAATAACCCTTTTCTACTCGCTTCATTGTTTATCTGCTTTTCCCACTAAAAATACCTCCAACCAACTTTTTTTAGTGATCGCACAGTAGCAACACGACTGGGCATCTATGTAGTCCAAATATATTACGTTGGGAGAATTAGATTAGGATTTAAAAAGAATCACGAGATATTGCATTGTGATAGCACCGAACATCATCGATTTTCCATCTTCTCTCATGGTTAGTTTTTATAGGCTTAGGATTGCTAACATTTCAACTTACAGTTGATTTCGTTGCGCTGACTTTCCAAATGGCTCCCGCCACTTGGTGAAAAACCTTCTCAAGGTACATTGACGTCGGAAACAATTCATACTGTGAGTTATTGCTCATGGTAGCGCAGTCGAAGGAGACACCTTCGCTCCAATTTCTCTCCGAATCATGGTTTTCGGCACGGGTCCCACTCAAGCGAAACAAACCTTTCATCCATTCGAGGTTTGGTGCTATGCTTATTTGTGAAGGAGAAAACACTGACATGTGTATCAGATTCCACCGCTAGGCATTGTAGAAGCCAAATACGCAATGTGCATTCAAATTGTCTTCACCGTATCACGTTGTCATATGATGTGTCATGTCCTTCGTCCCACAACGGGGTCGCCCAACGCCAAAATTTACCTTTATCCCTTAAGTGTTCGGCCAACCAGTGTTGATTTATAACAAGCACAGCTTGCCCAATGATTCTTCGGTAACGTTTACTAGGATGAAGAAAGGGCTGAGACTTGCAGCTGTTTCATTTTAGAGACAGCCTGTGCGAAGAAACTATTACAAAGTCTTATTTTTTCATGTTTCTCCATAGAGCTGCACTTTGGAAGGAATTGCAACTGCTAGCACTTTTATGCAATGTCATTTACGCAATCTGCGGAGTGCTTTCAAAGTATCTTCCTTCGAGGCGGAAGAATACAATAGAGCCAGAAGATAACAGAGATCGAATGTTTAAACAATGAATTCAATTGATTGGGGGCTTATTCGTTCCTAGCTTCTTTTCTCCAGAAATGATATCCAAGTAAGCTCAAGCATAAAACATCTGCGTAGTGTGTTGTTTTGAAAATTTATCGCTAGCATAGCATAGAATCCAGTAAGAGGCTTCCTCACGGTCAAGCAGGTCTCCTTTCACAACCTGTCCCCGTTTCAAACGCCTTTACTTCTTTTCGCTTCTCACTACTGGCGACCAGTTAGCGAACTTGTGTCCTTCAGCAAATAATTAGCAGTTAGTTACTCAACTTATTTATATCAAACATACATTTGTTTAGCACTCATAGCAGAATTGAAAGCTGTTAGCTCCCAAATTCTTTCACTTTTCTTCTTGAAACCATGGCATTCTAAATTGTTAAGGTTAATATTGTATTGACCGCCCTAGGTTTCTAGGTGAACGTTCTTCTCAGCAGGGCACGACTTTTCTACGCTCCGTCGTCTTCAAAGGCCTAACCATGTTGTAAAGGCTTAAATTTGCGGTCTAACTCACCAAGCGTTTCAATCACTCTAGCATTTCGGACCTACTTTTACAATCACCAAGAAGAGAACAAATGAGAAATACGAACTGTCACGGCTAGGCACTCATTTTAGTTATGCTTTACTGGTTTTTCCGCGAAAATCCGGAACGCGACTAATCTTTTTTCGAAATGAGATTTCATTTTCAATGGCCCGTATCAAAGACTTCACCCCATAATCATTAGTGCCATGCGCAGCGAATCTGCTCACAAAGGGACATGATTAGCAATGGACGAATTTTACTGGCCAGGATACCGCCTAAGCTTTTCCCATTTCCCAAACGCGTTTAGTATTACTGCTCAAGCTCTCAATCTGCTCTTTAAGCAATTATCTAAACTGCCGCTTGACATATAAAACAGCGCTGCTTACCATAGAGTCGATTTCGAACCAGCTGCCGCCTGATGTTGTCTTCGGGAACGTTTACCAAGGCAACACCGTTCTGCTATTGTGTGCAGTAACAAGAACCCTTTGAATATCAGAAGTAAGTGTGTTGGAGATACAGGAGAGAAGGAGAGACATCTTATCCAAACGGGTTGGCTTCGACGGTTATTGCGAGATCTTCGTTAATGACCTGATACCGCGTAGCCATTTGAGACGGCTACAGATACTCGCAATGATTATTAATAATCTTTAAGTCCCACACACATTCTTGCTGCAGTAGGAACATGTTGTTAATGCAGCAAGTTCCCCAGCACACCTGATATGAATGTCCTTAGAGCTAGTTTTGCGGAATCATTTTACGCAAAACTTCTCGCTGGGCAGCTTAATGAGCTTGCTGGGATAAGCGAGCCAACTGCTATTCGGTGTTTTCGGAGTAAACCTAATGTACTGAGATTGCTCGTTCAATAACATGACACTCATAAATTTCGGACTGTGTAGATGTTACGATACAGCAACATCTATGTACAGTACCGCGCATGTCTTTTGGTCAATAGAAAGAACTGTACCATTGCAAGAGTCGAAAGCTCAAATCTGGGTGAGTAAGAGCGCAAGAAACTCTAACCGCTATCTTACACCGCTCTAAACTGGCAGATGAGGCCAAGGCAGTTCAGGAAGCTGAGGAGTTGTGAGCATGTCATCGTAAAGTGCCTTCAATGTTCTGCTAGCATACTCGTTTGCATGCCGTTAGCACGCCGCGTCTTCCTGCAGGGGTCGACTGAAATCGGAAAAAATCGTGTCACACACGGCTAACCTGCATTTTCGCGCCGCTATAATTTCGCTTGTTTAGAAGCTATAACGCTGCACTTTCGCGGACTACTAAAGCTTGCTACTGCCTACAAAATCCATGAGCCGCAGCCGGAACGATTCGATCTCTACAGAGTTATTGCGCTCCGAACACACTCGCGCGTGCAATTTGCGAGTGGTTGCGCCTACTCGATTGATAGGTTCGATTCTGTATGCATTGTTTACGGCGCACTCAAAAGGCAATCTGGACAGGCTATAAGCATTTCCTAAGTAGAACGACTGGGAATTTCGATAAAACTTCCCAAACGATCACTCTAAGGTTCTCGCGCCCACTCTACCTCACTCTGCGAGTGGTCGCGCCCACTCGATTGATAGGTTCGATTCTATATGCATCGTTCACGGCGCACTCTAAAGGCAAGCTGGACAGTCTTAAGGCAATTTCTGAGTAGGGCGGCTGTGAATTTCAATAAAATTCCCCAAACTGTCACTCTACAGGCTCTCGCGCCCACTCGATTGGTTATGCCCGGCCTATATGCATTGTTCAACTGCATTGATTTATACGTCAAAAGATAGAGCTCGGCCTGCTGAGCTCAAATATATGTTTCTTTTTACAAGCGCTTGATTTTGAAGAAAGTTATTTAAAAAAGCCGCTTTGGAACGCTCCAAAGCGGCTTTTTCGGGAATTGACCAAAAGACATGCGCGGTACCGTATCTACAGTACATTAACGGCGAGCGGCCAAGTACTAGCTGCTCAATCAGACCTATGAAGCAGTTTTTCGCGGCTTTACAGCATAGTAAAAACAAATGTACTTATGTAGGCATGATACGTAGTCCACGTCGCTGGACACATAAAATAAGATCGACCATTAGTTGTGTCCGGTCGAATATCCCGGTTTCTTAATAGCATTGTGATGTTGTTAACTAAGGTTCCGTGCCATCATTCCTTCCCATCTGTCATCCCACGAACAATTTCTTAAGTTGTTACATAACCCATCTTTGGTGATATCTGTGTGATAGAGCCATTTGATGGGACCTCACTTAATAAAAGGTCCACAACAACAAGCCTCATCTGAATTGTTGGATATACATTTTAAGAGCATAAACAGCTTTCGATTCACGATATTCCACAACTTGACCCTTGTCAAGAAATACTTTCACTAAAATATCTTTAAACGGACATGCTCGTACTATTCGTAAGTGGTGGGCTAGCTATTGGTCAATGATTAGTGCCTCTTCTCGCCGTTTGCTTTATGGATAGGATTGAGCAGCCGGTTCTTGATCACCTACCGTTAATGTACTGTAGATACATAGACGATTGCTATATTGTAACATCGATACCGTTCAAAATGGTTGAATGTTTCAGGTTATTGATCGAGCAATCTCGGTACACAATAAGGTTTACTCGAGAGATGGCGAAAAACGGCGTTTCGCAACACGCAGCTTGAAGGGTCCGGCGCGATCGTTAGCGAGAAACAGGGCGGAAAAGTTAGCGAGAAACAGTACCGCATACTTAACTTCAAGCGCAGCCGTCTCGAATGTCTATGTGGTACCAGGTCATCAACGAAGATCTCATAATAACCGTCGAAGCCGACCCTGTAAGAGATTCTGCTGAATAAAAAATCCAACTAAAATTCGTGTGGCACCATAACGTATTAACATGAAAACTGTTAGTTGCTTCGGCTTCCTAAGGAAATCTGGGGTAGGCTATCGAATAACCATTTTGAAACCCACAAATCAGAACCACAACTCTTCTGAGCAAAGCTTGTAAAGTTATAAAAACGTTCCATTCGAAAATGACCTTGCATCATGCATCTGAGCTTACATCAATGCGCGTTATTAAAATTGTTATCTGCGCAGCGACTGACTGGTGTGTTGAGACTGTTTGGCACTTCGCAGTAGGCGGCATCCGAACCAGGTGTGTGCATTACACGTTTTCCGGTAAATTTTTAACGGTCATTTTTAGCGAAATATTTTCGCGTTAAAATCGGTAATTTCGTTAACTTCATTAAATAAAAATTCCTTTAGCTGCAGTCAGGTTGGATGTATTTTAATAGGTAAAAACCAGATATTTTTCTTTATTTTGTTCGAATCCAAAAAAATGGCTATTATGTAACTATACCCTCATCTTCACATCAAATAACAACGGTCCATCTATCATCAGCAAAATTGCTGAATGAGATAAATCATTAAGATTCCAAAACAAAACAAAAAATCTTACAATGTTCAGTTCATGTAGCATCTGGAAAGAAAAATGCTATGAAGCAAAGTGCTATGAGTCATAGCGTGGCTGAAAGTTTTGTGTGTGTGTTTTTGATTTGTTCTGAGCTTTTTACTTTTTTACAAAACATGCGCTCTCTAGGTAGACTTTTGCGGACCGCACTCTTCCACAGTGCCATAATTGTTTTGGAAAACTACAAAATGTTTTGACGAAGAATTCAGATCAGGCAGTAAGCAGCGAAAACCAGCGAATCCTTTGGCACAGTTCGTGCTTGGAAGATATTTACGAAGTCAATAGATCTGTCCGTTTCACAGAATGATTCCTTTTGTCTTAAAGAAATTCTTTCCATACTACAGCCAACTAAACAGCCGCAGACCGTTAACCAAATTTTAATCGCATTGAATTCTACTGCGCTGAGTATTTTTGCCACCCAAGTAGCATGCACTTCAATTGTTAAGCTTTTTCTCCTCTGTGTTCCAAAGGAAATGCATAAGGAACACAGATATTTAAAAGGGAGTTTCTTGCCCTATATTAACAATGGTCCATATTTTATCATTCCTAGCTCCTCCAAATGGAATTCACCACGGGCTTTCACTCTTTCACTACTTTTCTGCAATTCTCCACTCTAATTTTATTTTTGAAGCACCTGGTGCCATACGTGCAACACATGTGCTTGAGGTTTGACTGCGTTTTGGGTTTCTTAATTTTCTCCTACTTCGTAGAGCATATTTGGGATTGGTGAACGGCATTATACATTACATACATCCATTGTAGTAAATTTGTAAACTAAACGAAAGAAATCCACAGGCATAAAGAAAATTTCCTGCTAGAGCCAGATTTTCACCTTCAAAGATATGCCTTTTTCGTAGAACTATAAGAAATCTTCATGCAATGGACCGCATGTCGAGTGCCCGTTTTTATAACCTCATATATAACAAGTGCTCCGTCACGCCTATCGGCCTGCCTCGCACTTGCGCGCTTCGCGCGATGTTGCAATATCACTAAGCTAAGGACAATCACATCAAGCTAGCTGCTCCTACTGGTCCCCCTCAATGATATCCATTAGCAGACGACGTCTTCGGCACGCCTTCTGAATCCCAAACACGTTGAGCGACGTCTTTGGCACGTCTTCCTCTGCTACGTAGAAGACGCTTAGGTATTTCCCGCAATTTTCGCGCCTCGTAATTTAATTAGTATGGATTGTCGGTGATATACTACAAAAACGAACTCCAGCTTCGTGTTGAGCGACCTCGACTACACCAGGTCTAAAGTTTTGGGTACCTTCTGAACGGCATCCACAAAAAGTCGATAGTTTGATCAGTATGGATTGACGGCAATCGATGCTTCGAAAACGCACTTCATATTCGTGTTCAGCGACCCGATTGCCCCAGGGCTGAAGCTCCCAGGCGGAGATGACGTCTGGGTGTATTTCGCTATTTTCGTGCAGTGATTTTCTCCCCATTTCCTCCCGAATTCCCCCCCCCCCCCGATTTTCCCCCTATTTTATGACTAATTTCTGCGGCGGCGACGATCGATAGTATGACTCCGCGCTTAGCGCGTTATTATATAGTATGATAACTGACGGAGATTGGACATCGCCTTCTTCTCTTTCTTACCTTTTTTGCTTGCATATACATAAATTTGTTCACTGCTTCACGAGTATACTTACTGTGGTTCTTCAAAAGAAAACTGCTAAGAGAGCCCTAGTAGAAGACGAAATAGTCAAGTAATATCGTTGGCAAGCAGTGCATGAAATTTATTAAACCTGATGCTACACGAAGAACTCATCTTGCTTTCTGTAAAACTTGCAGAGAAGGGGGAATGAGCCTTGAGTCAGCTTGGCACGGACAATACGGTGATCCGAGCCGGTGTCAAATGAAGGCAGCGCGGAGACGTCGAACAGACTCCAGCGTCTGTTTGAAAGAACATGGTCAATCTCCGAACGCGTTTCTCCATTTGGGCTTTCCCAGGTCCATCACCGGTTTGAAGGCTTCTTGAACATAGATTTTCCATGGAAGAGACGGCACGCGGATAGGAAATCTATCAGGCGCTCTCCGTTTTTGTTCCTTAAGGAAGTTCCACGTGGTCCTTGCCTCCATTCGTCGTGATCGTTCGTACCAACGGTAGCGTAAAAGTCCCCAACAACAACTTTGTAGTAGCTCTTCTCGTCGTTGACAGTCCACTCGAACAGCGTGCAGAATTCCTATTTTTCTTCGTCTGTGGCCGTAGGAACATATCCATCTATGATGGAGATGGTTACATATCCATCTATGATGGAGATGGTTCCTTGATCTTTGGTTTCCAGACGCAGAACAGTTAGTTGCGGACTGATGATCTTGTAAGAGTCTACTAGGTGGTGCACTGTCGAATTGACGAGAAATCCAACTCCACCAATATTCTTTCTGTCCACCTTTGCTCCGATAATGAGAAGCTCGTTGTGGTCGTCCTTCTTATGGTTTCCGTTCTGCCTTTCGTTTTCTGCAGGGCGATAACGTCGTATTTGATGTTGCGGCTTCTGTAAAGCAGTGTCCGAAGATCCTGCTCAGATGCGTTCGAACGACAGTTATAAGTGCAGACGAATAGGCAGTTTCCGTGTCGTGATGGGAAGGGGTTTCCGGTAGTCCGATTCCAATGACGTCCTGATAGTTTAACTCCGAAATTAGATGGCCCCTCGCAGGAGGTGGATTTAACCGACGTCGTAGAAGACCACCTCCGGCGCGCGAAGGACTGGGGCGTGGGCTTAATTGTTTGAGCCATGGCGGTGGTCTGGTTGCTCCCATGTTCCTGGCCAGGGATACGGGAGTGCCGCCCATACACGACAAAGCGTCGCGTACTGCGTGACCGTTTGTGCCGTTAGCCATAGCCATATATTAGGATAAAAAGAAAGTAAGAAGCGACGTTAGTCAGTCTTGTTTGCGAAGCGCTCATCATTCTACTTCTACGGGATGTAGTTGAGGCAGTTTAAATTTGTTTTTGGTCTCCACAATCCTCCGACTGCGTTACCCCGTGCTTATATAGGAGGACTACAGAACAGTTGACGCTCGAGAGAAGTCTGGATTTTCAGCGTAAGGGAGGTACCTGTGTTGACAAGGATTGGTCGCAAATGAAGTGCAGGGGTCTCTGTTGTCTTGTTTACATAAGCACAGGGTTATATAAACAACGACAGACTTGGTGAGAACCTTAAGGCTGAAACGTGAATAAATATTATATTTGACGGTTCGCAATTAACAATATGAAGATTCGAAGGGTTCGAAAAGTATCGTGACCAAAAGCATAGAATATTTCCAGATACCTTCTGATACCTCTGTCACAGTGCTGTCTTTCAGAGCACATGTGACACTGATTGAAGTGCTCGGTTGCCCTGCCATGAGCGAATTGCAAGCGAGGGTGACCCTCGAGTCCCTCCAGTTCCCACCAGCTTATATGTGCTCCAAGAAGCGTGTCACACTTGATTACTGGGATTTCTTCTTGCTATGATTTCCGAAAACAGTTCTCCACAATGAGACCAACGTTAACTTGAAATTCCATAGCGAAAACACATCTCTCTCCAACATGCTCTCGAAAGAGAGGAACAACGCGAGAAGTAGAAAGGTGAATGAGCATTACAGAACTGATTTACAGATGATCGAGGTAACACGCGTTTTGCTGGGATTTCTCCTCTTCAGCGAGTCCTGTATAGTTCTGTCACTAAACTTGTTTGTGATGGCGTGTATAATCGAAAGTAAGTTGCTTCTTTCGGGAACTTCCGCTTTATGAAGTCTTGGCGAATAGCGGAATGAATCACGAACTAAATCCTATCTTGTACTGCCATGTGGAATGCGCATGTGGAACGCAGAGGATAGACCCCTTGCACCTGCTTTGTGGGGTCGGATCATTACTTTTGTGCAGGCGTGGGATGATAATTCTTTCATGCACAGAATGCGTGCGTCTGTGCAGAGTGTTTCCTAGGAGGCTAAAATTTTGTGGCCTAACCAGGCTGCCCAATTTGAGAAGGGCTAGAATGACGACCTGTGATTACAGCGTCCTTGCATCAGAAGCACCCGTTGATAACCTGATGGTGCACGGCAGGGAGATCATGCGCGACGTTTGACAACATCGCTGATCTATGTATGTAAACCGGCGGGTTGGCAGCGCGACAGGAGGTACACCCGCCCTCAGCTGGGGTGCGTGGCGTCAGGAGGTACACCGCTGTTCTGCGGACCGGAAATTTTTGTTTTGCATGTCAAAGGTTTCGTAAGGCAGCCGTTAGACTCTCGGTGAAGCCTAGGGGGTTGGGGTGGGTGAGCAAGGGGAATGAGAGGAAGACCGCACGCCCCCCCCCCAACAGGGGGCGGGTGCACCTCCTGACCGTACCCCGGCGGGTTTCTATTCCCCATTCTTCTCCATTCACTCAACAGAACGAGCATCTGTGAATGCTCCGCTACGTCAAATCCGAAGTCAACATGGCCAACGACCTGGCACCGGAGCGGCTGGAGGAAACGAACGGGTTGAGGATCTTTCAAGGGCGTCGAAGAAGTCATGAAGAAGATACGCCTCAGATATCGGGGCTAGGCGGAAGCGAAATGAACACGCGATCAGCATCACGCAGCGTGGAGTCGATAAGACAATGCTCAGAGTGACACGATTCACGCAAGTCAGAAAAGGTCTCCGGAGTCCTCGGCTTCATCGACGTTGGAGGATTACAAATACTGTCGCATGGGCCAAGTCTTCGAAGATTAGGTTGGCCGTCCACGTAATACGTTTTGCAGGCATCCGCTGGACGAGAGTGTTATCGGCTGGATTCTGTGGGATGTCTAGAGAACACCAAGGCACCAACCAAAGCGTCGGTCGGAGTTCTCCATGAAAAACATAACGAGAACAGGAGGGAATGACGTTGCTGACGCCCGTTTGAGTAATAGTTGGAGAAGTTAGCCTAGTACTAAAGTTTGAAGAAAAAGAGTGAAGAGAAAGAGTTTTAAAATTCAGCTTTCAAGGAATTGACACAGGCTTCGCAAAGGAACGTGAAGCCTTGGATAGTGTTTCATATGCAAACCCAAGAAAGACTCTCATGCAATGCAGAGATACAAAAGCCGTTGAGCAGCTTTCATGATGAGTTACGTGCATGGTGCATACCATACCTAGCAGCAGTTTTCAGGTCGCCTATACGCGAAAAAGGATAACTCCGTCTATCTTTTGTCTGGTTTCAACATCACCGTTGAAATTTGTCAACTTCTTCTTCACGTCTTCTATGTCTGTCCTTCATTGTTGGCTAGGGTGAGAGCTGACACCACTGTTATATCGCACGGAAACGCTACTAAAAAATGCTCTTGCAGACCTGGTTTTTTGACGGTCAAGACTCGTTGGGAGTTGGAATAATTTCCGCCGCATTCCTTGGACTATGGTATTTTGGATCAGTTCTTCAAATTCTTTTCGCTGCAAACAGGTATGTCAGAGGCAGTTAAAACTTAAATAAAATGCATATTAAAATCCATAAATAGAAAAGTGTGCTAGGATTAGTTTGCTAAGCTTTAATACGCATAAAGAAAAGTCTTGGCTTTCACTAATTATGAGCTCTGGGATGTAATTGGAGCGCGACTGCTCCTCAAAAAATAAATACGTATTAAATGTTGCTTCTGGAAGTTAGTGAAAATCTCTTCTACACAGGTTTGTCGTCGTGTGCTTTCCAACTCGAACGTTCTTCACACGTAAGCGAGTTGTGTGTCTATTTATTCTTTGCTTTTTATCTGTTCTTGGGATGCTTACGTACACTCAAATACTATCACCCTGCTGCCGGTCGGTTTCTAGCAAACCTTTATTGAAGCCTTCATATTGAACGTATATGAGTGCACTCTTTCGTATTTTCTTTAGAATCACACCTGATCCAAGAGTCTTTGCGTATTCCTATCTTGAAGTTCCTGGTGAAACCTTTAACCCATCAATGTATTACGTCGATCTGCCGCTGGATGTGGTGACTTCAACTATTTGTGGTCTTTCTTATATAGTCGTAAGTTACTTTTAATATACGAACTAAATTCGATTCATACCATCTAAAACTAAAACCTTCAATAGTATTGCAATGTTTAGCGACAGAAATGTTTCTAAACATAGGATGAATTTGTGTGTTCTAGAAGGAAGTATCACTGAGTGCCTGGAAGAACAATCGAACACAGCTTGGCGGTTACACTCCCACCAGAGATGGAATGATAACTGTACAGCACTACACCAATCGTCGGGGTCGTCAAACTTTAACCTGTACAGCTCCATTTTTCGGCCACAGATTTTGATTCTTCGGCAGTCTCATATAAGGGGCCGTTAAGTATGATGCCGCACGTCCCCTCTGTCGACTGCTAACCAGGCTGCACCGCGACAGTCACAGAAACTGTCATAGCCAACACCGAACTTCAAACACCAGCGGTCGACCGCGGAGGAACGAACAAGCCATTCATCAGTGGATTGAAAGGGGAGAGAAACCACGAAAAAACACCATATCCCATTCCAATAAATTCTCAGCAGGTCGCTGCACTAAGGACACTGTGCTCTCTTCATAGCGCGCTAACCCAGCGGTACGGTGCGCGGGCGTGGGTCGGTGTGGAGGCCATCAAGTACCGGGTCCAGGAATCCGGGTGCAGATTATTCGACACTGCAACTCTTTGAGCAAGAAAGGAGTTTTGATAGCCAGTCGACTGCAGTGTAGGTTTTCTATTCTTATATCGAATGGGAGCCCCTTTCCAGATTCTTTCGCTGTATGAGTATATAATGGCCCGCGCGCGCCATTTTGGTGACATGTCGATTAGGATAATTCAACAACAGCTTTGAGTGGTCATCTTCTCCGAATGGTGCCGAGGCTCCAACGCAAGCACACGAATCGAAAGCCGAACCAAAGTGCATTGTTGGTTCACTCGTTTTGATTCAGCAGATATGTACCTTAAAGACAGAGAAGGCAGTAGCTAAGCGTCTGCTACCGATGATGATGGATATATATATATATATATATATATATAGAGAGAGAGAGAGAGAAGATTGCAGCTTACCATCAAATCCAATCCTGAAGTAACTACGCGAAAACTGGCAACAACTCTCAGCTGCACCCACTTTACCATCGAACTGGATCTCCACGAGCTCGGCTTTCGAAAAGCTTTGACAAGATGGATCCCTCATAGGTTGACCGAGGCATGAAAGCAAGTGCGAATGAACATATGCCAGCCACTCCTCGTGCAGCCGCATCGTAAGGAGTTTCTTGAGGATCTAGTGACTGGAGATGAGAGCTGGATAGCCTAAGATAACAACGCACGTCATAGCCGTCTGGTCGTCTGGCTCCCTCGCGACGTAGAACCACCAGCCCTGCCGAAGCCAGACCCACACCAACGCAAACGTTTACTTTGCGCTTGGTGGGACATGAAAGAGCCAATCTACCGTGAGATGCTGGCAGCTTCAGAAATTGGCCGATGCAATGCCAGAAAAAGGCGAAAGAGATCAAGTGTCCACCTGTTGCACAGCAACGCGCGCCCACATATTGCATCGACAACCTATGAGAATGTAGCCGAACTTGGCTGGCATCCGGTAGCCCATCCACCGTATTCGCCGGATCTTGCGTCATTGGACAACTATCTGTTTGGACCGCTGAAGCATAATTTGAGAGGGTAAATTTTTAAAGCTATTATAATCTCAAAATGGCAGTCGACAACTTCTTCAAAAATAAGCATTCCGCTCACTTCTAGAAAAGAGTGATTTGTCGAGCAGATGGAAGAAGATTGTATCGCTTCATGGTGAATATACTGTTAATTCCTATTTTGCATTTAGAAAACTATGATTTATTAAAGAAATTGTTTTGACACTTTTCGGCTAGCCTAATGAAACAAATCTCGTCTGTTGTCGGCTTTTACAATAGCGTAAAGTCCGCTATCGTCCCACTGAACTCTACTGCATCGGCGTTAGGTCAAGACAACGGTTCTTTATATGAAAGGCCCAATAGACCACATCGGCCAGAGCAGCGATATGTGAAACTTTTTTGGACGTTTTTAATTTCAGCTAAAAGGGTGTAACCATGCCTATATAACCATAATCACATAGTATTGCACAGTATAATATGGTACAGATATATATATCTTTTATATAATCCCTAAAATAAGAAAAGTCTTTGAAAATAGACTTGCAACATGGTGCGCAGAGTTGTTTAGAAATTTCTGTAAGAGTGTTCTTCCAAAGGTTCAAGATAATCGCTTTTCTTTCCAGTTATTTACGTACATTATCAAAACAGGATCTTTAAACGATAAAGTTGGACAGCGTGAGTTAAGGTGAGCATTTTTCTTCCCACGAAGTTCAAAGTCTGGTGAAGGTGTGTAGCCCGGTAGTTTTTGCTCTGGAGATTAAAATGATAAATTTTTACAGTTTTACGTAAATTCCTAAATACTTTTCAGATACTGTGTACAATTCCTGCTTATGTTTCTTACTTATACAGTAACATGGCTGACGTTTTTCGTCTATCCAGCCATTGGTATTAAAATCCCAGAAGCATACGTAATCACTCCAGGAATATTGGTTCTGAATGGTGGCATTAATTCAATAATCTACCTTATTCTCAACAAGGAGGTGAATATACAAACTGCATTTTGCGATGTGACGATTGGTGTTGGTTTCGCTGAATTGCTACTGCAGTACAGACCGAAAGAGTAGGTTCATCCCGCGATAGTTTCGCTCGAAAAGAAAGCAGTCTGAGACCTGAACTACAGTGGAATTGATTGTTTAACAAAGACATAATATAACAATTTAAGAGTAGTTTGTCACTACAAGACCCAAAAAACACTACCTGCTAGAAATAAATATCTTTTCGAGACTTTTCATAAAACCGATTTTCAATAGAAGATAGAAGGTAAAAGGATAAAGAACGGCGTTGGCAAATCCTTTTTAGCATGCGCCTCGCATTCTGCTTTCACGGTGTGCTGTAAAACAATTGAAAAGCGTATTTGGCAGTGACTAATGGTAGCCAATCAATGGACGTGTTTTCTTTCCCAGGCACGACTGCCACTGATTCTGACTCCGGAGGGATAGAATTCTTCCAATCAACTTCAGTTCTAGGAAAACACACTAGTATGCAGACACGGACTATCACCTTTTCTCCTCTCCTTGTAAGGCGACAATTTCATTAGGCCTTTGTCATACCATCGCTCACCCCGAGCGACGCCTAGTGATATGCACCCATATCGATATTCCTTCGCGCCGCCCGATCGATATGGGAGCATATCATTAGGCGTCGCTCGGGGTGAGCGATCGTATGACAAAGGCCTTAGGCGGTGACAAACTAATTTCCACCAGTCCGCAATCCATCCCATACCTACCAAAACTCTTCTCTTTAACACGGAACTGTGATATCCTTTAGCGATATGAAAACTGTGACGAAGGCATATAGCCTATAAGTTTAACCATGAACAAAATACATCTTTTCAGATTCGATGTGCGGCAAATCATGTGGTCGGTAGAAAATTATTTGAAACTGGAGCTTTAAGCCACGTGGGAGCTATCGGTCAGAATAAGGTGCACCCTTCCACCGTTTCTTCATCTACGGGAGGTTAGTCGACCTTTTATGCGGACAATAAAAAAGCTGTGCAATCTGATCTCATATTGATCTGAGGGATTTTCAGATATTTTGATTCCATAATTGTTTTAAGCGTCTTGAAAATCAATTTTGTTAAGTACCCTCTCGATATGCTTATGATAAAAGTAAATAGCTAACTTTAAAAACTCACACTGTTTCTTTTGCTTCGCCCAATAAATATAATTTTGTACCATTTGGGCTGTATAGTACCATGTTGTGCTGTTTTTGTCACCGCAGTATGTTACCCTATTTTCCTACCCTGTTAGGATTCATAGTATAGTTGCAGCAGCCTCACTGTCTCTTATGTATTCTATAGCCTCGCTGTCTCTTCTTTTGGTTGTGTATTGAGTGACATGATAGAACCTTGATTAACTCGCTTCGTATCGCCTGAAGGGTCTTCTAATGTTGTCACGTCGTTAAGAAGCACGTATTTGAAAAATTGTAATAACCCTTTCGAGATGCTTATGATAAATAGTTCATTATACGGTCGAAGACCCCAGTGCGAAAACATAAAAGGAAATCTGGAAAGGATAAAGAAAAAGAGACCTTGAAATCGCCTGCTTAATAGGTTGTCGCAAACAAAAAACAATGGCTTAACCATGCTGCAACAAAATTGAGACGCGTATGCAGTTGCTGCATAAGCAATCGTTGTTTAAGGGTGCAGTTTTGTTATCTCATACTCTGTGGTGCTTCTATTTCTCTCCTCCTTCATTTTAGTAGTGAATCTTTCTGATAGCCCACCCTACCGACAGCAAAATCTCCAGAATGTACATCTAAATGGTGAAGCTGCGCATTAATCCAAAAACGTCACCACTTGGCGATCACATGCAATACTGCAACATAAAAGAACATATTCGCCATCTAGGCGTGCGAAGCGTACCTTTATGAATTGTGTAGTTTAAAGGAGATTACAAAATAGCTTCAAAGTGCAATGAATATAGTGGTGTGTTTCGACTATGAGTGGAAGAGAATTACCTGTATCACCAGTAGTCCGTTGATCATCGAGTTGCTTCAGTAGGCGCCAACAACGTCTCTACTAGTCCTGTCGCATGCCACCGTGCTCAGTGGATCCTCCTCGCTCAAATGGCACAACCCATGTCGTTGGGTTTTCACGATGATATCCTACCAATGCGCTGGTGGGCGTCCAGGTGTTTCTTTGACATGGTTATGGCTATGTGTGGCCGGCCCATAAATTTTTTGATGGCATGGCTCACTTTTACCAAGCCATAGCTATACTTTCGCGCAAAACGGAGAGGCACCGTGGCCGGCAGGTATCTATTTTTTCACTCCGTCTAGAAGACCGGCATGACATTTATTCTTCTCCACCGTAGTATATCTCATTTGATAGAATTTTGAGGTACTGCAGTGGAATAACAGCGCTGCAGAATAAAGGAGAACGGCGCTTCAAAGTTGACATGCCGCGAGGGTGTAAAATACTCTAAGGCTAGCGGTATGGTGACGTAGTTGGTGGTTTATTTACATAACAAATGCTTCGATACGCCTAACGGCGTGTCTCACACTTGCGCGCTTCGCGCGACTTCGCAGCATCACTGACCAATGGAAAGTAGTTTTTGTAAAGCCCAAAATTCGCTAATATCTAGGACCTGGTGCGTACTTTATCGGCGTCAAGCCGATCACCACTTTGGTACCTTCATCATGTGCGTTCTCTCCGGACCGGCCACTAACGTTATTGGTTTGTGCTGCGCAGTACTTCTGTCCCTCAGGTTGCTCTCCCGCAGCCGTTCTTATGCTCAACAGCTAGCGTTTCCAAATACCTTTGACATGTCTTCCAAAGCCAGTTTCTCCCTTACTTGTTTCTTCTTCCTGGATCTAATTGCTGGTCCGCCCTTACTTGTCTTCCCTCCCCTCTTTAGCCTCCCACCTTCCTGGTCCCAACTCCTGGCCCACTTCTTCGTCTCTACTATTGACCCCTTACTGGTCTCTTCCTGCTGGTTTCCCCGTCCTGGCTCCTCCTCCAGGTTGTCCCTTTCCTTCCTGGTCGTTCTCCTCGTCCACCCTAGAGGTCCCCTTACTGCTGTTCTCCACCACCCCTTAGTGGTCTCCCATGCTCACGGCAGACCTCGGTGACACGTATTTCAGAATTGCGCGGCGTAGATGGCCCGTCTTCTGGATCCAAGAGCTCAGAAGACCCGCCTTCCGAATCCAGGAGCTCAGAAGCTCGCACAGTCGCCGCTGTGTCAAGCATGAAGAGACCATACATATATCAGATTCCTTGTTCTCCGTACGAATTCCCTTACGGCTCCCTTCTTGTTGGTTCCCATCCTGGTCCTGCCTCCAGGTCCCTTCTTCCAGGTAGATTCCTCCCCCCTCGCGATCCTTCCTACTACTCTACCATAATTAAGTAGCCTCCCTACGCTCACGACACCACGATGGCGAGTGACCGCCCATTGCGCGACATCGGTATCACATCTTCAAAATCCGGTCTCCCTTACTGGTAGTTGATCCCCTTGCTGATCCTCCTTGCTGCCCCCCCCCTGATTGGTAACTCCCTACTAGTTCCTCCTTATTGCCTACCTTCCAGATGCCACCAACTGGCCTGCTTCATTGTTCCCCCTATCGACCCTCCCCATTCCGATGCCTCCTCCAGGTCGCTCCCTCCAGATCGCTGTCGGTTCTACACCCTCGAAGTCCCACTCTACTCTTACCCCTTAGTGGTCTTCTCATGCTAATGGCACGAGGTCGGCTTCTGAACCTGGAAGCTCAGAAACATCTGGAGGCTCAGAACAGAAACACGGGTAGATGCTGTGATGTTAAGCAGTAAAGTGCTGCGCTTCCCAGCAACATCCCAAGTTCAATAGCAAATTTTGTCCGCGCTGTGGATGGTGGGGCGTATCTTACTTAGGTTAGACCACTCGACCGCCCCTCTGTGGATGATGCGGCGTATCTCAATTAGGTTATGTCATTCGATCGCCTCCGCTGTGGATGATGCGGCGTATCTCACTAGGTTTGATCACTTAGACGTCATTGACAGCTAACTCAATTATATAGTGGTAGACAGATAAATAGATAGATAGATAAATAGATTACTACGCTTAGTAGTGAGTGCACGCAAATAACCAAATCAAACACGGGGGAGATTTAGTCAGGAAAAGAGGACTCCTGGAAGAGACTGCATCTACAATCTATGAAAGTTGTTACTAGCTTTAAATGTCCATATCCTATGACAAAAACTGTGCAAGCTGCTTCGGTCTTTCAGGACAGCTTATCAGTTGAACACGGTGCTTGCAACTGAAGGAGGTTCGGAACACGACTATGCCAACATCCTACGTGAAACCGACGAGTTTGGTTCAGTTAGGCTGTCGTTTACCAACAGCCGTTATGTAGCACCTGAAGCACGCAACAGTATTAGGCATCTGTTATACTCCCGCGGGAGCATCCGCGGAACGCCCGCTGACCAATGGTGCACGGCGGAGGCGGCGTGGCGAGGCGCGGCGATAGGCCAGGTGAGGAGTCTCGGCGCGATTCCCGCCCTTCCGCGGATGCTCCCGCGGGAGTATAACTCAGGCCTTATGCAATCGAAAGAGACTTTAAACAAATTACTATCTATTTACGAACGAACCGCTTAGGTGGAACTCACTAAATATTAAGTTGCCAGGGTCGCCAAAACAAAACAACTACTGCATGGCTAAAAAATTAAATGAAAGAAAAGGAACCATGGGGATGGGGTAGGAAAACAAATTGGATGACATTGAGCGTTTCAAGAAACCTAGACATGTTAGATTGCTACGAAAAACGAGGAGTTAGTCAAATCAAAGTGGAGGTAATAGTACGAGGAAAGTGCGGTAATTAAGCGATTCATAACAGCACTGCTTTGCGCCGTAAAAAGCGAATGTGTTGAGACACTCAGCGTGACACTTTAGGCATATGAGGAGTTCAGCTGCAGAGAGCTCGAAATTTTGAGGGTAAACTAGGACTTTTTACGCTAGCTAACATTGTGGATTGGCCAAGATATTCATATTCCCCTTAAATGTGTCTCCGTTAGAAGCTTCGGGGTAGTAGTTGAAACCACCTAAATAGATCTTACAAAGAGATTATTAAATATTCTGGTAATGAGGTCGCTGCGAGAACGGAATTTTTTGGAGGTTCGAGTCCTGGTTACAATTTTCATTTTTCATTTTTTTCTTTTTTGTGCGGTTCCACTGATTTACTGGCATTTGAAAATGTCTTGCATCTTTACATGCTTTAAGCGTTTTTCATTCTGTATGCTCTTTTCTGTAGATAGAAACTTTCTATTGATCTTTAATTCGATGTTAAATTGTGGTTGAACTGGACAGGAGCGTTGAATTTGAGAGTTGACATGTGTGGATACTTGGGATGTATATAAATTTGTTTTTCACAAGTGGATACGTACTTCTGAAACACCAATTTTCAACCAATTTTTTTTAAAAAAGTCTGATTCTTATATGAGACGAAAATAATTCCGAAAGCGAGTGGTTACCTATTTCCCATTACGAGGAATATAGTGGAACTAGGGCGGGCCTGCAAAAATGAACCCGAAACGAGATATGGGCAGATTTTGGAGTGGACTTTTAAAATGCACTGCATCTCACCACCAAAGGTCCATGTTTCTCTATTTTCCATTCCTTCGTCATGTTAGGAATCGAAAACTACGCTTTCTCCGGGATCGTGGTGTTCGAGTACATACACTGTTAAATTAGCACTATTGATTCGTCCTCTATGCGAAGGCAGCAAAGCCAATGCGGCATTGTAGTCCAAATAAGTCTTGAGAGGACTACGGCTTTCTCCATTTTTTCACTCCCTACACGTCCAGCCGGATCGCTTCCATTTTTTTCACGCAGAACATTTTGAAGTGTAGCGGAAGCAGCAAGCTCCAGTTCATAGTACTTGGCTTGCTTTGTTTGAGCTTCGTATTAGTACCCGGTAATCCGCGCTCATCTCAGCCGAAGAGACTGATGAACCCGCCAAAATTACTAAGAGCCCCTTCGTCCTTTTCAGATGCCTTTCAGTTTTTCCAATGTTCTTGCCACATCATAGCACACCCTGAGGCTCGCTCTTCGCTGATGGATAGACTTCCATACCCATATCTTTTCCTGGCGGATAACCTTCTTTCCAGGATTCTATTAGAAACGTTAACTCTAGTAGTTAATTAAGGCACAAAATTTCGTCGTCGAAAGTGTGCATCCTGGCCCACAACCCGCATAGCGCATCCAACATATCGAAGAGTCAACCATTGAAATGGCGGGATTTATCCATCAACCATTCAACCCACGGCTGTTCGGGGCATAAACGGTTATGATACCCACAATGAAGCAGTCGTCATGGTTTCATGGGTATCTATTCTCCTTCTACATCGCATAACCACGCAGTTCGTGTCCTATTTTAAGTCAAGCATCAAGCGAGGGGGGATGGAGTTACCTTGTGTCAAGTGATTCTCCGATTTCGTCAAGAAGGCACTTGGTAAGAAGGTAGTCACTTCAGTTCCCTTCTGATGAAAGTGTTTCTTAAGACTTAATATGGAGTCCTCTATGTAAATAAGTTAAGTTAATATTAACCAGTGAAGGGTCTCAGGCGTAGGTCTGAACGGGGGAAATGGATAGCATTGCGAGAATCTCCACCCTTCATATAGTAGAAAAACATGTTTCGTTTTGCTGAGTGATTGAGCCTAAAGAGCTACGAGCCCTCGAAGTTGGTTACAGTATGGCACCATCAGCGCATGCCCACATACATAGGTGCGCGCGCTGATGTATGGGAAGCATGGGAAGTGGAGAAAGGGTCTGCGTCAACCGAATCGGTGGCTCCCGCAGGATACGACGCAGCTTCCCAGGTGATACGTCCGACTTCCATGCAACGTACTATTTTGCATTTTTCATGACTGCTGCCTCCTTTACCAATTTGCTTCCTTTACATCTCCTCGTTTATTTCACTCTAAATTGCCAAATAAGGGTCAGATTCGTGATCAGCACCACAACTAACCACCCCCTGAGAGAAGTTTGGGCGGAAGCAGTGATTATGACCTCGACAGCCCTAGTCATCTGTACTTGCTGTAACCCGTACCTGCTGAAACGTTGTAGTACACAGAGGCTCGATGGGGCCACTGTCTGCCCCCCCCCCCGCTTAAAGAAAGCGCGTTAGCGATGGAGCACGGACACTTTCTGCCGCTCCCTCCCGTAGCTCCTCAGATTTCGTCACTTGTTCAACATCACTTGTTCCCTTGAAACGTGTTACACGAACTTTATTTCACAATACGAGTTCTTCGGTGGAGCTCTAGTTAAGAAGTGATGCATTTTACGTTTACCCATATTTTGACTTTCTCAGAGGGCCAGCTGCGCAAACTCCAGTGACGAAAAAACAGGTTGCAGATATTCCGAGATCTACGATTAACTAGAATTTTGTCGACTTTCAAAAACTGGGAAAACCTGTAAAAATTTCCAATCCGGACCCGAATCCACAATACGTTTCTGAGGTACTTGTTTCTGAGGTACTAGTCACCAACAAGATATTGGTATAGGAAACGGTCGTTTAACAACTACGAGGTTGCACAGTTAAAGATAGGAGGAACGGTGGCTCACCTTCGTATGTTTCCTGCATCCCGCCTCGTCAGATTCGCCTATAGTTTGTTCTCTTTGCACCACAGTTCGCGGATGTCATAGCAGGAATAGCCGCGACTGTAAGCGTAGGGATAGATCTACCTCGGTCTAGCAGTTCGTGGCACTTTGCATCGATTCTGTGGGAGGTCTGAATGCACGCGGGGCTGCTCTTCAAAAACCCAACAGCCATGTTGTCTAAGCGTCGCAAAAAACACTTCTAGGAGACCGAAGAAAACCCCACGAAGGTCTGGATCATGGAGGCAAAGCCAATATTCAAGACGCCGGCGTAAATAGTTAACACTATTTGTTAACTGTCACAATGGGCTCCATTTTACTGGGGCCTGACTTCGGAGATAATTTTGTGTGATGCAGCGTCCATATCGGCCTAGTGCAACAGGCCACAATTCGCTAGTATTGGATTTTTGCTGACGATAATTCCAACACGTAAGCATGTTATGACCTCTGTTGCTTAGTCAACAAACACCCTACACTCACATCCCAATATGCTTCACTTAGATTTGCGATCCGGAACCGGAAGGCAAGCATGGCAAAGATCCCGAACTGAGAGATCTGCACGAAGATGTGGTTGCCTTCGCGACTGGTAGGTACCTCTGTGTTGGTGATCGGGATGGCTCGTCTGAACTTATCGACGAAGTGCTGGATCTTTAGATTTCCTCGTCGATGCGTTGTGACGACAAGTCGTCTCCATTGAAGGATTTCGCGCCCCATTTCGACCGCCGCGCTCGTCTCTGGGCTCTCCTCGTCCCACGGGCTGTTTCTCGGCGCCTCCTGATTTTCAGTGATCTCGTCCTTATCAGCGCGTCCAGCCCCGTTCTTGGGCCTGCAGGCAGTGTAGCGGCTGTGCGCGTCCGGGGGTCCGGGGGCGGTTGGCCTGAGGTATATGTTTCATTCTGCGCGTAGTTTGCGTCGTGGTCTCTCCCTCCGAACTTCTTGCGCGCACTGTTTGGCTTTAATTACCCAAGTTTGAGGTGATCTCCATCGCGTTCGGTCGCAATCTTCTACCTAATTCCGCGTGACAGTGCTTATTCGTCTGATTGAAGTCATTTTCATCTGGTTCATCGGCCGATCTGTATTCAGCTGCCGACAACTGGTCCAGTGCGTGTTCGACATCGAATCGAGGATCACAAGCGACAATCACAGGTTGGAATTTTAACCATTTTCATTAGGTTGAGAGCGCGTTTTTGGTAGTAGGATTTGACTTAGGTGATAGTTCGTGTTTCAGTGAGGCGCGTACTAGTTTCTAGCCTAAGCGACCTAGGTTTAGCTAACTAGCGCGTACAGTTTTCGTTCCTTCATTACCTTTTGTTTTGTTGGATTGTTCCTCGTAGTGAGGATTATTGTTTCCGATGTCGAAGCACGTGCCTTCGTTGAAGGGTCTTGTACGCACGAGGTGCAAGAAACTGGAGTTAATGTTAGCGCGTTTCAAGGAGGACGGATTGGAGACAATAGAAATGGAAGGAGGGAACAGAGCTCCAGGAGATCAGCGAGCGTGCCGAAGCAGGATCCAGGAGGCACTGGGAGCAGTAGAGGAATGCACCTTTAGGATCGACCACCTTCTGGAGCACTATGCGAGCGCGTACGATCAGCACAAGCCAACCGGGAGTGCGACGGACGAGTACGAGGAGTACTCTACGATGGCTGCAGATGTTTTCAGCCAAGCCCTGGATTACACGGTAATCCTGCAAGGTCGATTAAGAACCTTTACGTCGAACACGGGAAGAAGTCAAAGTATGCTGAGCGCTAGTGAGCCAAAGCAACTTACACAGGACTTCGTTCCCCAGACTAAAAGTATCGACCTGCCCACGTTGCCCATTCCAAGTTCCAGTGAAAACGTCTGGAAATGGGACAACTTCTGGATACTGTTTTCTACCAACGTCCACTTGTAGCCCCTACCCGAGATCTTCAAATTCAACTACCTTCTGAACGCATTGAAGGAAGAAGCGCGTGATGCAGTCAAGAGGTTCCAGATCACGAACGAGAACAACCAGAAGGCGATCGAATATCTACAAGCCAAGTATGGCAGCAAAGAGGAGCTTGTACAGCGCTTGATAGCCAAGATGGAGACGGCGACTCTGCGTTCTCCATCCGTCAAGGATCAGCGCGTATTGCTGGAACAGCTCCAAGCCATCATGTCTCAACTGAGAGACAAGGGTGAACATGTGGACAGCCAGTGGCTCATAAACCAGGTTTTGTGCAAATTTCCTAAACACTTACAGAGGGAAGTGTTGAAAAAAACGGGGTCCATGGAGGGACCTATCTTGATGGAAACTCTTCTCGATGCCCTGGATCAGTTCATCGCGGATATGGAAATGATTACGTTGTTCACGTCAAGGAGCACTGTGGCACAGCAACAACAGCCACAGATAGGGAAGTTCAGAAGGAACAGACTTCACGAGAAAGTGTTCCGTGCATGTACTGTGGCGAGGACCACATAGCAGGTGCATGCACAAGATATAGCACAGGAACGGGCCAATTACTTGCGTGAGCACAAACTGTGCTTTATCTGTGCTTCTCCTCATCACGCAACGTTGGACTGTAAGAAACGGCCATGTTTTGTATGTCAGGGTAAACATCACACATCGTGCTGCTTCAAAGCAATAACCGCTCCAGAAACTGCGACACCACAGCAGGGAAAACCAACCGCTCCAGCTAAATTGAATTAGAAGGTGAAATTCGCTAAGAAGGCAAGCCCTACGTTGGCAGCGACTCACCAGCAATCAAGATCAGGATCACATAGATGTGCGTAAACAACAGCAAGAGCATCCAGTAGCTCAACTCCATTCGAGCGAGGGTTACCGAGCACTCGCGAAACCTACTTAACAGTGGGAGAGCTCACGATCATGGACCCCTCTTTGCATGAACTAAGGAAAGTACCGACACTGCTAGATTCAGGTGCCGAGTGCTCCTTCAACGATCACAAGCTGGCAGAGGAGCTATGCCTTCCGACATTGGGCACGACAACTTTGCGCGTAAGAACCTTCGGCTCCGATCGCGTACAGGAATGCATGAGTCGGAAGGTACCTTGGGAGATGTGGGACGATAAAGGCAAGCCGTGGTCATTGGAGCTTCTCACTAACGAAACGCTCACTAGCAGCTTACGAACACCTCCAGTGCTAGATGTCGCGTTCATCAAGTCACAGAACATTAATGTGAACTTGGTGCAATCACAAGCAGCTATCATGCCGTTGATCCTTTTAGGAAGCTATCAATTATGGCAACTCATTCGTCATGATGAGGCTCACATATGCCTTCCTTCCGGATTATACTTGTTGCCCACTCGTTTGGGGCATTTGTTAACAGGACAAGTCCACGCTACTCTCCGACATCCACGAGTGCAGAAGAAGGATGAAGCACGGAGAGCGTGGAATGGGTCGAGGTCGATTGAGACCGACATTAGCGCGTTTTCTATCAAAGATCCAACGGAAGTAAGGGATGAACATGCGCGTTGGCAGCGTTTCTGGACTATGGGACAAGAGGCTGAGGACGATTTCGCGCAGCCTGAAAAGGAGGTCCAAACGGCGATAGATAAGAAAGTACCGGACGAGTTCCGGAGCACAGTCCAGAGGAAAGATGATGGATACTATGTAAGCTTGCCATGGAAAGAAACCTGTAGCGCTTCCGGATAATAGAGCTATCGCGTTACGAAGACTCGACAGTGTATGGAACTCCATTCGGAAGGACACTTTACTTCTGGAAAAATACAACGAGACGTTCGAAGAGCAACAAAGGTTGAACGTCATCGAACGAGTGGATGAAAGAGATGTGGTGGAGGGAACAATACACTTCCTCCCACATCAGGCTGTACTTACGCCGCACAAGAACACGACGAAACTAAGGATATTTTCGGCGCATCGGCCCACTGCAAGGATTGCCCATCGTTAAACGACGCTCTTCACAGACGACCAGTCCTGTTACCAGAAATGTATGGACTTTTTTTTCGATTCCATATCGGTCGCGTCGCGTTGATTTCCGATGTGGAAAAGTCATTCTTGCAAGTACGGCTTCATGAAGTGGACGGAGATGCCACCCGCTGCTTGTGGCTACGTGACCACAAGAAACCTCCAAGTAAGGAGAATTTGCAGGTTTATCGCCTCACGCGCGTAACCTTTGGAGTACTGCCATCGCCGTTTCTACTTGCGGCGACCACATATTATCATTTGGATCAGTACCCAAATGACGTCGAACTCGTAAAGGAGATCAAGGACAACCTTTATGTCGACAATCTTCTCGTGACGGCGGATACACCTGAAGATGGACTTTGCGTGTACTCTAGAACAAAAGAAATCTTCAACGAGTTGAAGATGAACCTTCGGGAATTCGCGCCCAACGATCATCGAGCAGTCATGGAGACTATTCAGGCAGCGGACAGATCGACTGAAGAAGATCCGAAGGTTCTAGGTATTAGATGGAATAGATCAGAGGATCAACCCCACGTAGCCTGCACAATGCCCAGACAATTGGTCGCCAGTAAGCGGTCAGTGGCAAGCGCGATTGCATCCGTGTACGACCCCGTGGATTGGATGTTGCCGCTAGCACATAAGGCAAAAGTCTTCTTGCAATCGCTATGGAGGGACGAACTGGACACACCGCTCCCACCAGAACGCCAACGTGAATGGGAAACCATTTCGTCGGATATGGATGGATTCCTAAAGATAATTCTTGTTGCTTAGGTCATCAAAGACACAATTCATCACTTGTGCGGATGCCAGCAGTGAGGCGTTCGCAGCATGCGCGTATCTATACTTCTCTTCAGAAGCGAATTTGGTCATGGCTAAAGATAGATTGCCTAGCCTGAAGGCAAAGATGACCATAACGAAGTTGGAGCTAAACGCTTTAAGGTTGGCAGTGTAACTGGCGAACTCACGATCAGTGATATCACAGATCTCATGGAGTATTACAATTGAGCGCGTACTCATTCTATCAGACTCCGAGATCGCACTGAATTGGATCAGGACAACGCAGCGTCCAGATGTCGTTCCTTTCGTCAGAAATCGCGTATTTGAAACCCACAGCATTGTCAGATCCCTGGAAGAAAGTGGATATGCCATGCAATTCGGGCACATTTCGTCTCACGAGAACCCGGCGGATTGTGCTACAAGAAGTCTAGACAAATGGCAACTGCTAGACCACTTGTGGTGGACAGGACCAAAGTTTCTTTCCCAACCGGCAGAGGTCTGGGACAGCGCGTATACACCAGTAACTCTGCTAAACGACGAGAGTGGAGCGAGTAGATCCCAAGACGGTGAGAACAATGTTGCGGAGGGACCGCAGAACACCAGGATCTTCGCTCAATCGCCAGCAGCCTACACGGATATCTTCCATGAGATCCGAGGCTCGGATTTAGGTAAGATTCGGAGAGTTGTGGCCTATGTCCTACGTTTCATCAAGCTGCTCGTTGCGCGTGTTAACGAGAGACAAGAACATACCAATAAGGCTGTCTCAACTATTGGGCGAGCTAGCTCCAGCAGATTCTCCTAGTCCGAGCGAAATGGAGTAAGAGCAGCATGCAAGGCCATGGTGAAGCAACACCAACGCTCGTGGATAACACCGACAATTCGAAAGTCATTCCGTCATCTGCAGCCGTACGAAGATGAACAAGGGATTCTTCGTTGTCGTAGCGGTCTAGGAAGAAGTGATTTAGACGAGCAAGCCAAGTTTGATATGATTGTGCTACAGAAAACATGGTTATCCAGGCTTATCATCACAGATTGTCATCGAGAACTCCATACGAACATAGGTCACACGATGTGTCGCGTACGTGAACGGTATTGGATACCGAAATTGCGGGCAGAAGTGACGACGATCATACGTCGCTATATGGAGTGTCAGAAGATGAACAACTTGCCCTACAAGTATCCCGATCAAAGGCATTTACCAGCGCGTAGAGTGACAAGATCGCTTCCGTTCGAGCACATAGGCCTGGACTATTTTGGACCGCTCTCCGTGAAGGGCGAAGCAGGTCCAGAGAAGTGCTACGGATGCATTATCACTTGTCTTGTCACCAGGTTAATACACTTGAAACTTGTGGCGGACGTCTCGACAATAGCATTTTTACACATGTTACGGCGATTCTTCGCGACTTTCGCGTTAGGAAAAGTCATACTCTCAGAGTGGTTGGAAAGAGCGAAGGACGACCCAACCATTGCCAAGGAGATTAGCAGTCGCCAGATCCAGTGGACGTACAACACTCCCTATGCACCGTGGCAAGGAGGCGTATATGAGCTTTTGATCAGATCCGTCAAACTGGCCATGAACAAGACGCTAGGATAGGTCACTCCATTGCGTGAGGATCTCGGAACGCTGGTCGTGGAGATCGAAAGCATGCTGAACACTCGACCACTACTCTACGTCGAGTCGGAGGAAAGTTCAGAGCGCGCACTTCATCCGATAGACTTCCTTCAGAACGAGTTTGAAATGCTTCCTCCAATGCAAACGGGAGATGACCTTATTGAGGGCCAGGATTATCTCAGCCCAGTTGAATGCCTAGCGTCCCAGACGAAGTTGCAAGTGGTACAGGCCATTGACAGTTCCTGCAGGATCACAGAGCAGTTCTGGCAGCAGTGGCAGTCGCAGTACTTGACGTCCTTGAGAGAGAAACATCGGAAGGAAGTTGGACACAGACGACGATCGCGTATGGCTCCGAAGATTGGACAAGTCGTGCTCATCTGTGACGCGTTGCAACCACGCTACATGTGGAAAATAGGACGTATGACGATCTCGTATGCAACAAGGAAGGTGTCGTCAAGAAGACATCTGTAATGTTGCCATCGCGTGGGAAACTTTGGAGGCCAGTAATCATCCTAGTGCCTCTAGAACTTGAGGATACGAACATTGATGTGGACACGGAGTTTACATTTCAGCAGCATCCCGAAAGTTAGCCTATAGTCGAGGAGGGCGAAGTGGATGAAAGCCAACCAGTCGGCACAGAACCTTCACGCTATAATTTTCGTCCAACGAGGAGAGTCGACTACAGGAAGTTGGCGAGCTTAAACGCCGTACCGACCGCTTCGATGACGTGGGTGTCAGTTGACGACCTGATGAAGCAGATACCAGCTGTGGTATCCGACGGCGAGCAAGACCCATGGGACCTAAATCTCCAACCGATCGAAGGATCAGAACCAGAACTTGCTGAGGCGGAGGACGTCGTGCGCGACGAGCAGCAGGAAGACGTCAAGAGCGGTAATCCAGGACCAGAAGTCCGCGGGCAGCAAGAAGACGTCGAGGAGATGGATCCAGGACCGGAAGTGCGCGTATGACAAGGAAATGGACAGGTCGACGAAAAAGAAGCTGAGGTGTTCGAAAGGATCCAGGCAGACGAATTTAGGATTCAGAGAATGAAGAGGCAGTTTGGCACATTTTCGTTCGGGAAGAGCGAATAGAGGTCGCCAGGCATGTTATAGGACCTCGTTTGCGCATTTTACGTCGAAGTGGGCATGCACTACTCGGAGTCGTGCCCAAGGATTACCGACGGAGACGAGCGCGACGACATCATCAGGCATGATGGCGCGTGTTTTCGGTATTTCTGTCTCGGAGGACAGCGGTGCAAGTGTCGGCACAAGAGGTGCTTCGACTGTCAGAGAATCGAGGGAACAGCGTTCGAGGACCTGATTCCCAATGACAAGGGTCATCATGGGACCCTTGGTAACGTTATTCACAAGGAACTAGCGAGTCAAGGTATCCTGGAGCTGGAGGACGACGGACTACGGCTGACGGGCCTATGGAAGTTCTTCAGCGAGCAGTGGGACCGGCAAGGACGGAACCTGAAGGAGCGACATCTACTTCCAAATGACCACGAGAACAAGACGCCCTTTCTACTACCTCAGTCTAATTACACATGTATTACTAAAGATCTTACCCAAGGACGTTGATATTGGCGCGACGTAATCTCGCTGGGGCGCGCCAATAGCAACGTCATTCAATGAGCAACGAATAAAAGTAAACGCTGGAAAATGAACAAAGAGAACAGAGGGAGAGTCGAGGAGTGGAGAGCTAAAATAAGAGGTGCAGCAGGAGAACAAAACGCACTCTATACCTCCGATACTCTCTAGATAAGTACCATTTTGAATTATCGATTTGATATTGAAAGGAAGTAGATCTTGACGATTGGCAATTTGTTGGAAGGAATTTCTCAGCAATCACAGCAACATGGGGCTCCAGGGAAATACCTATTCGCCAACGACAGTAACGCAAAATGTGAGACATTTTATTCCAGTGCACTTTGCTCAGGAACGTTCGGTGTCAATGCGTTCACTGAACCCGACGCTTGGAGAACAGAGTTACTTTGATTAGTTCCTCCTGTCTGTCTTATGTGTTGAAATGGTCTCGCCATCACATATCGGCAGGGTTGTCCGTTACGTACCGCGCAGGCCTCTTTCCCCATTCTTTAAAAAGGCGCTTCTCACTGAGTCGACTTTGTCAAGGACGGAGTTATATTCCCAGTATGGACAACAATATTTCAGGAAGAAGCTCTTCAGGACCATTTAGTTTTCAGTATTTAAAATCCCCTTTCGTTGTCCTGCTGGAAGATTTTAGGGAAAATTCGTGCGTTAGAAACTACATTTTAGTCCCCTGGCTTTGCAATTCCACTGCCTCACATTGTCGAATCGAAGTATCGGAGGCATAAGTGCTATTTTGAATCATAGAGCGATCGATCTTGCTGGGCCGCGCGAACCTAAGTAACAGGGGAGGAGTCATGAGGCTCCTAGCGTGACGAAACCTGGCGGGACCATCCAGATTTTCGGCATCGTCCGTGGAGCGGTCGGCCCTCCCACCCACCCTGTATTAGCTAGCAGGAGTCCTTTGAATAAAGGAGCTTAAAAACCATAATTATAGGTGAGTCAAGAGGTGCAAGAGTGGAAGTGAAAGTGAGCGAAACGCATATTTTCCAGCAGTTGGGTTCCCATAGGGAGCAGCGATGGTGGAAGAAGATGAAAGCGCAGAAGCAGTATATGATCGGCAGAGCCCTGGCTACAGATAGAGCTCGTGGTATCCGGCTACCAAGCTGAACTAAGAAGTTTAAGGACTTCTGAAGAAGCATCAAGGTCTCCAATCTTCCAATTGGTTAGATGAGGAACTACTACGTAGCGCAGTGCTCGGTTAATGGGCGGCAAAAGGCGTTGCCTTTGACATTCGCAGCAATGAACCACTTCTTCGGGCCATTGCCGGAGATAGAACGGAGCATCGAAGATCCATTTTAGAGGCCGAGAAGAGGGCATCCTTCCAGCAGAACACCATGCGAAAGTCAACCAGCAGCGATGCGTAAGACAGTGCTCGAAAGTACGCGTTGCAGTAACCCCAAAATAACACAGGCAGCCGTGGTAACACTACTGTAATTCAAGGCGTTACTAAGAATAAGCAAGGCTATGAGCCGACTGGTTAAAGATCTAGTCATGTAAACAGCATGGGCTTTGGAAAATCTTAATTAGGAAGCCCAAGTCAGTTGAGTGAGGGCACTCACATACCAAACAAGCAGGAGCAAAATTGTAAATGACCTATGTAGATGCAGCAGCGAATCACCTGTTTTTGTTCCAGTTAGCGACTTATGGGCTTCCCCTCACGTACTCGACTTAAAGGGGTAGGCTTAGGCCCTGCTCACAGCTAAGCAAATGGACCACCTTAATCTTACCTCACATTCGTTTAGAGGAGCGGCTGCTTCTCATGCTTTGGACATGGGCTACGACCAAACAATGGTCATGCACGCGGGAAGATGGCGACCGTTTACAGCTTTCAAATGCTATATGAGTCCAAAGCAGCTTAATCTTCCTACTGCTCCTACCCACTTTGTACATCCACATCATAAACTCATTCTAAGCACAGTCTAGTTCCTCTTTGATCTCTTTTTCTTATTAGTGCATATAGTAACACATGCAGTAGGGACTGTTCTACATGTCAATCATATGCTCAGTGTACATCAAAGTCTCAATAGTTAACCACTGTCATGAGATGTTGCAGTTGTTCTTGTCACATAGAGCCCCTCTCAGGTCACCTGCTCTTGTAAGCTGTAAGTATTAGCAATTGGAAATTGATCGCTGTATAAAGTTAATTGTTATGTTAAAGTATAGACCACAGGTTGATGTTGCCTTCAGTGCAGATTTGTTGTCACTTAATAGTTGCATGTATCAACTATCATTCGATGTATCTCGTACACAATCCACCTCAAATACGCACACCGAATCAGGGTCAAGCTTGAGGTTCGGGAATCGAAGGGGGGGGGGGGGGTCGTACTGCGGCCTCGTCTGGAGGGGGGGGGGTCGTACTCTCTCGGTTTTGGCAGAGGACTCTCTCCAAATTCAGGTTTTTAGATGATGTTTGCATCTATTAATAAGTTGTTTTTTCCAGGTGTGACTACGACAATGCGGAGATATACAAGCACTTGCTTTTCCTGGAGTTAAAAAATAGGATTGAATATCAAAAAAAAATTAATGCCGATTACTGTGCAGTGAAAAATAAAGATTTCCTGTCTGCAGATTTATAGTCAATGAGAGATATTCATTTTTTCAGATTTTCCCAGGACGTCATGGACACGGTAGTTTTCTGCCTGATGAGCGACATCTACTTCTAGAGTTGCACTCTAAAAAATTTCAAGTGTTAATTACTGAGGACGACCTAAGTGCTTTCCCTACAAGATTTTTGAAGCGCTCTTCGAGTCGATGACAGAATGGCAACCGAAGGACGGACTTGCTTGAAAAGTAATTTCTCTCCTGCCGGAAACATCATCAGAAGATGAAATCGCACCCTATAAAATTTTAAGCCCGTTGGACAAACAGTGATAAAACTATGTTTCTCTGAAACGATATTCTATATGATCAGACGTCTCAATTTACCGAAAAGATATCGACACACTAATCACATGGAACACGTTACTTTTAGAACCTGCCTTTTAAAGCATAGAAAACACATCTACTAGAGCTTTATGAATTTTCCAGGAGCCCCAAAAAATCTCCGTGTTACGGCAGTTTACATGCGGCTACTGCGTTCTCTGACATGATCAATCGCAATTGAAATATGGATGGACTCCTCGCTGGAAATTTTTTTCTGCCTTCTGAAGGACAGGACGACAGAGAGTGGAATTGTATCATATAAAATTTTAAGTCGTGCTCAACATACAATAAAAACTATGCTTCTCCGCTGCGATGACGATAGGATTAGGATGGATCGTAAGCAAAATTCTCGTTTTTCATGAAAAAAATATTTTTTAGCCGAAGCAGATCACCCATACGGATTAAATCTAGCCACAAGAACCTAGAAGTCATGATCATTGCACAGTGAAAAAATCATGATTTTCTGGATCGAACAGGATGAATCGACCTCAGGTCGACTTTGCACCAACGTCATCGGAGCATGAAACTAAACGTTCACAAAAAGGTTCATAACTCGGTAAGTTTTTCGTATTTTGAAAATTCTTCTTGCCTGTCAAGAAGAAGATAAAACGCTCTTTCTCACAATGTAAAAATCTTTTCCAAAAAAGGAGTCGTCACGCGTGGCTGCTGGTTCGATTTTTGAGCGAAAAAAATTGAAGTGGCTTCACAAAAATATTCATAACTTGACCAAGTCTTCGAAGTTTCAAAATCCCGCTAGCTTTACAGAAACTAGAGGAAGAGCCCTTTCTTGATATGCAAGAATTAATGTCCAAAAATTCGGTCTTCATGCGCGGCAGGGGAGGTTCAGTTTCGGCTCCATGTCGCGAAAATACGTACCGAAAATCGAACCCCCCCCCGCCCCGCATGAAGATCCCTTTCTTGGAAAACGGTTCTTATTTGGTTAGAAAGCATATTTGCTCTATTTTTTGATGTGCAAGCGGGATTTTTGATTTTCGAAAAAATAGCCGAGATATGATCAATTTTCGGAAGTCGCGAACTGAATCCTTCACCGGCGTCATCGGAGTGATTTCACAAAAATATTCATAACTCGACTAATTTTTCGAAATTCAAAAATCCCGCTAGCTTCTTAAAAAGTAGGTGAACAGCGATTCTTTACGGTTACAAACATTTTTAGCAAAAAAGGGACCTTCATGCGGGGCGGGGGGGGTTCGATTTCTGGTCGATTTTTGCCGAAAATCGACCAGAAATCGAACCCCCCGCCCCGCATGAAGATCCCTTTTTTGCTTAATGAGTTTGTAACCGTAAAGAAGCGCTGTTTATCTACTTTTCAAAAAGATAACGGGATTTTTGAATTTTGAAAAATTAGTCGAGGTATAAATAATTTTGTGAGATCACTCCGATGACGACGGCGAAGAGTCGATCCGCGATTCACTCTACTCTTTGGGCAAGAGTAGAGCATCCGCACCCACTCTATGAGTTTTTCAGGTACGTTGTGTTGTCGAAAGGCGTACCATATAAGCTCAGCGGTACGCGGTCGAAGGCCTTCTCCAAGTCGAGAAAGGCTACACGCACCGGCTTCTGATTCTCGCGATGCTTCTCCACCAGGAGGCGGGCGGCGTGTATAGCATCAATGGTCCCACCCCAACCAGACACAAAGCCGCACTGGTTGTCGGAGAGCTTGACGATTTCACGAATTCGACTATCGAGGATTCGCTCGAAGATCTTCATGCTGTGCGAAAGTAAGCGGACGGTAATTGGAGCAGTCTGCAGGACTGCCCTTCTTCTTCCAAATCGGAATCGTCGTACTGTTGTGCCAACACTCCGGTACTTTCTTCTCCCTCACTACCTGGTTGAAGAATTCAGCCAACCACTCAGCAGGATACCACAGCTTCGACTTCCAGACATCGACTGTCAGATCATCCAGCCCTGTCGCCTTAACGGGCTCCATCTTCTTCAGAGCCGCTTCTGTTTCCTCCACGGTGATCTTGTGAACGGGACAGTGAACAGAATACACAGAATTGATGGCCGGATGAGGAAATTCCATAGTGGAAATTTCCTCAATGTAATCATGCCACCGCTTCAGCGCCTTTTTGCGGTCTGTCAGAAGATGGCCATCATTGATGCCAAAGAACTTTTCAATATCCTCGGTTTAGCGATGGCAGATCTTAGCAAGTCGGAACAAATACCGCTCACCATCGCGCGACTCGAGCTTTCGGTAGGCATCACCATAATGAGTTGCTCTCACAACAGCCACGGCTTTCTTTGCAGCCTTCTTCGCCCTCTGATACTCCTGCCTGTTGTCGGCTGTTCTGTCAGCGAAAAACACATGATACAGCGACTTCTTCTCTCAAACCTTCGCTTTTACATCGCCCGTCCACAGGCATGTCTGCTTGTCGACCTTACGTCGTCCAGGCTTCGTAGTGCCGAGTTCCAACCTTGCAGCTTGGCGTATCGCATCGGTTGCTTTCTTCCAAGTTTCATCGACAGTCGTAACTCTCTGTAACCGAACGCGAAAAATTAATGCTACTTCATTCTCTCTCATTCGCCACCACTTGATTCTTGGTGCACCGCATCGCTCGACCTGCTTCGGCCTCGGAGGGGCGATCTTCAAAGTGCAGATCAGCGGCCGATGCTGTGGGCGACCGTTTCATACGGCACGACCTTCGCGTCTGTGACAATACTTCGATCGCGATAATCGATTCGAGGAACGCTTCAAAAAATTTATAAGGAAAGCACTTAAGTCGTCGTCAAAAAGTAATACTCAAATTTTTACATAACACAATTTCGGAGCACAATTTCAGATGCAAACGTCGCTACTTCAGGTAGAAGAATGTTCCGTGTCCATGGTGTCCTGAAAAAAACTCCATAAATTGAACAGTGATGATTGGAAACTGCTACCAGAAGATCTTTATTTTGAAGTGTCGAAAATAGCGTTCAAAATTTTAAAGAATTTTATTGTGTTTTGAAAACATTATTGATCAGGGAACTCGTTTCATTGTCGTCTTCAGTGCCGAAGCCGCACCTGAAAAGAAGAATCTATTAAAGAGTTCAAACTACACAAGAAACCTTGAAAAAATCAAGAAATACAAGAAATTGAACAGTGGAAGAGAGAGGGAGGGGGTCGTACAAATTCCGCTTCTGAGGGGGGGTCGTAAATTTCCAGCAAAAATCGAACCCCACGCTTGACCCTGCACCGAACAAACCGTACTTGTTATACAATTAAGTGATGCGTTTCCGTTTCTGCCTCATAGAGGCCAGTGAGAAGGCATTTGTATTGAACGATTAGTTGCGTTAAAATTCCTGCTTCCAACCTTCAGGATAGTTAACCGCGAGAAATTGTTTACACGTTTTGGAGGTCTAGAGCATGGAGTAATTTATTTGAGGCTTATAAGGCTTAAGTAACTTGTTCAAAATTTTCTGAGCATGCCCCTTCACCGCTGGAGGTCCCCCCTTTGTCCAGTCAGCCTAAAAGTGGACGTATCGGCCGGCGGTCGGTCCGGAGTAATGGCGAAGAGAACATCGAGCGTTGAAGTGCCAAATTACACTCGCGGGCGTGTTTGGAGCGCAATAACACTGTCAATTTTGAATCCTTCCTGATAAAGCTTGTTGGTTTTGTAGTCATCAAGCAGTTTTAGTGGGCACTAAAGGACAGCGATGTAGCTTAAGAATGGACAAAGTTGCAGTGGTGCGAATATGCAGGTTAGGCTTGCGTGACAGGATTTTTTCCGATTTCTGTCGGCCACTGCGGTAAGACGCGGAGAGCGTTAAAGTCACCAACGACAACTTTGTAGTAGCTCTTCTCGTCGTTGACAGCCCTTTCGAACAGCTTGTAGAATTCCTCCTTTTCTTTATCTGTGGCCGCAGATGTTGGAGCATATCCATTTATGATGGAGATGGTTCCTTGATCTTTGGTTTCCAGACGAAGAACAGCTACTCGCGGACTGATGATTTTGTAAGAGTCTACTAGGTGGTGCACTGTCGAATTGACGAGAAATCCAACTCCGCCAATATTCTTTCTGTCCACCTTTGCTCCGATAATGAGAAGCTCGTTGTGGTCGGTCCTTCTTATGGTTTTCGTTCTGCCTTTCGTTTCCTGCAGGGCGATAACGTCGCATTTGATGTTGCGGCTTCTGTAAAGCAGTGTCCGAAGATCCTGCTCAGATGCGATCGAACGACAGTTATAAGTGCAGACGAATAGGCAGTTTCCGTGTCGTGGTGGGAGGGAGTTCTCGGTAGTCCAATTCCAATGACGTCCTGATAGTTTAACTCCGAGATTAGATGGCCCCTCGCCGGAAGTGGATGCAACCGGCGTCGTAGAAGTCCACCTCCGGCGCGCGGAGGACTGGGGCACGTGTTTAGTTGTTTCAGCCATGACGGTGGTCTGGTTACTCACATGTTCCTGGCCAGGAATACATGAGAGCCGCCCATTGACGACAAAGCATCGTGTACTGCGTGACCATTTGTGCCGTTAGCCATCACTAAGTGATGTTCATCCCTTCACCGCGGTGAGGTGGCACATGAAGGGGACCACCGACGATGGGCCTGGGAAAGCCCAAATGGAGAAATACGTTCGGAGATCGACCATGTCCTTACAAACAGACGCTGGAGTCTGTTCGACGTCTCCGTGATGCCTTCATTTGACACCGGCTCGGATCACCGTCTTGTCCATGCGAAGCTGACTCTCAAAAAGAGGATGTTTAAGCGCGACACTCATAAACCGGCACCGGTGAGGATCCCCACATTCAAGTCTGAGGAGTTGGAATATGCAATAAAGTCGTATGACTAGAATCTTCTTGAAGATCCATCGGAAGACTACGACCTTCTCTCCAAAGGACTGTTGAAATGTGCTAGCAGCTCTCGCGAAACCACATCACCGTCTGCTTCAAGACTCAACACACATGCGATTAAGCTCTTGGAGCAAAGAAGACCTGTCAAACTGGATCCTAATGCTTCCCATCTGGAAAAAGTCACTATCTCGAAGGCCTGTCGAATTGCAGTAAAAGAGTCCATTCAAGCCTACAGAAGACTGAAGCTGTTAGAAGCCGCTGGGAAAGGTTCAAGCATAAAACGCTGCAAACGAGATCTCTGCGACCAGAAGGCAATAATGTCAGCCCTTGTGGATAAGGATGGAACAACGCAAACGTCTCGAAGAGCGATGGAGGCCATCGTTAAAGAATTCTACACAGATCTGTTCCATTCTTCCATCACTGTCCCGAAATGCTTGATGCCACCAACTGAGGAAGTACTTCCCATTCTGGAATCAGAAGTCGCTCATGCCATCAGAAGGATGAAGCCGGGCACTGCTCCCGGACCGGACGGCATTTCTGCTGATCTCCTTCGTGCGGATGGCAGTGCCCTCTGCTCACTTCTTGCCAAGCACTTCAACCACTACCTTCGACTTGGTAGGATTCCGAACTCATGGAAGGAGTCGAAAACAGCTCTAATCTCCAAAAAAGGTCAGCAGGAGAATATTAACAACTATCGACCCATCAGTCTTCTCTCGGTTGTCTACAAGATCTTCACCAAGATACTGCTCAATCGTATGGAGCGTTGCTTGGATGAGTATCAGCCAGTGGAGCAAGCAGGGTTTCGCAGGGATTTCTCCTGCATGGACCATATTCAGACTGTCTCACAGCTCATCGAGAGGAGCCGCGAATACCACCTCCCACTTGTCCTTTTCTTCGTGGATTATCGGAAAGCGTTCGACTCTGTGGAAATCAACGCCATTCTGAACGCACTTGTGCACGCTGGTATACCATCGCCCTACATCCGACATCTCGACGAATGCTTCTCGAACACATCTACCATCATCCAGTTGTTCGATCGACAGCTTAAGATTCCTATCGGGAAAGGAGTACGGCAGGGAGACACGATTTCTCATAAGCTATTCACAGCGGCCCTCCACGATGCCATGGACTTGAATTAGGACGATAAAGGCTACCTTGTCGACGGAAAACGGATCAGCAACCTTCGCTTCGCCGACGGTATTGTTCTCATGTCTACCATCACGGCAGAAGTGCTGAACGAGCTCAATGTGGCAGGTATGAAGATTGGATTGGACATTAATATATCCAAAACGCAGTTTATGGTCAACCAGTGGTGTGACACGGGACTCGCAAGGTTAAGTGGAGTCGCTCTACAACAGGTCGACTCTTACGTCTATCTGGGAAGAGACCTGAACATGGATAACGACCTCGCTACTGAAATCGCCCACAGGAGACGCGCAGCATGGGCAGCCTTCAGTTCGATTCGCGAAGTCACCGATCAGGTCAAGGATCCCGGCCTCAGGGCCTCGATATTCAACGCCTCTGTACTGCCTGCGATGTGTTTCGCGACGGAAACCTGGCCCGACAACGAGACAATCGCCAGAGCAATGCAAACTACGCATCGTGCACTGGAGAGATGTCTTCTGAGGACAAGCCTTCTACAGCAATGGCAAGAAGGCCTACGAAGCTCGGAGCTACGGGAGAAGTCGCAATTAGCAGACCCGATGCAGTACATAAACAAGTCCAAATATCGTTGGGCCGGACACCTGCTTCGACGAAAGGACGACAGATGGAGTCGCCGTGTCACAGAATGGCTTCCGAGAGACCATAAGAGACCACTGGGACGACCGCCAACGCGATGGGCAGACTCATTCTCAAGATCTTTCAGAGAGCGGAGTCTACCTCACTAGATGCAAGCAGCCAGAGATCGAGCGGTACGGAAGAGTTATGGTCCCCGCTGAGAAGACCTCCAGCCGACAAAAGGACCATCAAAGTATCAAAGTAAGTAAGTAAATTAAAACTGAAATTTTTCAAACTGGGAACTGTACTATAAATGGCCTCTGAACGAATTATTTCTCAAGCTCTCATTTTCTTCTCAAGACACTCAAGAAGGCGTTTATGCCGAAACGTCGGCCGAGTGGCAAAAATAATTGCACAGTCTTGATTTCATGGGTTGACGGTCTTCATACTCTTTCTCTACGGTAAGCGTAGCTTTGATCGACGTAGAGGTGATCGTGAGGTATTTCACGGTGACCTATTGAGGTGCTGTTTGGGAAGCACAGCATTGGATTCCGGGTGAAAACCCGAAGCACTTAGGTGGGGCTAAAAAGAAAGATCGTTGCATGGAACTCCTTCCTTCATCGTGAAAAGAAATAAATTGCAAAAGATTTGAAGCTTCAATTGGAGCTATATCAATCATGGTATACAGCAATTTCTGGGTCTTTCAATAGAGGTAGACCTGCTTTTCTGAGGTGAGGCTTCAACTCGGCACGAGCGATGGACAGCATTGCGGACTTGCAGGAGAGGTGTCGAGAATCTAATGGAGTACATTGTTAATTGGGGCCTTTCCGTTTTCGTCAATTCATTGCGCACTTTCTCTAATTGTTTTCAATACTCTTCAGAAGAGATTGATGCGCACCACATACAGTTGGATGGCATGAAAACAATGCAATGTAGATGCCAAGCATAGCCCCTTTCTGTGACAAAACATGAAAATTGTTCTTTATTGATGGCTGAGTTGCTCGAGATGGTTTCCACTTACCTTATCTCCATTCAAGCTCAATCCATCCGGAATGGTGTTTCAACGCAGAGCTGAACCATAGGTGATCATCAGGGTTTGCTTGTTGTCATGACTGTTCAACGACTGTCATAGTCGAGTGATTCCCATTTCAAAATTGACCGACGATGGCTAGCCAGCTCTGCGGCAGAGCTCCAGCGGTGGCTTGGAGGCCGTGCACTGACCAACTTACTCGTATTATGCCTACCTCAAGCGGTTAAAGATAAGGATTCCAAGTAAATATCGGTAATCCTGATAAAGATGTGTTAAACGCTGACAATGTGCAGATGCAGCGATGGACAGACGAACAAAGCTAAGACCGACGGAGCCTCTTCTTTTATGTAAAATAGCATCACGGGCAGGGTGTTGATCAAGCGAAGCAATATTTGTAGGTTACATTCTGAAAAGGCATCGCGATTTTCCAAACTGTACTTGCCAGGATGGCCTAACAGCGTCATCTAGAATCACCATCTGTGCTAATCACAGCAGGGTGGATCCGAGCTCAGTTCTCTAACACGAAAACGAATCGCAGAGAAGGGCAGTGAAGGGCCTCCAGATCTCCACCGTCTGGCGGTGCTTTCAGCCTTTCCTGGAGAGTACCACGCACGCAGGAAACAGTTGGAAGTCATATATCGCAAAATTCGCAGTGCAGCGTAATTCAGTGTGCCGCGAACCAACCTCTTCCGTGGAGGAATGAAAGCTAGGTTAGAATTAGGGTATGCTAGCACATTGTTGTCAAAAAGCACTCTGCATTGATGAAAACGGGAGGACCCCACCTAACGATGCACAAACACCAACTCCTGCAAACACCTTGGTAGCTCTCCTACAGGTCCGCAACGCAGTTCAATCGCTGACGCTGAGCTGGTGAGTATCGCATTACAACGAACACATCCGCCATTTTGAGCTACTCAGAGGTCCGCAGGAAATTTGGAATCCGCTACGGTGCTCCACAAAGAGTGCACTACTACCGTCGTTAGTTCATTTTGGGAAACAACGCGGATACTTCATTCACCTTCCTCAATGAGGATCCTTTCACAAAACGGGTTTCGTTGAACAGCAATATCAGTAGAGGGCAGCTAACGCCAGTCTGCGATGTGTGATTGAAGTTGTCATTCGTGTGCCTTTTCAAAGAAAGGACCGCTAGGACAATAGCTGCCCTTTTGAACTGCATAACGAAACTATATACCCGGTACCTCTTCTTTCGAAGTTGACAGATGTCTTATTTCGCCACAGGAATTCCTTCTTTCATTTGGATAACTTCCTGAGGAACGGTAGGTTAGCAGTGTTCTTTACTCGCTATTCTTCAGCACCTTTTTAAATAATTTTTTTGCTTCATATCAATACTATGGCAGTAGGCAAAGATTGTCATAAACAGCAATAAGTTGACGGAATTTTGACGAAACATTGCAGTATAGGTCGATTCCTTCCTCTCTAAACACTTCTGTGCTGTCTTCTCACAAAATACTCTTCAGCACAATTTAGAGATCATGTTGCAGGTTAGGCAGCCTAATCAAAGAGAATGAAATAGCAAGCGAAAAGCAACATTGGTCCGACGGCACAGTGTGAGCTCTGCTCAGATTTTTCTTTAAAATCCACTTACAGCGACGCGAAGAGAACGCGCCTTCTGGTTATGAGAAACTCTGGACGGGGCGTCACCGCATGAGAAGCTTTTCTCGAGTTCCTTCTTAGATTCTGCCTGATGTGCAACTTCTTGCCAAGATTGTCTCGTATTCCCTGAAGGCACTTTACATTATTTTTTGGATTTTTCGTCTCAGTATAGCGTTCTCACATTTCTAGTGTCGTAGTCTGATTAAATTGCTTCAGATTATTGCTTCAAGCTGATTTCCACGATGGCGATTCAAAAGTAGAAAGAAAGAACGATACTTTTTGGTCTCGCGACCTTTTTAACTTTGACTCAACTTGAACGAGCACCCCCACCTTGAACCAACCTCAAAGAACGGTGGCCTCCATCTTTCAGAATTTGGTGATGCTTCTCAATCATTTCTAAACGAAAAATCAAGATGTGTTGCGTTGTTGCGCTGTTGGGTTGAGCAGTACACTTGCATTTTTCTGGAAGTTTGGGCCATTTTTGTAATGTTTTGCATTCTTCGAATTGGCATCTGGCAATGCGGTGCGAAAGCATGAATACCAGTGAGAAGAAACGCTATCATCGTGCACACTGCTGCTTTTTCATTCCAGCACTCCATAAACATATGTAGTGAAACGATAATCTCTTCGTGCACACCCTATAGCGTTTCTGGGTCTTTGATAACGCATTTCCTCTTACTGAAGTGTTATGGTTGTCTGCCACTTTTATTTGTAGCAACTAAATGTGGTTTCCAATTGTAGCAGACAACGAGTGCAATTTAAACAAAAATGTCTTGAATAGCGAAAAATATTTCTCCTGCATTGCTACCACACGATTCTTGATTCTGTTCGTACTCCATCCTATACCTTTCTATCGTATTTCCTCCTTCTCTCTGTATAAAACTCCGATTTTATTCCCGACCAAAAAACTGTTAGAAGAAACTCCAAGTGGTGACCGTTTTCTTTGCTTGAACGTCCTTAACTTTATACTTTATTAAGACTTCCTTCTCTATTGGGATATAAATGATAGTAATTTTGACAAAAACGATTGCAGCTTGGTTTATCGAGACTAGTTCATGTTGTTTCCCTAATTAATGCTCCTCCCGTGCAATCAACAAAATAGTTTCCATCAACATCGACTACCCTCTGCCAAAGTTCCACAAGACTTCGAATTCCTCTGGCGTAGAAATCCGGCGACGTGATGGCGAAAAAAGCTCCGAGTTCATTTTTGAGGTGGTCACGATCTTCATAACGCTTCCCTTCCATATGATGCTGAAGTGATTGAAAAAGGTGGTAGTCGCTTGGGGCCAGATCTGGGCTGTACGGTGGATGCGGCAGAATTTCCCATCCGAGTTCCAGAATTTTCTGAGCAGTCGTCCTCGCGATGTGTGGACGCGCGTTATCGTGCAGCAAGCGAACTTTGTCAAGCCTGGGCTGTTCCTTGCGCATCTTGTCGGCACTCTGCAGTTGGGTAGCGTAGACCTCAGCACTGAGGGTCGTGCTGTCAGGCAGCAGCTCGAAGTGGTAGATCCCATAAACTCCCCACCAGACGCCCAGCATGACCTTCCTCGCATGAATTTCACCTTCTACGAAAGATTTCGGCACTCCATCGCGTTGGCACCACGCACGTTTACGAGCGTGGTCGACGTAGAGGATTCATTTCCGTCTCCTGTGACGATGGTGTCCAGCCAGTTGAAGGTGTGACTTCGGAGAGCAGCTGAGTGCATATGTCCAGACGTCTTCGCCGGTTGTCGTCGATCAGTTCGTGTGGGAGCCACTGACCGAGCTTTTTAACCATTCCAAGAGATCGCAGTCCATTGTCCACGGTGGATCGGGAACTGCCAAGAGCAGCAGCAAAATAACGCACACCTTCATATGGATGCTGCTCCGCCAATTTCCTCAGTTCATCCAAAGACATCGGTGTCGGTCGACCAGAGCGAGGCTCACCTTCGAAGCTCCTGTTCCCGCTTGTGAAGCGTTCGAACCAGCAATACACAGACCGTACACAAGGGGCTTCAGAGCCGAATACATGACACAAGTTTCGATAGGCTTCTGCAGCGGAGTGTCCAGATTCAAACTCGCAAAAGAGTACGTATCTAATATGGGAAGAGAGTTCGGCCATCGTACAGTGAAATAGACAAGGAAGACGGAGCTGTATATTTATGGAGATACAACAGGATAGTGTCTTTGTATAGCACTTATGTTGGAATCTTCAGAATATTCTAGAAAAAAATCTAGAATGTTGCGAAGTTTTCTGCAGATACTTTCTGGACACCCTAATAGTAATTGAATACCAACACGGCACCTTTGTGGTACCACACTACTATGTTTCTTTTCGTTTATGCTCATTATTGATGCACAAAACAGCAGCATGGCATAGCTACTTGCTGCAACATTAATAATCAAGTGGCCAGCATTCAAAACTGCATCATCCTCAAGGAGCGCTATACACAGTGGCTCAGAAAAACCTTGTCACTGCTAGAATGATGAGTCCGTTTAGATGGGGCAAGGCTCTGTAAAACTGCTCAAGATCGAAAGTAATACCAATGCCATGTCTATCAGAAAGCACTAGGAGATGTAAAACCTATGTCCGCTGAAACGCTAGGGTAACTGATATTCACATGATGCATTGCAGTGTAAATGTGCGAGCCTAGGAGCTTGCGCGCGATTTGAGTTGAAGATTCATTCTTCACATCGGTTTTGACTACCTGCTATACCACACAGAATACTGGAGCAGAGCAAAAGTTTTGAAGTCTAGAAGATACTACAATACCGCCCGCGTTGCACGGTTAAAGAGACGCGTTGCGACGGATTATTGCGTGCAGCTTTCGCAGATGACATCAAAATCTACGAACAGTTAACCACTGAGGCCGACCATGATAGACTGCTAAATGCTATTGATCTTGTTACTGAATCCTCACGTAATTGGTATTTTCCATTTCTGCGAAAAGTCTGAAATGCTCCACCTTGGTATTAACAATCCCACGTTCACATACAACGTTGGCCTTTCAACGATAAGCAGCGTTGATCAGAGGGAGATTAGGCTCTTGGTTACCGAGAACCTCAGCTTCAACAGTCATTCTGAACAGGTCGCGGCAAGAGCGAATAGTAGTCACAAAATATTCTGTTCTTCAACTACAAAGGGTGGTGGTGTGCTTCTTCAAACCTACAAATCATGTGTCAAACCGCTGCATGAACACCACTACATGAATCAACCCATACAAATATAAAGTGTTTTAAAAGCTCGGAAAGTCCAGAATGGTTTATGGGAGCCTATGATCAGGGTAATGGGTACGACTGCATCTTAGCTGCCAACGAAAGGAATCTTAACTTCTGCCTCCGGCGGCTGGTTAGAAGCAGGCAAAATTTCGACCTACTTTTGTTCCAGGGCTATAGCTCACGGTCGAACAGGCCTTCACACAAACACGTCGAAAATTGCCATGAGTATGGCCCGAGAAAAAACGGGCTGCGCTTTTTATTAACACGGAGTACCTCCTACGTACCTACGTCTCAGCAGAAAATGAGCAATTTCAGTGAGCATTAATGCGTTCTAGGAAGTACAGTACCGAACGCGTCTTTTGAATAGACGCCCCAAAAAACCGCCGTTTTCCGGTTTTTGCGCCTTTTGCATATAACTCTCCTTAAAGTCACCTGTTTGGAAAATCAAGGGTATATTTGAGCTCAGAACCCGTGCTCTATCGTTTTGTATACATAGTTAAGATGGAGCCATGAAAATTGTTCGAAATTGAAAACTTGAGTTCCATTGCCAAGGGCGACCGTGGACGGATTGTTCGTCGCAAACCGTCGCATACTCATATCTTCTCCAGTTTTAGGTTTTTTGAGAGACGGTTGGCACCGTTCGATTCGCCTCCTCGAGATCTACAGAAATTTATACAAAGTTTCACTACAGCACCGCAATTTCGCCATGGGTGGCCAAAAATTACAGGCTTCTCGCGATTGGAGCAGCTTATTTCCCAGGGCACGTATGTTTTTGGAGGACCTCAGCGTGGCGTTGCCAGTGGTCTGTCATACCAGGAATGCTCCGAGAGTGCGCCGTGCACAATGCATGTAAGATTGAGTCACTCGAGCGAGCGAACGCGTGTTCGTTCCGCTTCTATCTTCCCTTAATGGAAGATGTAAAGCCTGCAAGACGATTTCGAACCGTTTAGAGAATTATATCAGAAATTCCCAAGCGCCCTACTTAGGCATTGTTCTAAGGCTGTCCCGCTACCCTTTATAGTGCGCCGTGCACGTTGAATATAGGATCGAATCTATCAATTCGATAGGTGAACGCATGTTCACTGCGCTTCTACCTCCCCTTTTCCTTTTAAGAGCTGAAACACTGGGATTTGAGTGGCAACAAATTTGCCTATGTGTTTAAAACAACTTTGGCAGCCTATATATGAGTGAGAAGAAGTTTATTATCTCAACTTTAGCTTCACGTGAGCACAACAATGGTTCGCGCAAGCGTCTTCGAAGCACTCTTACTCTAACGAGTTAAAGTACCTCTATCTGGAAGTTGTCCATTTTGGAGACAGGTCACTGCGCCAGTAAACAGCCTAAGTTTGTACGTTTAACTTTAAAATTCGAGAAATTATTTTTACTTATTGAAAATTCTAGAAATTGTTCTTCTTCTTCTTCTTCTTCTTCAGCGTTTGTCCCGCTTCATGACGGGGTCCGCTTTTCTGGTGCCATGTCGCCATCTTTCCCGATCCCGTGCTAGATCAGGGTGGACACCAGCTACTTTAAGGTCCTTGTGTAACGTATCAGCCCAGCGCTGCTTCGGGCGCCCTCTAGGCCGTTTTCCAGACACTACGAAGTTAAGGCCTATCTTACGGACGCTGTCTTCCTTTCCACGCAGAACGTGGCCGTACCATCGTAAGCGAGCTTCACGCATCTTGTCCGCTATCGGCGCGACACCGAACTTCTGCCGGATAGCCTCGTTTCGGATGCGGTCCAGGCGCGTGACTCCAGCCATCCAGCGCAGCATTTTCGTTTCCATTACGCTGAGGCGACTTTCCGTTTCCTTTGTCGCAGGCCAACACTCAGCTCCGTACATCGCTACCGGCCGGACGACGGTTTTGTAGATCTTCGACTTTAAGCGCTCTGGCATCTTCTTGTCGCAGAGTACTCCAGTCAACGAGCGCCACTTCGACCAAGCTGCACTCACGCGTGAGTTCACTTCAACCATCAGACTGCCATCAGAGGCTATTGCTGATCCCAGGTATTTAAACACCGAAGTGCGTGCAAGCTCAGTACCGTTAATCTTAATGGAGCCGGACTCATTTACGTCAGTCGTGAAATACTCGGTCTTCTATTCTAGAAAATAGAAAATTCTAGAAATTGTTATTACTTATTTGTTATTCGACCACTTGTTTGTTACGTAGAGGAGCATGGCTTTCTCTGCTACCACGGCACGCTCTGTGGGCAATGCATATAGACTCTGCAGAATCAATTGAGAGCGGCAACAAACTGCAGAGTGAGCTTACCTTGACGAAAACAGCTTACCTAACCTTGTCTAACCAGGGAACGGCCTCAGCAAATGTCTGAACGGTGGAAATAGATAGTGCTGCGAGAATCTCCCAAAAATTCCTACATATGGGAGTCCTTGAACTCAAAGAGCTATGAGCCCTAGAAATTGGGTAAAGGATTGCACAGTCAGTGCGTGCCCACGTGTATGGGACGTAGATCAAAACCTCTGCAGCAAACGAATCGGTGGCACAGCAGGGGACGCTGCTTCACAGGTTCTACCTCAGATGTTCATCTCCCGTGCTATGCACAACTTTCGCATTTTTTCATGACCGCTGCCTTCTTACCAATTTGCTTCCTGCACATCTCGTACACATTTATTTTACTCTAAATTGTGAAATAACGGAGAGATTCGTGACCAGCACCCCGAATGACCCTCTTGTCGAAGTTTGGAAGAAACCTTCGAACTCTCCTCGATCTCTAGAGTCGTGAAAGTGCAATAGTGTCTTATTGGCGGTTTAAATCAGCTTAATCAGGACACTCTTTAACATCTGCTAAAAAAATAGAAAAGTAACTCGCTTAGTCTGAACTCTACGATCTGACGCTTCGACAGAAAGGAGTGCGAAACTTTTGTGGAGGAACGAGTTCACGAAGCTCGCTCCTCTTTCAGTTTTCGGTAACGTCGAAACTCTGGGGTTGGTGATTAAAGATCTTACATAGAAACGATTGGAAACAGTTTATTTATTTACTCAACGCACTCTATTAATGTATTCTTTGGTGCGCTGAAATGCTGACAACAAGTCCTCCCGTGATTTCAAGGAAGGTAAGGCATAAGCGAAACGAATTCAAGCAAAAAAGCACATACAAAGAAGCAATCATAGCAATTTGAGTTTTGTTTTTAGGAGCAACTGTTATTTCCGCGAGAAAAACAATTATTGAATGTTGTGGGACAACTTGCAGCTTGCATCTGTTGCATGAATGAAGTTCCGTTTCTGAAAAGGGAATTTTGCAATTATTAGAAGCCAAAATCCTTAGCTTATACAACAAACAAAAAAGATTTTAATACCAATTTTACTCTAATACTTGCCTGTTATCTATTTTTCTGTTGTTCCAAGATTCCCTAATTGTTCGTCACGCTGGATTAAAAATTCGTTATTATTTCTTCGTTAAAGCAAATTCCTTCCTCTATAGACAAAGCGGACAGGGTACCGCTTAGTGCGATGAAGCTTGCGTCATTCGTCTAGCACAAGCACGTCGATACTTCCGTTAAGCAATTCTATCGAAACGCTTTTCAAACAGGAACGAATGAATGGATTGAGAAAATCTACAAAATATTCATTATATGTGCTGATGGATTGCTTTACAGATGGTTGAAACGTCGCGTATTCTAGTCGGTCTATTCCTACTCCTCGAGTCGTCCGCAATTCTTGCGCTGAATGTGTTTGTGTTAACATGCATAATAAAAAGTAAGTTTGTTCTTGAAGCATTCGAAGCAGAGATGGTGCCTATTTTTCAGACCATTTCTTATAAGTAGGATATTAAAGCATCAGAATTCACTGTGAAATACTCTACTATTATAGTTACCAGCTCGCTTAAATCTAAAAATCGAAGGTATTCGAATTCAACTTCAGTGCATGCCTAAACTACATTGAACTATAGTTAGAAAATTCTGTACCATGATAATGAGCTCCTATTATATTATTACCAGACGTTCAGCGGCCTACTGGCCGCCAAACGTCTGGTTGGGGCTTTGCTCCCGAACCCGGAGAATAGAACACCCCGACCGTCTTCTTGTCCTCTTTAGGCTTTCTTTCATTCATTAGAGTAAAAAAACTGGTTTTGCTATATAGAATAGTTTAGCTGGATACGGTAGTGCAGAATCTTCAAAACTGTTCCTATGGGGCCTATCCACTCTCTATCGCACGTACGCGATTCATTCTCTGAAGTGCTCGTTCTATACATGGCGAGGAACAGATAGAGAGCCTTAATCCGAAGTGCTTATTCTGCGGAAACACATTAAATCAATTGGTATTGGTAGACCGCTCAATACGGTTCACAGTCCGACGGGAACAACATTACTCCGATTCCCTTACTCGTTCTCCCCCTTCACCGCTCCCCATTACTGGTCCTCTCCTCACCGGTCCCCCCCCCCCTTCACCTGGTCCCTTCACTGGTGAACCCTTTACAGGTAACCCCTTCACTGGACCCCTCCCCTCCTTCACCGGTCCCCATTATGGTCCCTTCCTCACCGGTCCCCCTTCACCTGGTCCCTCCTTTATTGGTCAACCCTTTACCAGTCCCCTTGCTGGACCCCCATCCTTCACCGGTCTCCCATTACTGGTCCTACCTTCACTGGTAACACGCCGTGTGAATCCGGAACTCCTGGCGCGATATCGTTCACATGTCGTCCGAATCTGGAAGGCCTTTCGCGACATCGGTGACATTTCTTCTGAACCCAGGCACCTGATGAGCGACGTCGATGACGTGTGTTCTCAAGCCGGACGTGCTTTGCGCGACATCGTTGACACGTCGTGTGAATCCGGAACCCCTGGCGCGACATAGGTGACACGTCGTCTGAACCCGGACAGGCCTTTCGCGACATTGGTGACACCTCTTCTGAACCCAGGCACTTGATGAACGACGTCGGTGACACCTCTTCTATACTCCGACGCTCGCTTTCACGACGTCGATGACACATGTTGGAACTCGAACGCCTTTTGCGCGACGTCGACGACACGTTTTCTGACCCCTCTTAACATTACGCCGGTGACACCTCGCCTGAATCCGGATGGCTACTACTCGACGTTTACGAAGGGCCAAATGGACAGCGGACGGACAGACGGACGGACAGACGGAAGGACAGACACAACCGCTTACTCTTATATATATATATATATATATATATATATATATATATATATATATATATATATATATATATATATATATATATATATATATGGTGGCGATGTCCGTTCCTCCACGTGATGCCACTGGAAACTGCTAATCGAATGCAGGCGACAGGCCCTAGTCACAGGCCGGCCTACGAACATTCTGTGTCACATCATATGGTTGATGACGTTACAGAGTTCTCGAGATAATGCTACGGCGTCCGCGGGAGCCGACGCGCACTCGCAAAGCCGGCGAGTGTGAGAAGTATGCGAGGGTCCCTGATGCGAGGACGGCATCAGGGGCAACTGAGCTAGTCCGAAAGTCCCGCAACGTAGGCAAGACCCGCGTAGCAACTTTGAATGTGGGTACGTTGACGGGCCGCTCGTGCGAGTTGGTAGAAGCACTGGAGCGAAGAAAGATAGATTTCTGTGCGGTGCAGGAGACGAGGTGGTCCTGCTGCAAGTCGAGGGACATTGGCCGCGGCTTCAAGGCCGTTCTGCGCGGCAGTCCCAGGACCACCAGTGGTGTCGGTATGATCGTCTCCGAGCGCTTCCGTGACGCGATTGCAAGCGTAGAACGTTTCGATGACCGCTTGATGAAGATTGTGGTCGCCGTAGAAGAGCAACGATGTCATTTCTTTTCCGCGTATGCTCCGCAGACAGGTTGCTCCGAGCAAACCAAGGACGAGTTCTGGTCCCTGCTTGATGAGAAGACAGCGGAAGTGCCGTCAGAAGATATGGTTGTTGTGGCAGGTGACCTTAATGGTCACGTCGGAGCAGCAAAAGACGGTTACACCTGTCATGGTGGTTTTGGCTATGGGTCACGCAACGCCGATGGTGAGCGTATACTTGAGTATGCAGACTCACATGACCTCACCATCGTGAATACCAAATTTCGAAAGCGTGACTCCCACCTCATCTCGTTTTATAGCGGGAACGCCAAAACGCAGATTGACTATGTCCTTGTTAGGCGTCGTGACCAAGGCCTTGTCACAGACGCGAAGACCGTGCCGTATGAGACGGTTGCCACGCAACACCGTCCACTGATCTGCTCGCTGAAGATCACACCTCCGAGGTGTAAACGTGTCGAGCGGTGCGGGACGGCTAGAATTAAATGGTGGCGATTGAAGGAGAAGGAAGCAGCTGTTATCTCTCGCATTCGGTTGCCGACGGTAACAACTGTCGACGAAACCTGGAAAGAGGCTACCGATGCGATAACCCAGGCTGCACGCCTCGAACTCGGCACAACGAAGCCTGGACGGCGTTGGGTCGACAAGCAGGCTTGGCTGTGGACTGACGATGTCAGAGAGAAGGTCAAGGAAAAGAAGCGGCTGTATCTCGTATTTATCGGTGACAAAACAGTCTGTAATTGGCGGAATTATCGAGAAGCGAGGAAAGCGGCAAAGAAGGCAGTGGCTGCTGCTAAAGCCGCATACTATGCTGAAGTCAGCGAAAAACTGGAAACGCGCGATGGTGAGCGTTATATTTACCGACTCGCCAAGGCTCGCTGTCGCCAAGTAGAAGACATCGAAAAGTTCTTTGGCATTAACGATGAGAACGGCCATCTTCTGATGGATCGTAAAAGGGCTGTGAAGCGATGGCGCGACTACTTCGAGGAAATCTCGAATGTAGAATTTGAACATCCTGCCGTTCCTTTTGTTTCACCTGTATACGGTCCTATTCAGAAGATCACAGTGAGCGAAACTGAAGCAGCCCTGAGGAAGATGAAGTAAGGCAAAGCCACTGGTCCAGATGACCTGCCGGCCGACCTGTGGAAGTCGAAGGGTTGGTGCCCTGCCGACTGGATGACAGAGTTTTTCAATCAGGTTGTTGCTGAGAAGAAAGTGCCTGAGAGTTGGCAGCAAAGCACGACTATCCCAATTTGGAAGATGAAAGGCAGCCCTGCGGACTGCGCTAGCTACCGTCCGATTCGCCTACTTTCGCACACCATGAAAGTGTTTGAGCGAATTGTCGATAGACGTATCCGGGATGTCGTCCAGCTTTCCAATAATCAGTGTGGTTTCGCTGCCGGCTGTGGGACGGTTGATGCCATACACGCCGTTCGTCTTCTGCTAGAGAAGCACCGCGAGGAACAGAAACCGGTGCATTTTGCCTTCCTGGACTTGGAGAAGGCCTTCGACCGCGTCCCGCGAAAAGTTATATGGTACGCTTTGCAACGACCCGGCGTCCCTGAAGAGCTTATTGAGTGGGTGCGCATCCTCTACTCGTGCCCAATAAGCCGAGTACGAGCACCAGCGGATACCTCGACGGAGTTTCCGATCTCTGTCGGAGTGTACCAGGGGTCTGCTCTATCCCCACTGCTCTTCGTGGTCGTCATGGACGCAATTACACGAGATCTCTAAAAGGCAGCTCCTTGGACGTTGCTGTATGCCGATGACGTCATGCTTGCATGTGAAGACAAAGCCGAACTCGAGCGACAGGCACAGGAATGGTGCGATCGCTTGGCATTGTTCGGACTCAAGCTAAACGTCAAAAAGACTGAGTACTTGACGACGGATGTGAATGAGCTCGGATCTATCGAGATCAATGGTACTGAGCTCTCACGAGTCACAGCTTTCAAGTGTGGGGGAGTAAGGAATGGGAGTGAGTGTGGATGAGAGTAGAGTGATAGGATAAGGGAAGGATAAGAAGTAGGCCGAGTAGTATATAAGGGGAATAACTTGAATAAACATGTTACTCCTCACTGTTCTGTTCTGTACTGAGGCCACAACTGGCGATCAGGCAGAACTCAGAAGAAGCACAGGAAGCAAGAAGAAGAAGTCCGCCGAGCGACGCCTACCGTTCAAGGAGGATTGGTCCCAGAGACGAAGATGACGGACGAAGGACGGATGGACGCAAGCAAGGCGGCTGTAGAGAAAACAGTCCCAGGAACGCCAGGGACGGCGGACGTCGGTGGCTGGGAAGCGTACCGTGGCCGCACGCCCGGCCCATATGTGCCGGGCACGTCCTGGCGGACCTGGTGGAGACTGTTCTCCAATTTCCTGGTGCTGCGCAAAGTAACGGACGAGAAAGATAAGCGCCTAATATTTTTACAGGAAGTCGGTAACTCTAATTACGAGTTACTGGAATCATTGTTGCAGGGCCGCGAGCTGGAAGACGTGGACCTCAACGAGTTGCGAGCTGCCATGGAAAAACACTATCAACCGAAACGGCTGCTACTGGCTGAACGCTTTGGATTAATGTCCAAAGTGCAGAAGTCGGGGCAGGCTTTACACGAATTTTATGCGGAACTCCAGCGAGCTGCGAATGGATGCAGTTTCGAGAAGATAAAAGACCACCGAGATGCTATCGTTACGATGGTATTTATCGGTGGCCTCTCGTCAATAGAAACCAGGAAACGACTGCTGGAACGGGAAGAACTGACGTCTAAGGAGGCTTTGGAGCAGGCCGAGGCCTACGAAAGGGTGGGTGCTAATGCCCCACACCTTAAAGAAGGGCCTGTGCAGTTGGGTGTGTCTCAGGTAAGAAGGAAAGGCGAGAAGAACCGACAGGGACCTAGTATTCCACGAAACTCAGAAGGAAATAGGAAGAAACCGGGCAAGGGCCCAGCTCGGGGAAAAATGAAGTGCGGAGTTTGTGGAGCACTAGGTCACTTCGGTTATGAATGTTTCAAACGGGAAAGGGCCTATTGTAAGCTCTGTCAGAAAAAAGGCCACTTTCCCGTAACATGTAGAAGGCAGGGTAAGTTTGGAAGAAAAGACTCCCGCCAGATTCACTGGTGCGTGGAGCCTCCCGGCAGCTCCGACAGTGAGGAGGAGATGGTAAGTACAGGCGTGAATGCGGTGCAGTTGAAAGACCACCGTCAGACTCACTGTCGTAGAGCAAATGGAACCAAGCCGGTGAGACAGCCTTACGGGAGAAAGGCAGACGATGTCACGCTGGAGGGTCAGTCAAACGGAAGGAAGAAAGAGAAGTTGACGCCATATGAGGGGCCCCCTTGTTTAACGCAAGAGAGGGCTTGCCGTGGCATGGGAACTAATCCTCGCGTGACTGTTGTTGGACGAAAGGATCACCGGCGCGGAGAGCTGGCAGCGTGGAACAAGGAAGAAGAAACAGATAATGCTATAGATGAGCTATCTGTAGAACCACCAAGAATGTTGAGGGTGGAAACGAACGGTCGAATGATACCGTTCGAGCTCGACACAGGTGCTTCCATGTCAATTATTGATGAAAAGACATGGCACATGTTAGGCCAGCCAGAACTGCGCAAAACGGATGTGGCGGCAACGGCGTATAATAATAAACGAATAAATTTCCAAGGAAAGGTAGAAGTAGAAGTTAAATTCGCCGGCAAGACAGCACGGCTAGATTTACATGTGTTCAGAAACGCTACACACTCCCTTTGTGGGAGAGATATGATTCGCGCGCTACAGATCGACTGTGGGCCACATTACCAGAACGTTCATCATGTGAATGAACTGAGCAAGGTAGAATTGAAAAAACAGATAGTACGGCTACTGAATCAGAATAAGGAGCTGTTTCAAGGTGGTCTAGGTAGATGTACCACCACTCAGGCCGAATTGAAGTTTAAAAATAAGATAGTGACGCCGAAGTTCTTCAGAGCACGACCGGTGCCGATAGCTCTAAGGCCGAAGGTAGAGGCCAAGTTGGAAGAGCTAGTGCGGAACGGCACACTCAGGAGAGTGGAGCATACAGAGTGGGCGACGCCATTGGTTGTAGTGCCAAAGCCAGGCGGGAAGATCAGGATATGTGGTGACTATAAAGTCACGGTTAACCCTCAATTGGATATAAACCAGTATCCTTTACCAAGGCCTGAGGATTTGTTTCACATGTTGAACGGAGGAACGAAATTTTCTAAGCTAGATTTGTCAGACGCATATATGCAAGTAGAACTTAAAGAGGAATATCGGAAGTATACAACAATAAATACCCACAAGGGATTGTTTCAGTATACTAGGATTCCGTTTGGAATTGCGTCTGCCCCTGCCATATTCCAAAGGATAATGGAAATGACACTCGCAGGGATAGAAGGAGTACTGGTGTACTTAGATGATATAACGGTTACAGCTCCAAATGATACTGATCACATACTACGACTGGGGAAAGTACTGGAAAGACTGCGGGAAGCAGGATTCCGTTTGAAACGGGAGAAATGTGAATTCCTGAAGCAGGAAATGGAATTCCTGGGACACGTTGTTGATGCCAACGGAATTAGACCATCGCCTAATAAGTTGAAAGCGATGATAAACATGCCTGAACCTAGGAATTTGAAGGAAGTGGAGTCTTATTTAGGAATGGTTCAGTATTATGGAAAATTTATCCCGCGTTTAGCAACGTTGGCGGCACCGCTAAATGGTCTGAGAAGGAAAGGAGTCCCCTGGAGATGGGGCGAAGAACAGAAGCAAGCCTTCAACGCTATAAAGGCAAAGTTAACTGCTGCGGAATCGCTTGCTCACTACAACCCAGATGTGCCTGTGGTATTGGCTACGGATGCTTCAGAGTACGGGTTGGGAGCCGTACTTTATCACAAATATGAGGACGGTTCTGAAAAGGTGATAGCCTATGCTTCCCGCTCGTTAACGAAGGAAGAGCGAAATTATGCGCAGATAGAAAAGGAAGCTTTAGGAATAGTATATGGTGTTGAAAAATTTAATCAATTCCTGTATGGAAGGCGTTTTGTCTTACTGACGGATCATCAGCCCCTTGTGCGAATCTTCGGTCCGAAGCAGGGACTGCCTATAATTGCGGCAAAAAGGTTGCATCGATGGGCCTTAAGGCTAATGGTGTATTCGTTTGATATTGAATACAGGAAGACAGAGGAATTCGGGAATGCCGACGGGTTGTCAAGGTTGCCGGACCCAAGGGAATTACCGAGTGCAGAAATGGTGGTTCATGAAGTGTTGGTACAACAGGTTGCTGAAGAAATGATGAAAGGATTGCCGATGACGGAGAAAGAAATAGCACAAGCCACTAAAGAAGACTGTGTGTTGAGAATAGTATTGCACTATATACGGAATGGTTGGCCATCTAAGTGGAAGGAAAGTAAGCTGAAGCCTTTTGTGTTGAAAAAATCTGCACTATCGACGCATAACGGATGTATACTGTGGGAAAATCGTGTGGTGATTCCCGACAAGTTTAAGACCCAGGTGTTGAAGATCCTTCACAACAGCCACTATGGTCGCAATCGAATGGTGAGCTTGGCGAGAATGAAGGTTTGGTTCCCAGGGATTGACGCAGCCATAGAAAGAGTGGCAAAAGGATGCGAGATATGCGCAGCTTTGGGTAGGGACCCAGTGCGCACTCCGCTGCATCCTTGGGAGGAGCCGCAAAAGGTGTGGCAAAGGCTCCATATAGACTTTTGTGAAGCAAATGGTAGTAAATGGTTGATAGTGGTGGATGCCAAGTCAAAATGGCCTGAAGCTATACGCATGGGGTCTACCACCGCTGAAAGAACTATAGCGAAGTTAAGGGAAATCTTTAGCAGAAATGGATTGCCTGAACAACTTGTATCCGATAACGGACCACCATTTACCTCAAAAGAGTTTCGAGATTACTGTCGAAGTAGAGGAATCGAACAAATATTTACACCGCCGTACCACCCCAATTCGAATGGGGAAGCGGAGCGGTTTGTCCAGACGTTTAAGAGTATACTCTATAAAGGATTGAGGTCGAATAAGACCGAAGAAAACGCAGTGTGGGACCTTCTTTTCGAATACCGAGTAACCCCACACGTAGCGACTGGGAAATCGCCAGCAGAAATGCTACTAGGGCGTAATCCTAGAACAACGTTGGACATTGTTCGATCTGGAAATGAGAAGTTTATGAGTAAGTACGCGTTGAAGATGAAGGAGCAGTATGATAGAGGTAAAAAGGAGCGGAAATATAGAGTTGGACAGGAAGTATACGTGCGAAATTATAGTAACATAGGTGACAGGTGGATTCCTGGAATAGTTACAAAGACTTGTGGAACAAGTACGTATGAAGTGAACATTGGAACTGGACAGCGTAAAGTGCACGCTGACCAGATAAAGGAACGTGTTATCCAATGGGAAGAGGTGGAGGACTATCAATTAAGGAAGATGGAAAAGAAAGAGGGAAAAAAGCTTACTGAGGCCGGGAAGGCCGCAGAGACGAAGAAAGTGCGTAGATCGAGCCGTAAACGGAAGGAAACAGAGCGAATGAAGGAATATGTGCAGAATCAAAAGAGACCAAGAGTTAACATGATTGCAGTGGAAGTGATACGGAAGAAAGGAGATAAGCAAGGTTACATAAGGAGGCCGCTCGGGTATGATGGCATTTCCATGTGGAGCTCAGCGTCGACGCCTTTCATCGTCGGGGGGGACGGGGCGGTGGGGCGCCCCGTCACCGGGCCCCCCCAGATCATTATGGTTACGACTCCACCGCCAGCATCGACGCCCAACATGACGACTGTGGCTGGAGCCCAGAGTATTCTTCCTGTAATGATGATGCCCACTATGACTACGATGAATGCAATTCCGCAGCCAGCCCCAAGGCGAAGGAGAGTACCCCGACCGCCGAGGATGAGGACGCGTTTACCACCGATGGCGTGGGCGGCGGCAGCGTGGCGAATGTACGACAGGCAGATCCGAAGCGTTGAAGGAAGAAGGGATGGTCGCGAACGGACGAGGAGCCGTTCGCGCCGTCGCGAGCGTTCCCGCTCGGGGAAAAGGTCCCGTTCCCGCTCCAGGATGGAGGGGGAACTGGACGACCGAGCGGGAAGAGACCGCGAAAGGTCTCAAAGTCGTTGAAGGCAGATTGTGGCTTGAAATGAAATAAATGTTGTGAAAAATGGTGTTCGAAAATGAACTGAGTTGAGGGTGGAGGAAGTAGGGGGTGTCCGAACCTCCACCCCGAGGCACCCTGAGTGACCGGAGTGGTCACTACGGGGGGATGTGGGGGAGTAAGGAACGGGAGTGAGTGTGGATGAGAGTAGAGTGATAGGATAAGGGAAGGATAAGAAGTAGGCCGAGTAGTATATAAGGGGAATAACTTGAATAAACATGTTACTCCTCACTGTTCTGTTCTGTACTGAGGCCGCAGTAGAAGACATCGAAAAGTTCTTTGGCATTAACGATGAGAACGGCCATCTTCTGATGGATCGTAAAAGGGCTGTGAAGCGATGGCGCGACTACTTCGAGGAAATCTCGAATGTAGAATTTGAACATCCTGCCGTTCCTTTTGTTTCACCTGTATACGGTCCTATTCAGAAGATCACAGTGAGCGAAACTGAAGCAGCCCTGAGGAAGATGAAGTAAGGCAAAGCCACTGGTCCAGATGACCTGCCGGCCGACCTGTGGAAGTCGAAGGGTTGGTGCCCTGCCGACTGGATGACAGAGTTTTTCAATCAGGTTGTTGCTGAGAAGAAAGTGCCTGAGAGTTGGCAGCAAAGCACGACTATCCCGATTTGGAAGATGAAAGGCAGCCCTGCGGACTGCGCTAGCTACCGTCCGATTCGCCTACTTTCGCACACCATGAAAGTGTTTGAGCGAATTGTCGATAGACGTATCCGGGATGTCGTCCAGCTTTCCAATAATCAGTGTGGTTTCGCTGCCGGCTGTGGGACGGTTGATGCCATACACGCCGTTCGTCTTCTGCTAGAGAAGCACCGCGAGGAACAGAAACCGGTGCATTTTGCCTTCCTGGACTTGGAGCAGGCCTTCGACCGCGTCCCGCGAAAAGTTATATGGTACGCTTTGCAACGACCCGGCGTCCCTGAAGAGCTTATTGAGTGGGTGCGCATCCTCTACTCGTGCCCAATAAGCCGAGTACGAGCACCAGCGGATACCTCGACGGAGTTTCCGATCTCTGTCGGAGTGTACCAGGGGTCTGCTCTATCCCCACTGCTCTTCGTGGTCGTCATGGACGCAATTACACGAGATCTTTAAAAGGCAGCTCCTTGGACGTTGCTGTATGCCGATGACGTCATGCTTGCATGTGAAGACAAAGCCGAACTCGAGCGACAGGCACAGGAATGGTGCGATCGCTTGGCATTGTTCGGACTCAAGCTAAACGTCAAAAAGACTGAGTACTTGACGACGGATGTGAATGAGCTCGGATCTATCGAGATCAATGGTACTGAGCTCTCACGAGTCACAGCTTTCAAGTATCTCGGGTCAACAGTTACGCCCGATGGCAGCCTAAAGTTGGAGGTGAATGCGCGCGTAAGTGCAGCCTGGTCCAAATGGCGGTCGCTGACTGGGGTTCTCTGCGATAAGACAATACCCGAGTACCTCAAGAGGTTTATAGAACAGTCGTCCGCCCAGTAGCGAAATACGGTGTTGAGTGCTGGCCCGTGACGAAGGAAATTGAAAGCCGCCTCAGTGTAATGGAGACGAAGATGTTAAGGTGGACGGCCGGAGTAACGCGATTGGACCGCGTTCGCAATGACACCATACGACAGAGGTTCGGTGTCGTCCCGATAGCCGACAAGTTGCGCGAAGCTCGTCTACGATGGTATGGCCACGTCCTTCGCGCTAACGACGACAGCGCCTGTAAGATTGGCCTGAATCTTGAAGTCCCGGGAAAACGGCCCAGAAGACGCCCGAAGCAACGTTGGCTAGACACGTTGCACTTGGACTTAAAGATAGCTGGTGTGCATCCCGATCAAGCATTTGATCGGCAGAAATGGCGTCATCACACCAGAAGAGCGGACCCCGCCACCAAGTGGGACAAACGCTACTGAAAATGATGATATATATAGTAGTTTTATAACGGCGAGCTTGTAGGGAACTCAGAGGAGGTGAATACTCGCTATCGCATGCACCCGAGACCAGGTTTCTGGTTCGAATTTCCCGCCCAAGTCAACCAAGCCTTCCATCCCTTCCGGCTCAATGTATTGGTACCAGATTTGTCTGACAACAATAAAACGCTGGCTTGTTCGTTAGTTGGTCACCGCAAGTCAACGGCTAAACACGCATTCAAAGCGCCTCTACGACGTCCCGTAGAAGTAGAATGCGTGGCGCATCTCAAAAGAAATTCAGCAACGCCAGGCTTGATCCTTTTATCCTTTAAATTTATAGCACCAATTCAGAAACGGGAAGGTCCCCTCCGCCTAAAAGTTTACTTGTTCACCTTTGCTGGACCGCCTTTATGAGCGCTGGCTACCAGTTCCTGAGACGAGCGTTGAGAGAATGTGTTACGTGCACCAAGGTAGACCTTTCAGGTCGCTTGCACGCGAGAAAGGAGAGCTCGGTCTACCTCTTGTCCGCTTTCAATATTTCCAGTGAAATTTGTCAACTTATTCTTCACGTACTATATGTCAGCCCTTCCTTCATCGTCGGTGTAGGTTCCAATCTCACATGCATAGAAAGAAAGCCGTAAACTGGAAGAGGATTGGCTTAAAACGAGTCTTTGCAGAGTTTTTTCTTTGACGGTCCACATTCCACTGGGGTGACGGTGATGTCGGTGATCTTCCTTGGTTTGTGGGACCTTGGATCAGAAACCCAAATTCTGTTCGCTACAAATAGGTAAATTTATGGCAAACAAATCACTTTTTGGTGCGAATTTGCCACTTGACCAACAACATCACACTTCGTTTCTTTATCTTTCTTTTTTCTTCGTTTTCTTCACCTCATTCCATAGGCTTATCGTCGTTTGCTTTCCAACTCGAACGTTATTCACGCGAGAGCGAGTTGTGTATCTCTTCGTGTTTTGCTGTATCTTCGTCATGGGAACGGTCACATTTTCGCAGATACTCTCTCCGTGCTGTCGGTGAGTTATACTTCGGACGAAAACTTTGTCTGTTATTTATTTATTTTATTTATTTTGATTTTTTGTTGAACCTGCTTGTTTCCAGAATCATCTTAGACCAGCGGGTCTTCAGCTATGCCTATCTTGAGGTTGCTGGCGAAACTGTTAACTTATCGATGCAATACACAGAACTGCCACTAGACCTAATCACTTCACTTTATTGTGGTGTTTCATACATTGTTGTGAGTTTAATACCACAGAAGTCAAAGGGAAAGTCATAGAATTCCAGCATAGATTTTACAGCGTCTAGCACTCGTTGTGCGGTTTTGGAGGTTTGAGTAGTAGTCTTAAAATTGCTAACGAAACATCATTTTGTAACGGCATTTATGTCCCAGCAGCAAAGGCATTGTTATTGCGTTGGCTTTGTAAAATAAATAACCGTCCACAGTTGCGCGTCTTGGATAGCGTTATTTTTCACAACTGGCATGTCCTGTGATCAGATAGAAGTCTTGCTCGGAATCGCCTATCTTGCGGTTCCACGCTACCTGTCCATTTTCTCCATAAAAGACCTTAAAGGAACTGATGTACGCATTATGCTACATGTAAAACTGGGTGCGGTTTAAATCCTATAAAACCTACATACGCGTGATAGCGCAGAAGGAGGAGGCGCGGCTGCCGTCTGCACTCCGATTCAAGGCTCTTGCTTCGAACTTCCCGCCCAAGCCAACCAAACGTGTCATCTCTCTGCAGTGGACAAATTGATATCAGACTTATCCAGAAAGGAAGAAAATACTGGCTGGTTCATCGCCTATCCACCACAAGTTGTTGTTCAGGCCGAATACGCACTCAATTGGCTTCTACGATACGCCGTAAAAGTGAGGGATGCGGCGACTCCCGCGAGGGAATTGATTAACGCCCTCCGGATCTATCCTAGCCCGGAGGGGCCACATAACTAAAAAGTATTATATGTAACAAATCCACTTGAGACTTACCGAACAGCTCCTACAGAACAACATAGGATCTTAAACAAAAAGTCACAAAGAAAAACGAAGAATTGCATTTGTTGCGGTTGTAAGCCGGCAAACTTGAGTGAGTCCTCACCATGTTGGATCCTGGTTATAACATATTAGGCGGCGGTCAGAACGCGGCATGTGGCTTCATGTGCCCTATTCACCATGCTAGATCCTGGTTATAATATGTCAGCCGGCTGTCAGCACGCGGCATGCCTCCATTCCGTCGCTCTTTGCCCGCCGAGACGGTTGTAAACCGCGGCGATTTTTTATTTTTTGTTCGTTCGTTCGTTTTTGTTTTTTTTTAGGTTCCAATTCGTTTTCTAGGAGCTGCTCGGTAAGTCTCAATTCATTTTGCTACCTACTGTTTAGTTATGTGGCCCCCGGACTAGATCCCGCCCTCCTTTACCCTATACAAGTCTTACTACTCTTCGCTAGAATGCATCCTAATGGATAAGCCCTACACCCGGTGGCAAAGCTACTTACTGTGGAAAAGTGGTGTTTTAGTGGGTCAGATCGTGGTATTCTCTACCGTTTTAAGGAGCTTCAAGGTGACGTACTTTCAAAACACCACCGATCGATTCTTTCTGGTGCTACTGCAGTAGCAAAGCAGTAGTAGCAAAGATTGCTCCTGAAATCCCAGTTAAGTATGTCAATCGGGGCGAATAGTCTAGCAGTTCAAGCAGATAAGGTAGGTTCCAACGTGACGCACGAACAGTTTTTTGCTGTTGCACTTTTGAATGCTAGCCACGCTTTGGGCCTTATATACCTTTCACAATTTGGTGAGCTAGATAACTTTTCTGCCAGGGTCGGCCAAGTCCAAATCTTCTTTATCAGTCGCGTTTTATTTTTCACAAATTTTCCCCATTTTCCCCATTTTTTTCTCTTTTGCTCCAAAGTCTGCACCTTTATTAGTTAATTAAACTACTAACGCTTTGTGAGTAAGTGTGCGTTTATATCCTAAACTCCTAACTAGTTCCCATATAAAGCTGCAATATGAAGGGGTGGTTCAGAGTTCGCGAATTTCTCCTCTGTCTTTTCCTATTGTCTCAGAAAACTGGAGTTGAGTCAGGTGGGGCTCCAACACTCACGGCGTTATCTGGTTATAAGGAGCACAAAAGCTACCTAACCCCAACCTCTGACCTATGTATGCATTGTTTGTATCAGCGTCGGTATCGGAGATAGGTAGAATGTATGGCGTATGGAATGTCCAACCGAAAGAGGCATGGCAACATTTAAGGATAAGGATAAAGGATAAAGGACAGCGTTACTCAATCCTTTTGGGATGCGCCAGCGCATTCTACTTCTACGGGATGTCGTGGAGGCGATATGAATGCGTATTTGACCATACAATGACTTGCGGTGACCAGCTGATAAACAAGTCAGCCTTTGTCCTTCCCAAACAGGTCTGGTACCAACTAACCCTCTCCGGAGGGATGGAAGGCTTGGTTGGCCTGGGCGGAAAATCCAAACCAGGAACCTGGTATCGGGTGCACGGGACCGTCGGCGAGTCCTCCGACTGCTCTACACGCGCTCCGGCACTTTAGAGATGGCAACTTTTACAGCAATGTCCGAAAGTAGGGCACTTAAAAGGCTCTTGACGACAACAATGCCGCGCTTTCTCGGCTTTTTTGCTCTGAGTATCAGATGGAGAATTGCCGATTCATTCGCTCTTTCGTCTCTAAGAAAATCTAGTCAAGATTGAATAAGACACTTCTCTATACTTTTAATGGTGCAAAGCCACATTCACAAAGAAATACCTAGACACGATGCATTCGCGATAAAATGCAGCTCACCAAGCAGTGGGAAACCTGGTGCAACAATTACGTGACTCAAGCGCAAATAACTTGACTCATGGAACCGTCCACTACACCTGCTAAACTCATGAGATTTTCAGGTGTCCAATAACGGTGACAAGTTTGGCGTTACTGTTACAGTCTTCTCTCTGTTGATTTTGAGAACAGTAGTTGACTGTAGAGATTTGAAATGTCAACGTGCCTTCATAAAAGATCTGACATGCATCACAATTTAGCTTGCAAAAGAGAATGACATTAGGCTTTACTGTTTCAGTTGTTTGCGTACATAATCAAGTCTGGATCTCAAAACGATAGCGTGGGACGGCGAGAGCTAAGGTGAGAATTGACGTTTTTGTTTCGGAAATCAATTAGAAATACAGCAAACCGCAGTGGAACCACGAAACGTAAGACATAAGACTCGCAGGTGCAAGTCTTCAATGAGGCGCTCCGTCTTGGCACATAGGAGCTAGGAATTTCCTTGAAAACTTACAAAACGAAACAGGACGGCTGTTTATGCATTGTAACTGCAGAAGAGAATCGAAGTTTGTTGCGGCTTGGCTAATGAACCTTCCTATGGAAAAGGTATAGCGCCGAGCCCCATTACAGACGTGCACCAAGTCGTGACTCCGTCACATTACATTTAGTTTACGAACAGCGAGTAGCAGCAATAGGACTGTTAAACTCCTTCACCTCCAGCGATTTTACTTCTCAAGATTATTTGGAAAAATTCTGCTATAGAGAACCTATATCGATTATACCCTAGAAGTTGAGGACAGTTTCGGTAAGCCTCACATGATGCGAAATCAAAAGTGGGCTACTTTCTTGCTTAATATTTCCTTGAAAGCATATTTCAGGTACTGTGTACAGTTCCTGCTTATGTTTCTCACCTACACGGTGGCATGGGTGACATTTTTCGCTTACCCAGCCATAGGAATTAAAGCGCCCGAAGCGTACGTAATCACTCCTGCAGTGGTGGTGCTAAACGGCGGCGTGAATTCATTCATCTGTCTTCTACTAAACAAAGAGGTGAGTGGAACTGGTACTGCAGATTACTACCCATAGATGGAACGCATGTAACGCGTGCGGAAAAGGTGCACATCAGGAATATGCGGATTAACCGTTATTCGTTATCCGATATCGGTTTCGGGGGGTTTGGGCCTATCCTTTTGTTGCTCGTTATCCGGCGATTTTGGGCCGGATAACGAACAACAATTCAGACGAGTCCTACGCTTGACCGTGGTGATGGGTGGACTATGTAGATCGTAAGAGTGATCGTCAGAAACAACAGAAGTCATTCAAATTCAGAAGGGCTAATTGAGGCATTTCCTCACTTGGGAACGGGTTACGTAGTTTCAAGGATACCCAACATACACCGCTGCAGAGTCGCTAAACATGAACCGTACATCTATGAGGCCTACTAGACAATTAGAATTGTCCCTTCATTTCTACTCATTTGCACACCAAGAAGAAATACAAACTGCTATTAGCGACCATTAGAAGTGTAGGGCCTGGCTCAAGCATGAAAGATTCTTTACCGCCGACCTTTTCGTCGTTCATTTGTGGCTTCATGATTGCAGTGTGTTCGATTTGATTCTATGCTATTGTGAACTATCAAACAAATACAGAAGCACAGCAATGAATACAAGCAAAAGAGAAATAGGTTTCATCGAGATATATATAGAGAGAGTGAATCCTCCACTAAAAATTTTAGCGGTGCAACAAGCTACTTTCTAAACAAACTTGTCATAGCTGATGCTGCAAGACATGCAGATTCGTTCTAGTTTGTGAGTTTCCCGGTGAAACTTTCCTATTATATAGGAAAACAGTCACTTTTAGGGACGCGTCGGCTATACCTCCTCTTGATGTCAGCCCTTGGATGTGTGTTTGGCCCACACAATTACTCACAGTTACCACCCGATAGAAAATTAGTGGTATTGCATCCATCCCAGATAATTCCACGTTCAAGTCTATTGGATCTTGGGATGCTATCGAGCAGCAACAACAATAACCGTTCTTATCAATGTGTAGAATCAAGATTGTTATGTGGACTTCATGCGGCTGGACGTCTCCCGCCTTCTTCATAGCATGGAAAAGTCAAGAGACATCGGAAGAACTGCTCTTCCAAGGACCATTCTATTTTTCAGCAGCTTCAATTGGAAAAAAGAACTAGGCGGCTGATGAACAAAACAATAGAGGCAACTCTCTGGAAACAGGAGGAAGGCGTGTTAGATTATCTTCTCCTGCTGATGGGCAGAAATTCCCATACAGCGTCGCTAATGCGGTGACCGCACTAGGTTTAAGAAACTATGAAAATGTCTAGGGATGGATTATAAACTAAAAGCGCATCAACTCTTGATCTGTCGTTAAAATTAGATTAATTTAAAACGAGTTTTATTTTTTGTTGTTTGTTCGTTATCCATTTTTCCGTTATACGGCCATTTTCAGGCAAAATTGCCAGTTATCCGTTTTCCGGGTTTCGAAATTTCATTATCTGCTCATCCCTGGTGCACATTCTGCCATGCACCGCCATTCAAAATGTGTGGTTCAGGTTCCTACCTGCTAAACAAGCCTTTCTTTATACCGGTGTCGGTGAACTGATACCAGTCTTATCTGAGAAGGACCAAACACTGGCTTGCCCATCAGCTGCACCCCGTATTGTTTAGACCCAATATGCATTCAAATTTCCTCCATAGATATCCCGAAGAGGTAGAGTGCGTAGTGTCCCGGATGGGATTACTCAAACAGGTCCCGATTTTCGTCTCAGCTATTATTACAAACGCACCAGGTCAAAAGCTTCAGGGTTTGAAAGAAATAAGGGAGTTTGAAAGAAATTAATGAGAGAATGACACCCTCGTCAGTTTCACTTCTGAAGTGTAGAAAAGGGTGTAATAGGCGTCACATGCCTCCGAATAAGACAGATAATTAAAGCATTAACCCGTTAATGCAGATGTACCCGAAACAGAAAACCTGAGGTATGCAATCCGATGGGGAGGGAACCATATCGTGCACTTGGAGTATGCTGCAAATATGGTCAGTATTTTGAAGAAATGCACTCATCCTTGTTCAGATCCAATGCGCTGCAAACAATCTGCTTGGCATGAAGATCCTTCGCGTGGAGCCTTCTACTAACGAGAGAAACGTGTGGAAAACTCAGGTTCAGCCGTCCGCTCAGCTGAAGCCATCTTCTCCACGACCAGCATAACTTTAAACTGCAGCTGACACTACGGTAAAACTCTGCTGTCAACCAATGCATAAAAAGCCCATTATTTTGGAAACTGTGGGACTTCTAAGCACAAAAAAGCCAGCAAGATTTTACACAAACATCTAGTCCACATTTTTGACCTGCTAACTGGACAGCTATATCGGAGTACACAAAATATGGTGTTGGGATTTTTGAGAAGGCTGGCGATGTCTCCGTTTTTAGCCGTATCGTATTATGCTTAGAATGCTTCAAAAAATGGCATACATTGCTGGTATGGCATTCTGACAACGTGATGTGATGATAAAATGTATAGCGAACAAAAAGGATTTTTTTCTGCTGCGGCGTAGGTAGATATTCCGCCCAGAATGCAGTGGACCGCCTATCCACCTACTACCTCAACTCCAGCATGAATGTAATAAACATTGAAAACGAATTCATATAGAAATATTGCACTTACAGCGCGTATTATGAGTGCGACACAAAAGGAGTTAGAAGTTACAGCATCTGCGCGAGCAACCTCGGAATGCCAAGGCTTGCGGCCATTAGTAGTAGTGATTTTTATTTTAAAATTAAAAAATCAAATTTTAGGCCTTTGCGACAGGCTGAAAGGGGTGACTACGGCTTACGGTTTCTTTTTCTTCAGCAATCCCAAGCTGCAATGTGTCCAATAAGGCATACGTCATAGGCATATGGTGACTCGCGATGTCGCCCTCCTCTATGACAGCACGGCACCGCACAAGGCGAAGTTAACTCGCGATTTCCTAAAGAAGACTACTGGATCGACAACAGTTCCTCCGTCGCACATTTCACCCCCCAGCACCGTCAGACTTCTGTCTCCTCAGAGCCCTCAAGTAGCTTCTGCACGAGAAAAAGTTCGATAATTACGACATCCTAAAAATGGGACTGTCCCATTTTGACTCGCAGCCTCGTTCTTTCTGGACATTGAAACGTTGCCTACGAAATGGCTTACTAATGTCGACACTAACGGCATTATTGGGCATTATCCAGCTCGTACTTCTCAAAGAAAAATGAGGTGTGCACCGCAGTCACTCCTTTCAATTTTATTTCTCATTTCTTTAATGGAATTCTCTAATTTGGGAGCTGATGTGAACATCACGCACGTGCTACACTATTGTGTGGAATATATTTCGAAGGCGTATTGAAGACTGAAGCTGTGGAGACTCAGTTGGACTCTCCTGTGAATATTGTTTACACCATGCTTATGATGTTGAGACTTGCTCACTAAAATACCTTCCAGAATTTCGGATGTACTGTCTGTTTAGAGAAGGAAACAACTGAAATGTTCGTGGCTTGCCTAGAGCAGGTCATTATTTAGGAGAAACTTGGACCCCTGAACTCATGTTGAAGTAGCTATTTACTGCGCCTATGGCGACCACTCGAACACATTGTCCTCCAAAATTTCCAGAGTCTTATGATCTGTAAACCCTCTTCTTCTTCTTCTTCTTCTTCAGCGTTTGTCCCGCTTCGAGGCGAGGTCCGCTATTCTGGTGTAGTGACGCCACTTCACGCGATCAAATGCTTGATCGGGATGGATACCAGCAACCTTTAGGTCCAAATGCAACGTATCAAGCTAACGCTGCTTCGGCCGCCCTTTAGGCCATTTTCCGGGCACATCTATGTTAAGGCCAATCTTCCTAAAAGTGTCACCACTAGCTCGAATAACGTGGCCATACCACCGAAGGCGAGCTTCACGTAACTTGTCAGCAATTGGAGCGACACCAAACCTCTGGGGTATTTCATCGTTGCGAATACGGTCCAGACGCGTAACACTAGCCGTCCAGCGCAGCATTTTCGTTTCCATTGCGCTGAGGCGAGTCTCAACCTCCTTGGTTGCAGGCCTGCACTCAGCACCGTACATCGCTACTGGTCGGACGATGGTTCTATAAACCTTCGATTTAAGGCGTTCGGTATCTTCCTGTCGCATAAAACGCCTGTCATCGAGCGCCATTTGGACCACGCTGCGCTCACGCGCAAGTTCACCTCGTCAGACTACCATCAGACGCAATTGCAGATCCAAGGTACCTGAAGTTTGTCGTTCGTACTAGCGCAGTGCCATTGATCTCAATGGACCGGGCTTCGTTTACGCCTGTCGTCAAGTACTCAGATTTTTTGACGTTTAGCTTGAGCCCGAACATCGCCAAGCGGTCACACCAAGCTTGCACTTGTCGCTCGAGTTCGCTCTTCTCATTACGTCATCTGCATACAGCAGCGTCCAGGGGGCAGGCTTCTGAAGGTCTTTCGAAATGGCATCCATTAGGACAATGAATAGGAGCGGGGAAAGCGCAGAGCCTTGGTGAGCACCGACAGAGATAGGAAACTCCATCGAGGTGCCCGCTGGTGCTCGCACTCGGCTTATTGGGCACGAGTAGGGGATGCGCACCCACTCAGTAAGCTCTTCAGGGATACGATGTCGTCGCAACGCGTACCATACACTTCCCGCGGAACGCGGTCGAAGGCCTTCTCCAAGTCCAGGAAGGCGAAATGCACCGGTTTCTGCTTTTCGCGATGCCTCTCTACCAGAAGACGAGCAGCATGTATGGAATCGATGGTGCCACTGCCCGCTACGAAGCCACATTGATTGGTGGAAAGTTGGACGATATAGCGAATACGTCCATCTCCAATTCGCTCAAAGATTTTCATGCTGTGCGAGAGCAAGCGAATTGGACGGTAATTCGTGCAGTCCGCAGGACTGCCCTTCTTCTTCCATATCGGGATCGTCGTGCTTTCCTGCCAACTACCAGATACCTTCTTTTCCGCAACAACCTGGTTGAAAAACTTCGTTAGCCACTCAGCAGGACTCCAGCACCTCAACTTCCATAGGTCGGCCGCTATATCGTCGGGGCCCGTTGCTTTGCCTGGCTTCATCTTCTTCAAAGCCGCTTTTGTCTCCTCCACAGTGATTTTCTGCACAGGACCGTGCGTAGGAGGGACACAAGGGATGGGCGGATGGGCAAACTCTACTGTCGAAATTCTCTCGAAGTAGTCAAGCCATCGTTTCACAGCCCTCTTGCGGTTCGTCAGTAGATGGCCATTCTCATCGTTGATGCCCAAGAATTTCTCGATGTCCTCGGCCTGGCGATGGCGTGCCTTGGCAAGTCGATAAAGATGTCGTTCACCATCGCGCGTCTCGAGTTTATCGCTGAGATCATCGTAATGGACGGCTTTTGCAACGGCTACGGCCTTCTTTGCCGCTTTCGCCTCCTGGTACATACGCCATTTGTCTGCGGTCTTGTCGCGCAGGAATGCGTGATATAACTTTTCTTCTCTCTTACGTCGTTAGTCCACAGCCACGCCAGCTTCGCGATCTTGCGGCGTCCAGGCTTACTAGGATACTATCTCAACGGTAGATCGGAACGGCGAAAGTGTTGTATATGGGCATAACAGCCTCTTCCTGGGAAGTAGCAAACTGCAGGTATCTCGACCCCAATACAATTCTGCGCAGAGTTAGGGGCGACGAAAGTCGCGTGTTGGCGCCCTGTTGATTCACGTGCTCCACAGCTGACGGGCGCGTGCGGGATGAGGGCTCGTATTGCGGCTCGGCGCTGTGCACTGGTGGCGTAGTAGGGAAGCGCTCGGGCTCGTGAGCGAGTGGTTGAGGGTTTGGATCCCGGAGACTGCGTTTGTTTTGCCCTTTTGCAAAATCCATGTTTATCATATAGGTAATCCACCTGGGGTACTATAGTGTGTTATAGAGCATGTTTACATATAACAAAAGCTTCAAACTACAGATTAGCCAGAATGTTCACTTCTGTGTGTCACAGAAGTGAACATTCTAGCTAATCTGTAGTTTGAAGCTTTTGTTTGTTTGAAGCCTATTTTGTGTGACCGTAGTTATGTAACGATAGATATTTTGTGGCACAAGTTAAAAGTTCTGACTCATGGATTTTGCAAAAGTGCAAAACAAACGCATTCTGCGGGATCCAAACCCTCGACCCTTCGCTCACGAGCCAGAGCGCTTCCCTACTACACCTGTGCACTGCGCCGAGTCGCGATACGAGCCCTCATCCCGCGCGCGCCCGTCGCTGTGGAGCACGTGAATCAACAGGGCGCCAACACGCGACTTCCGCCGCCCTAAGGGCATGACTAACCAGGATACTAAGTAGCAAACTGCAGGTATCTCGACCCCAATACAACTCTATGCAGAGTTGTATTGGGGTCGAGATACCTGCAGTTTGCTACTTCCCAGGAAGAGGCGGTTCTGCTCATATACAACACTTGCGCCCTTCCGACCTACCGTTGAGATAGTATCCTGGTTAGTCATGCCTAATTCAGAACATGCAACTTGTAATATCGTATAGGTGGCATCTTTCCATGCTTCATCGACGGTTGTCACCGTCGGTAACCGAATGCGAGAAACAAAAGCTGCAGCGTTTTCCTTCAACCGCCATCACTTGATTCTCGGTGGACCGCATCGCTCGACATGCCTCAGCCTCGGAGGGAAACTTATGAGTGCATATCAGCGGACGATGCTGTGTGGCGACAGTCTCGTACGGCACCACCTTCGCATCTGTAACCAGCTTTCGATCGCGATGCTTCACAAGGATGAAGTCGATCTGTGTCTTGGTGCTCCCGCTATAGAACGACACCAGATGGGAGTCACGCTTTCGAAATACGGTGTTCGTGATGATGAGGTTATGCGAGTTCGCATACTCAAGGATTCGCTCACCATCAGCGTTACGTGCTCCATATCCAAATCCCGTGGCAGCTGTGACCATCTTTCGCAGTCCCCACATGAGGTCACTTGCAATAACGACAGCGTCATCTGACGGTACCTCTGCTGTCTTTTCATCAAGGTCCAAAACTCATTCTTGGCTCTCTCAGAGCAGCCTGCCTGCGGAGCGTACGCAGAGAAGAAATGATACATACGCTGTTCAGCAGCGACTGCGACCTTCATCAAGCGGTCATTAAAACGTTCCACTTACAGGAGTTGGTGTAATCGGCTCCGAACGTTTCCGAGACGCTTACAATCGCGTCTCGAAACGTTCGGAGCCGATTACACCAACTCCGCTGGTGGTCCTGGGACTGCCGCACAGAATGGCCTTGAAGCCTCGGCCTATGTCCCTCCACTTACAACCTCGTCTCCTGTACCGTACTAAACCTCGTCTGCTGTACCGCACATAAGTCGACTCGTCTTCGCTCCAGTGCTTCTGCCAACTCGCACGAGCGGCCCGTCAACGTACCCACATTCAGCGTAGCTACGCGGGTCTTGCCTACGTTACGGGACTCTCGGACTAGCTCGCCGTAGCATTATCTCGATACTCACTTAACGTCATCACCCATGTGATGTGACATGGGATCTCCATAGGCCGGCCTGTCACTAGGGCCTGTCGCCTGTACTCGAATGTCCGTGATTAGCTTAGCTCGCAGAAGCGAACAGCTTCCAGTGGCACCACGTGGAGAAACGGACATCGCCACCACGATCTGTAAACCCTATGGCTTGAAATGCTTATGAAAATTGTGTACTATGGATAATCCACACTTACTGTCACTCTTCGTAGGAGAACAATTTCTCTGTTTTCTGTCCTCGTCTATCAAGGCAGACGAACACTTCTGTTCGATTTCAATTTGCCTCCACGACATTCCACAGCAAGAAAGCGGATAAGGCCCATTTGCACAGTGCAACAGTGCGGCGCCGCAACGATGAAGCAAGTGCTGCGACGGCCGCCGCGCGGCACTGTGCGACACGTGCCTCGAGGGGGGGGGGGGGCGCCATGTGCAAAGTCTTGCGGCAGCCGCGGCTGTTATCGCAGGCGACGCCGCAGTGATGGCCGCTGGCTAGAATGGTTCAAATCATTCCTCGCGGCGCGACGTGCACGAGGAGTCGGTCCCGATGTCTCGGGTGCATTACGTACCACCCGAAAACGGCGTCGTAAGCCGCGCGCACACTTTGCAGCGGGCAGCGGGCAGTGGAATGTGGGCGGAGCTGGTCACGTGCGGCCGCTACTGTGGAACTGCGCCGCGGCCGCACGCAGCGGCAGTGAAAAATGCCAGAGTCATTCCTCGCTGCGGTCGCTGCCGGCAGTACTGCGGCAGCGGAAGTATATATGCACACCCCCTCACTGCGGGCTCCGCTGCGGCAGTGCGACTCCACCCCCTGTGCTATGCTTCAGCGTGGCCGCCGCACTGCCGCACTGGAGTGTGCACGCGGCTATACTCTTCCTTAACCATAGATGGGCCAAGGCAGCAAGTTTTCAAGATGAGGAGTCCGAGCCACAGAGTCATTCTACATTAACAGCCAGCAAACTAGCTAGTTTAAGCCTTCCAAGGAAAATGACATCGCTCATCGTCAGAAAATAGAACGTGCTACACATCTAAGCGAGCAATCAGCGACAACAACGGTCGAAGACTACTCAAGATTCCGCACTGAGCAGTGAACTGCGGAAAGTTACCATTGAATTACTTCTTGAACACATCAAAAGTGGAGACGCAGACATCTTTCAAAAATTTATACGACCTTCATCTGATGGCACATTATACTGCAGAAAAATACAAGCTTTGCATGGCATCGCATGTGCTATGTTCTTCGTTGGATATTCTTCTAGATGGGCTTTATGCATACTGTTCTTGACACTGCAAGAGGTTAGACGGGCGTCTTGTTGTGATCGAGAATCTTGTGCTAGGAGGAACTCGAACCGGCCTTTAAGTTTTTCCTTCCGGCAGAGTTTCAAACACAACAGAACACAATTTTAGCGGCTTATAATTCTACGCGTCTTACATATTTGGTTTACACAATAACAAACAGTGACCAAAGTAAGCACCACATGAAGGGAGTACACCGTGATGTCAAAAAACAGTATTTGTGTGCATCCACGTCGTCTCGATTTTTTTTAAACGAAGTAAGCAAGAGAAAGACTGCTCTACTTACAGTCCGATTCGCTTGCTTTCGCACAGCATGACGATCTTTGAGCGAATTGTCGATGGTCGAATTCGGGACACCGTCTAGCTTTCCAGCAATCAGTGAGGTTTCGTGGCTGGTTGCGGTTCAATTGATGCCATACATGCCGTCCGCCTTCTGGTAGACAAGCATCGCGAGAAACAGAGGCCAGTGCATCTTGCCTTTCTCGACTTGGAGAAGACCTTCGACCTCGTATCGCGTGAGGTTATATGGTACGCCCTGCGACACTATGGTGTTCCTGAAGAACCTTTAGAGTGGGTGCGAATGCTACTCTTGTCGAAAGAGTCGTGGGCAAGCTGCAGCAGGAACCTCGATGGAGTTTCTCATCTCCGTTAGGGTGCACCAAGAATATGCGCTTTCCTCACTCTTCTTTGTTGTCGTAATGCGAGATCTTCAGAAGCCCGTCTCTTAGACGTTGCTATATGCCGATGACGTGATGCCTGCCTAAGAAGACAAAAAGACAAAGGCAAACTTGAGCGGCAGGTGCAAGCTTGGTACGACCGTCTGGCGATGCTCGGACTCAAATTGAACGTCAAGAATACCGAGTATTCAACGACTGACGTAAACAGTCCGGCTTCATTAAGATTATCGGTACTGAGCTTGCATGCACTTCGGTGTTTAAATACCTGGGATCGGTGTTTGGTATCCTTCAAATACCGACGACCAGTGAATAGGACTAAAATGTAAATTTAAGCCAGGATCATTTGTCTTACTAAATTTGGGAGAGGTAGGTCACGTTGCTTAAACAATGGTATATGGGCTCCAAGGGAACCATATTGGGGTCAGATAAAGCAAACGAGGGAAGGACTGAAATACTTTCTATGACAGGTGCTGAGGTTAAAATTATGTCAAGAATTGAATCACCTCGAGTAGGTTTCAGTACCTGCTGACTCAAGCAACAGGTGTAGAAAAATTCCATGAGTTAATGCTGATTTTTTGGCCTGCTACGGTGAACCCAGTCGACATTCAGGTTGAAGTCACTAAGTACGACGACATGCCTATTTGAAAGGCAAAGTTTTAACATTGTGTCTATAAGAGTGTCGTCTTCATGAGCACGAGTTTGGAGGATGATAGACTAAATACCGCAAATGCAGACAGGCATGCTGATTCAAAAGCATCTATGCAGAGAACGTCAGAGTTGAGGCGGGAGGAAACGCTAATAAGGGCCAAACCAATGGAATTTTTAGCAAGACAACAAATACCACCACCTTGCGGTCACTACAGTACACTCTGAAAAGCGAGTCCGCAAAGTTAGCGACGACTTCCGAATTCGATAGCTTTTTTTAACCTTGTTTCGGTAACAAACAGTGTGTTTCGTAGGTGGACAAAAAAATGGAGATGGTGCATTTTATTTACAATGCTTCATGTTTTTAATATTGCACATTTCACGACTGGAAATGAAGGCGGCACGTCGTCGTCAGTAAACCAGCCACACCCTATCGTTTAATTTCCTATTACATTTCCTGCATTCCTGCCTCAGCTTATGTTCTTATTTCCACTCCTCAGAGCACATCCTAAGACGGATGCAAACCTTACTACATGCAGAACAGATTCGAAACCTCCAGGATTTTGAAAGGGCCGTAGCCCAATGAGACTTCGGTGGCAGTACTATCTTCACCTTGCGGACACGTCGGCGTTCGCACCTGCCCATTCTGAATAGCTTCAAGGGGCGGCACTCTATATCAAGAACATCAAAAATTTCACCAACCTTTTCTTCAAGATCCCGTTGCTTTTCAGAACGGGGAGATTGGCTGGAGGCTCACGCAACCATTCAATAACGGTGTCTTCTCTTTCCCCTCCTTCTCACTTGGTTCCGACATTTCCTGTTGAAGCTTTGAGATCAGTGCGTACATTATTTGTCAACGACGCGATGACTGGACCGGGGTGGTGCTCACCTTACCATCTCCTACCTCTTGACCATTATTACTAATCTTCACTGACGTTTCTGGTGTTCCTTCCGTAGACCTGGTTCGCTGCGACATGATGTGTTGTTTGCATTCCAGGACAACCGATAAAAATATGCCAATGCGTTTTTCGCGAAAATGGAAAGAAGGTGTCTGCAGATGATGCACTATAATGGGGAGAAGAAGACCTTAAAATAGAAGTTCTTACGAAAACAGTATGCCTTATCTAAAGAGACGGACGGAATACGGATTAAAAATAGTTCAATAAAGACCTTTCTGGAAACTTCAAATGAGATACATGGCCGCTCACCGACGTTCCGGCAGGTGGAATGTCGATTAGCAGGATTTTCAAGTATTGTCTATCACTAGGTCATCAGGTCCTGAGGTCTCTCACCGGCGGTTCCGTTATCAGTTCCTACAGTACAAAGTAGAGAAGAATATTTAGGAAAAAATAGAGAGGTCAAGGCGAGTACATCCTGTAGTGAGCCAGCGCCCGAACCTTAGGATCATCACCTCCTTCGAACTTCGTGCACTAAACTTCCACGGATATGTGCCTATAACACACAAACGCATCGTACGAGAACGCACGCAAAAGAGAGATTTGAGTTTGACCTCGCAGCCGATACAATCTGCCTTCCGTCGCTACAATCCGATAGGGCTCATCTCGTGGGGCACATCCCTTGGGATTCAGTGTATTTAAACGGGACGATCTCAAATGGAAGAGACACCGATTCAATTCACTGTGTTCGAATAATTATAAATTTCTTCCCGTACTGGCTCAGGGAAGCTACTTCTTTTTGAGAATATGGAAGGAAGAGAAAATGTTCCGATGTCTCATAAGTGAAGATTGAGCCACGCGTTCGCCCACTACATAGCCATGAAAAGAATTCACTAACCAAGGAACGGTCTCAAGCATATGTCTAAACGCCGAAAGTAGAGAGAATTAAATTGGAGAATTGAAGGATAGCACTACGAGAACCTCCTTCCTTCAAATAGTGTTAAGGTGTGATCCACTTTTACAAGTAAAACTTACTGAGATAGAAGCCCTGAAAATTGATGATGGGTTCTTGCTATTGCACAAGGAAATGGCTACGAATCAGCGAATATGCTGAAAATATACATAAATATTACTTTATTGTCGCAGATCAACTTACCGGGTCATGTGTACACGGCCTCCTAGTGTTGAAGATAGCAACCGACCGACGGTCCAACGGTATCACAGAAGGACGAGCAAAACAAAACATTTATCTCACAAATGGACACGATAAGCAAACAAAACGAAGCCACCAGAAGAAGGGAAGTATATGAAAATGGGCGGCCCACGGGCCGGGCTCGCGAATTGGTGCAAAGACGTGCAGGGAGCGGATGGCGGCTTGATTGGAACAGATTTGCTAGAATCACCTAAAAAGATCGTCACATCGCCATTTGAGCACCTCTTGTCTTTAGTCCTCATTTCATTCCCTACACTACTCTCCGCTTAAGCGGCGGGCGGCCACCATCAGCTCCCGACACATGTATCTTGCAGTATTTTTATTTTTTTTTTGCATAAATGATGTTTGGAATGTGCTGTGCGATGGTCGACTCCATAGTTAATATTCAGGGCTCTTACTCGGACGGTCCAAGGACCGCAACTGTGTGACGTATTTTTCCAATGTGCGCGTTCGGGGAGTGGACATTCCTGCGTGTCATTTATTTTCGGCGTTCAAACATACACCCGATGCCCTCCCACGGTGAAGAAAAAGAAGTTGAGGTTTTCTACAGCCAGTGCTTTGAAAGAAGCAAATAATTTAACAACAGATAGTTAAAAATAGTGGTCTGGGATAAGCTTCACGTGAAAAATGATCAGAGGGTAGTTGGAAAACAAGCCTAGTCGTGAGTTTTAAAGGTGTTATGAATGAGAGTAAATTTAAGCAGTTTCTCTTGAATGCACTTTGCCGCCAACTAAGGCGAGACAATAACTAACCAGGGAAAGTCTCCAGCGTCCCACCAAACTTCGAGCACCGATCCATGCCATGTGAAAAAGCTTGACAACGCTAGTTGCAAATGTGCAGACCAGGCTTGATCATTTGATCTCCTAAGCGAGTACTGGCCGGTGAAACTTTGCGTTCTCGGCTGCATTGCGCGTTCGCTGTTGAAGCGGTGGGCGGAGCCTTACGTAATCAGCGCGGCTATTTGTAACATTGCATGATGCGGTGATGGTACAGCGGTACCGTTCTCGTTTTACAAGAAGACAGTCGTAGATTTGGTCCCAATGGATGCCGGCGTTTTTGCGTTTCGTGATTTATCGTCAGCGAGACCCTTTGTCCTCATTTCGAACTCATTTTTGAACAAACTATACTGGTATCAACTATCATATACCTTTCTTTCGTGATCTTTGAAAGTTGAGTGATAATAAATTTTGATTTTCACGTAAGACGAGTCAAAATGTGATGCTAGATTCGTGATCAAAGCTTCAAATAGCGCTCATGCACAACATTAAGTCAAAATTAGTGCTTATGGGATCCCAAAATAATCTGTAACAATAAAAGTCGTTTTCAGATGATTGGAACAGTACGTCTTCAAGCGGGTCTCTTCCTACTTCTCGAGTCTTGCACAATTCTTTTGCTGAATGTGTTTGTGTTGTCATTCATAATAAAAAGTAAGCTTATCCCTCACGAGGCAGACCTAGTGCCTTTTTTCGGACCACTTCTTATAATGAGGGTTTTAAAAATCCAGAATTAGGTAGAGCACAATATTTTTTCTGTAATGACCATTCCCAACTAACAAAAATCTGAAAATCGATATCATTGGAATTCGCATCGCTAAGCCTATTAAAGTTTGAGAACTCGTCATATTTTTATGAGTTCCTGTTCGGTTTCCGAAAAAAATGAATGTTTTCATTCAGGATGAAACAGGAAACGCAATCTCGATGTTGATTGAGTCCTGTAAAAATGAAGCTCTCCTAAAACTTTCTTGACTTCGCTCTACTTTTAATGATCTACGTACAGTTTTTTACAACGTTTACAGAAATACCAATTTGAGTCATCATGTAAATAAAGTTTGGCACCTTCTTACAGTCAACGAGAGCTGGTGCAGAACAACTGCGTCGCAGAAATAGCTCTGTAATATTATGGTATACAGTCCACTCCCCTTATAAGGCCTCATATAAGACTCGCCCCCGGCCAGGTTGCTTTTACTCCAATACAAATCAACCCTGCTTAATTCGCGTCGGATACAACGCTACTCCTGTTACAGCACGGTTTTAGGAGGAACTCTGCATTCAAAATGACTCTCTTATAACGCGACCCGGGCTTAGTTCCGGTCCCACATGGAAAATGAAGACGAGCAAGATGCTGACCGCGTTTGCAACCAAACCTACCTTTCAATTGCCTCGTTCGTAGTCGCGACCAGCACCTGTGCGACAATGAATATTTATCTGATCGATAATAAAGTTCTTAAGAAAAGTTCATCCTTCCTATATTTTGTCTGTCTCATGAATCATGTGTCTAGCTATGTCACAGATTTGAAGGTCACTACAGCTCATTCTGACTATATAAAGTCACCGCTGTGATTGAATGAGGCCGAACAGTAAATCGTCTCAATCGATCGACTTCGACTAAATGGCGACCACGGAAACGAACCTGTGACCTGCCAGTTCCTTCAACGACAACTCCACAACTGACGCTCTACTTCACAAGCAAACGACGGTGCTTATCGTCCTAACATGGAGAACTCCACGACCGCACGACGTCAGATTGGAAAGTTAACTCGCCAAGTCGCCCGTCACATTGCAGCAGTTTATGAAGTTTTCACCGACTACAACGTCAACCTCGACAGCTTGCAACTCGACCAGCTCTGCTCTGATGACCTCCAACCTTTCACAAGAGATATCCACATCGCTCGTTCCAACCTTCTACGCTGCTACACCCAACCCGAACTACTTCATCATCAGTGGCAGGAACTCATCTCCACCAGTCCAGACGTTCACAAACTTCATCGACAAATATGGAGACTACCGCAACAACCTGCAACAAGCAGCTGAAGTGCTTGAAAAGCTGGACTCCGTCATCGATCTACTTCATCAGGAATTCAAAAAACGACAACTGCCTCTTCCTGTACCTACTCCTGCTGCATCCGATGCGCTGTCGCACGATTCAATCCACGAGAAGCAGGAAGACATAGTGACAAACCTGACGACAACAGCTCATCAACCCACGAACGACGCCATTTCCGCACGACCAGTCTCCGACGCAACAACAACTTTCAACTTCATCGATGCCTCACTCATCAGCAAAATCGATCTTCCGTCATTTGCTGGATCAATTCTCGACTTCCAAGAATTCTGGGAACGATTTTCGACACTCGTCGGAAACAAAACCACCATCGACGATGCAACCAAGTTTTCTCTTCTCAAATCGTCACTACGTGGAAGAGCACTCCAGTGCATTCAAGGAATCCCAATAACATCTGCAAACTATCGCATAGCCGTCGACATCCTGAAAACTCACTTCGACGACAAAGTAACTACTAGGCATGTCCTATACACTAGGCTTGCAAACCTACCGCCATGTGATCAGGATGGAAAACAACTACAAGTACTCTACAACCAAATGTATGCGCTGATACGTCAATTCTGCACCTACGAAGACGACAATAAGGAATATGAACTGGGAGCCATCCCACTGAACAAACTACCGCGTCACATCAGGAGCAAAATCTACGACAGAACTTCAACTTAACTCCATCGGCTCTCATCCACCTTTTAACCGACATCGTCAGGAAAGAATCTACTCTTCAAGAAATGGAACCACAAGATCTCAACCGCAGAAATCGACATGTTCTTCATGCCGTCTCCAAGACCAATCGTCAACAGCAAGCGATTCCACTGAAAACGACCCACAACACACCGACCACTGCCAAGTGCCCGTTCTGCCGCCAGACTGGACATAATTCCTTTGCATGTCCTACGTACTCGACTCCGAATCGCAGACTGGAAATGGTGAAGAAAAATGGCCTTTGCTACAACTGTTTATCAAGAGTGCATCGAACGAAGGACTGTTTATCTACCCGAACATGCTCTCACTGCTCAAAGCGGCACCACACCTCACTGTGCTTCAAACACGCGAATTCAATAGGGACTTCATTAAGTGCTTCTCCACTTCATCCAGAACCAAGAAGAACACTGAGTAGCCGCCCACTTCTTGACAACCAGCATACCACTCTATCTCAGCAATCGCGAGCACGTCCACCTCGTCAAGAAAACATTCAGACTCACTTCTCCGAGCACTTCAACAAAGAATCGAGCACACCGGCGATATCAACACAACCAACTATCACTCTTCATGGTCTGCAACACCACCAACACCTGGTGAAGTCACTCCTGATGTGTGTAGAAGTGCAACTCTTCAATCCACTCGACGACAGTAAAGAGGTACGTGCGGCTGCCCTACTTGATACAGGAGCTTCACAGTCCTATATCACTAACGATCTGGGTAAAAACTTTAGTTACCTTCGCACAACTCGCATGAAATCCAGATGTATACCTTTGGAAATAAGCTCGCAATGTCAATTCCTGCTAGCGATCGATCGATTGGAATTCGATGCATGAATAACACCTCAGCAATTCTTCAAGTACAAGCCATACCATTTCTCAGAAGGAGCTGAAATATATTTTCGTCCAAGAAGATGGAGGGGGATCAGGACAATCTAACGACGAAGCAAACTTCTCCGAGCATCCTGATCGGAATGGATTACTTCTGGGACTTGGTACTTAGCGACCAATTTACCACCTCACCTCTACCTAGTGGATACCGTGTGATACATACACGTATCGGAAAGATCGTTGCAGATGACTCCTTCCGTCACAGTCACACTGGATTTCTCGCGACTGATGAATCATCCTCGCCTGCTCATCCTGCTAAGTATGCCGAACTTTTGGAACTCGTCGAACGATTTTGGAGCAACGAATCCATGGGCATCATGAACGATCCAACGACAAAAGATGAAGAGCGATGTCTCCAACTGTTCAACAGCTCAATCAGCTACAACCAATACGAGAAAAGGTACTCAGTCAAACTGCCGTTTAAATGCTCTCCATCACAACTTCCTACAAATCGTGACTTAGCCTTCTCCAGATTCGTCTCCAACGTAAAGACGTTGCAGCAACATCTAACTCATCTTCAAAAATATCACGCAATTTTCGAAGAACAGCTGGAAAAACAAATCATCGAACCCGTCAACGATGACTCAACGCCGCACTCTCACTACCTCGCTCATCACGGCGTCATTTCGGATTCGAAAAACACACTAAGGTGAGATGCGTTTTCGATGGATCACCGAAGAAAAAAGGCTTTCCCAGTCTCAACGAACTCCTTTCCAAAGGACCCGATCTTCTACCTGATCTCCTCGGTGTTCTCCTTCGCATACGCACGATGCCAATACTCATATCCAGCAACATTGAAAAAGCCTTCCTCATGGTGGAACTTCAAGACGAAAGCCGCTTCACCCGCTTTTTCTGGTTACGCGATCCATCTAAAGGGATAACTCGACAGAATACCATCGTCTACCGTTTCCGTAGTTTCATTTGGACTAATATGCTCGCCATTCCTACTCGCCGGCACTATCCACTTCCATCTGTCGAATTCCAACACCCCTCTCGCAAAGAAGATTCTCCGCAACACTTATGTTGACAACGTATTCTACGGCGTTTCTTCTGTTGCCGAAGGGAGCAATTCTACAGAGATTCAAAATCCTTGTTTCAACAAGTAGGAATGAATCTCAGAGACTACGCGAGCAACAACCAAGAGCTGAACGAATTCTTCAAGGAACAGGAAAACAGCAACGTCGACAACTATTGCAAAATTCTCGGAATAGGATAGAACACTCGCTCAGACGACTTTGAACTCAAACTCCTATAAATAGACGAACACAAATCCAGCTTATGGACCAAAAGAAGAGTCCTGCAGAAAGTCGCCATCATATACGATCCATTCGGTTGGTTAACTCCCGTCACTTTAATTGGCAAAATCTTAATTCAGAAACTATGGGCCGACAACCTGACATGGGACGAAACGCTTCCTGAACACTTTCAATGCGAATGGAAAACCATTATTCAATCATGGACAACTACACAGCTCTCATTGCCACGTTTAATCGCAAATGAAACATCTGCTGCTACAAGGTACGAGATCCACGTTTTCACCGACGCATCCAAGTATGAATACGCGGCGTCTTCTTATCTCGTCGAGAAGCACAACGGTCATCCCAAAAGGTCATCGCTGCTGGTATCCAAATCTCGTCTTGCTCCGGTAAAGCCTCTGATGACGATTCCCAAACTAGAACTGTCAGCACTAGTTATAGGCGCCAATCTACTTCACTGCTTAACGCATCATTTGGATCTTCCAATAGACAGTCTTCCTATGGTCAGATAGCAGAATAGCTCTGGCATGGATTCAGTCGGAAAAAGATCTACCCGTCTTCATACGAAACCACGTTCGGACAATTCAAGAGAAATCAAAGAACGCTACCGTACGCCATGTACCAGGCAACTTGAATCCAGCAGATCTCGCAAGCAGAGAATGCATCATCAACGATTTGAAGTCCAATGCGCTGTGGTGGAATGGACCAGATTTTCTCCTCAAGAATGAAGATCAATGGCCTGCTGAAAACTACGACATCACCCGCCTAATGGAACAACTTTGCTCCTTTTCAGCCACGACAAAATACGCGAATACTGTCATCATTAAGGCAGAAAGATTCAGCCGCTGGACGCGCCTTCTCCGCACCAGGATCGTCATCCCTACCTTTCTAACTCGTCTCTTGTCAAAGGCTGCTAAGCATTTTGGAACACCAGCATCGGAACTACAAACCAAAGCAAATGTGATTCTATTCCGAACGGCACAAATGGAGAGTCCACCAACCAACGATCTGCTCATACAGCTCGGGTTGTTTACGTGCAAGAAAACTGGTCTCTTTCGAGTTCAGACAAGGATACAGAATTCAACACTACCAGCTGAAACGAAACAGCCCAGGTAGAGCAACATAACTGCGCTCTACATCCTTTTCATTCATGAGAAGAATCAACTCGCAGGTACTGAACACACTCTAACCCAACTTCGTCAATCATTGTGGATATCAAAAGGTCGCGCAGTCGTTAAACGAGTCATCAACAATCGCTGCTTCGTTTGCAAACGACTCAACGCAAAGCCATTTAGACTACCCGACTACCCGACGCATCCTCATCTTCGAGTACAGAAGCCTAACTGTCCTTTAGAAAACTGAGGCCTCGACGCCATGGGCCCATTCATCTACAAAACTGATCACGAAGAAAGGAAAAAGTGTTGGATCCTACTCTCAACTTGTCTCAACTGCCGCGCAATTGTGATCGATATCGTTCAGAACTTATCGGCAAGCTCCTTTCTCAACAGCCTACGCCGCTTCATAGCTACCTACGGCTGCCCAAGACGAATTCTATGTGACAACGCGCCTGCTTTCAAAGCCTTTGCCGAAATGCAGTTAGAAGAACATATGCACGAAGAACAATCCCACGACGTACTTGACTACTGTACAACTAACAAGATCGAATTCAAATTCATACCCGCCTTTAGCTCTTGGCAAGGCGGTGTATATGAAAGAATGGTAGGCATCTTCAAATCAGCCTTCATCCACGCCGTCTGACATCGCACATTATCAAGGGACGACCTCTACACCATAGCGAAGGAATCAGAAGCCATCTGCAACTCAAGACCGCTGACATACGTCACAGAGCAAACAGACTTTCTATCTCTTCGACCGATCGACTTCATTAGGCCTACGGCTCGTCTATCGGCGCCGCGATTGATTGATGATGAAGACGAATGGAAACCTCTGCACACTACTAAGTATAGGCTTTTGCACGAATGGCAGTTATCTCTCAAAATTCTCGATACGTTCTGGACGCGATGGCACGAAGAATACCTTACTTGCCTCCGAGAACGACACCAAATCAGCCATCCACATCCTCGAAGCTACCACGACAATAATTCAGTCCAAGGCGAGTACGTGTTGATCCACGACGAATTTCGTCCCAGAGGCACATGGCAGATAGGACAAGTGTGTGGATCTTCTGATAACTATGCGAGATCTGTCCAAATTCGCCTGCCTTCAGGACGAATAATAACGAGACCAATCAACCTCATAAGCCGTTTCGAAATCGACTCCAAACCAAGCCCAACGATCCACGAACCAACCGCCATCAAAGTGCAAAAACCGCCATCGCTGCCTTCTCATCCTATGGTGGCGCGCTCAAAAGCAGGAAGAACCTCGCGTCACAGCATCTCTCTACTTTCCATAATGCTTGCGGTTGTCCTCCCACTCATGTGCAGAGCAAGCAACCATTGTCCCGACGAACTCCCAAGTAAAGTCATCTACGTAACTCCATGCGTCGCAAAAGGCATTGCAGTAGCTACGCACTCTGATCGCGACCAAGTTCTTCTATGCTGGTTTCCAGTTATATGCCCCGACGGACACATGCAGGCAGTGACTCCTTCTACTCGAAACCCACGCATTTGCGGATCAAAATGTGAATGTCCTCAGTGGTCTCAATTTTGCTCTCACTACAATGGCAAACGCAAAAAACAATCACGGATGTCAAATATTCCTTCAGGTTTTCTCAACCTGATGCCTAGTGAAGTGTGCTCCTTCAAAAAATCTTCCGCATGCAATCCAAAAAAGAAGTTAGGAATCTTCAATCAAATCGAGCTCTACGATGGAACGCTGCTCTTGGTATCGAACATGCAAATCACCGTCAAGGATTACGTGAACACGAACGACTTCATCTGCGTTAACTCTAATGGAGAACGACTCCCTGCAACACCACCATATGAGGTAAGTACGCTGTTCTGCCGGAAACACCAGTGCACCTACGGAGTCGACAAATTCTGCATGTACGACAGCCCAATTGCGCTGTTTGATTTCAGCAATACCACAACATCTCCTAACTTGATTCCGATCAAAGCGTGGGGAACGACAACACGCGAATTCTTTCCATATAATTCCGAAGAACACGGTGAACGCATCTTCGTCACGACCAACTGCTCTAAAGGAGGAGTAGAAGTGACAATGGATCGAGACGTCAATCCAGTAGAAGCGTGTGTCCGGTCCTATTGCATCTTCGTTTTCAATACATCCTCAACGCGTCTTGTGTTTCCTACGGAACTAGTAGTCTTCAAATACACCGTTTATAGCAACGCATGGAAGCACGGAGTTCGCCTACACAGCTCGTCACTCACATGTCCTTCTCAACTAATCTGTGAGATTCTCTACTGCAACCTGTGCCTTGAAAAATCTACAACACACAATGTTGGACTCTCGACACCACAATAATGATATCATCTGGATCACCGTAATACTTCTTTATTGGATCTTCTTTCCAATTATGCTCGCTGTCAAAAACTCACGAGACTACCGTTCATCCTTTTCAAGTACGCCTTCAACAAGCTGCATAAGTCACACGACGGCAGAACTCGAAACCATGGTGATACCATTTCCCACCCTCTTCGCGTCTACAATCGACGAGGACGACAAACCTCTTCACATCATGGTTGCTCGTATCGGATATCTCTCAGTTCAGCCGCGTTGAAAATTCTTTCATGTGCAGCAAAGGGAGTACTCTGTTGCTCAGATGTGGTTTCTATTGCAAGTTCGACAGAATCATGCTCATTCAACAACCATACTACTACATGTATCTTCAACCAAGGATTAATCCTCACTCTACAACCACCTGCTCAGGAATTGTGTCTTTCCTCGAGAGATTAAAACGAAAAACCAATCGGGCTCGTTTTGCTCCATGTCCAAAGCATTCGTCACGTGTGCCAACGGAAGATTGAATTCTTCACAAGAGATCACGAATTCAACACCGAATCAACCCACAGATGCTACCAAGCCGGAAGCTGCCGACCAGACAAATGCGACAACATGAAATCATCCGACATCATCGATGAATTCAGCTGGAAGGCATCAAATCATCCTGGTTTCACATTCTGCAAAACCAGCTGTGGATGCTTCCTCACCTGCGGATGCTTCCTTTGTAAACCTTCTTGTATATTCTACAAGTACTACGCTACACCTACGTCCGAGAACATCTACACCATTTTTTCCCGTGCAACTTGGGAACTCTCCGTCTCAGCAGAAGTAACCATTCGGTTGGAAAATCAAAGCGAGACCCTTCCAATTTTCCTACGACCAGGACGAACTTCGCGAATAGGAGACATCAAACTGTCACTTCTGGCAACGGTTTCTCCGCAACTCCCAATTCTCGCATCATCATTTATCACAGACGGAACAAGGACCGCTATGACTATGAAAATCCAGTCTAATGATCTGACACCAGGAACGCCAGCCCAATTGCAGTGTGCTTCGATGCTCGACGCTGTTCAATTCCACTGTTGTTTTTCTTCAAGTACGTGTACGTGCTCCACTGGATCATCTAAAGCTATGTGCACCTGCCCAGAAGGACATATTGCTCCATCTCTGCACCAGAATACGTTACCTCTCGTCACCAAGAACATCGTCATCGAACAGCATCAGGATAAGATAGCAGCTCATACTAAAGTCGGCTCAGCAATTCATGTACAACTGAGCATGGAAAACGCTAAAGTAGCCGCCCTGCAAAGCCAAGCACAATGCTGCATCAAAGCTTCAACCATCACAGGATGCTACGCATGTCTATTAGGAGCAAAAGTTTCGATCGTCTGCCGCTTGACTGAAGAAGAGGCAACAGCTGACCTCACCTGTGACACACAACACCAAATTGCCATCTGCACTAAGAATGGAAAACTAAACGAAATAGTCTTCCATTTCGATACTCCGAAAGTATCTACAACATGTACCATCTGCTCCGGAGGGCAGTCCAGCTTCCAGCTCGACGGTATGCTCGACTACGTCAACGACGCTCAGATTCAACGCGAGATTTCCAACAACAACGAAGAAAACATCGACGAAACAGGGAATGTCTTTGTCACAGTATTTGAATGGATATATTCGTTCCCTGATGCCATTTCCACGTTCTTCGCTAACTTAAACATACTCACATACATCAAAACTCTTTTAGCCTGTAGTATCCTCCTCCTGTTCACGCTCTGCATAGCATCCTCATTTCGATAACAACTTGCCTTCTAAAGACCAAGACGCCAATCTAATGCGTGCCGGGAATATATCTGATCGATAATAAAGTTCTTAAGAAAATGCTCATGAATCACCATCTATACGAAGATGTGCCACATATGCCACATTCAAATTATTGAAAGTTCATCCTTCCTATATTTTGTCTGTCTCATGAATCATGTGTCTAGCTATGTCACAGATTTTAAGGTCACTACAGCTCATTCTGACTATATAAAGTCACCGCTGTGACTGAATGAGGCCGAATAATAAATCGCCTCAATCGATCGACTTCGACTAAATAGATGCATGAATAGATGCATAGACGTTTTTCATGCGTGACCAGCCCATGATAGTGTTCATAGTCAGCAATATGTCGAGCACAGTATAAGACTCCCGGTAGTCGTTAGAAGCTGCCGTGAATTAGAGGGTCTCCTCTACCGGAAACGACAGAAGGTGTAGATTAAAGCTCAAGTTTTTCAAAACGATATCCTAGAAGTTTGTTTTAAGCCTAGAGCAGCTGCAATAGAGGCTATGTGCAGTCACGTGATGGTTTGTTACGATTAGAACTCTCGCGCCATGCAGGACTTTCACCTGTACCTTTTGCTTTCAGGGCAGGGTTACAGCAACAGTTCTGCTTGATTACACGCAACATCCCGATACCGTGGGAGAGTGCTGAGAGGTACCGCAACAAGGATATGGAGGATGTGGCGCGTGATTTAACAGTGCTGATAACGTAATGGGCTAACATCCTTCGTGGAAGGTAGAGAGGGCGGGTCCACGTCCCGCTTCGGGCGAGAATTCTGATGACAACTAAAGATCATGTAAGATCAGATTACACAGCTTTGTTATTGACTACTTCTAACTTTCCTCTGGTACTCGTTATTCCTCGCACATCTGACATATTTATGCACATAGCAGAGTGTGTCTCTGAAGACAGGACTTCATTAATAATCTATATAAGGATGTTCTTAGCCTTCATACTCTATTCATGGTCATATATTTCATTACTTTAGCTACAGTTAGCCATATGCGATTTTAAGTAAATCTACACATAAGTGTCTAAAAAAGGTTAGCCTCGGTTAGGACGCGACTCCCGTTATAACGCGGATTTTCTCCGGTACTTCCAAACGCGTAGTGTTGTTCTCATTTGGCTCAATTTTCATTACAAATTACGAGTTTTGCACGAATGGTGGATATTAGGCCTAATTTATACTTCTGCGGAGGAATAAAGGAAATATTTTTAGGTGATACATGTTCTTCCAAAGTTCATTTTTTTTGGACACATAACGAAACTGTGTGAAGCCGTAGCACATCGTGTAATGCGCCCTACGATAATGCGTTACCTGCAACAGATTTCCTGCCACCTTTCATCCTTTTAGGGCAAGCTCTATTTTAGATTTGGGATTAATATCCTTTTGTACACTAAATGTTCGTAATCAAATATACAACGACTAATCAAAAGTGCATGTATAGACAAATAAGGTATAACAGACAAATTACAATTAAAAGAAGCTGGATTTCGTTCTAAAAATTGTGCTTCTTAAATCAACGACTAGAATAAATCTGTGAAATTAGCCTCCAGTGGGATCAGCGTGTACTCAGAGGATATTTGGCTTGATATGAAGACACCTACAATACCCACCATAAGGATTGGAAAAATTGCGCGGTAGGCGCGTTTTCCGCGTTCTTTCTGTTCTTTTGTTGTAGCCCTCTGGATCTTCATCGTTTTTGAAAAACTCACACACCGTTGTGATCTCCTCGACGAGATCTATCCAATGCCGCAAAAACATTTTTCGTTAGTTCATTTTTTACCGCTATTTTTTCCAAAGCACCAGGGGATACTCATTAGCGAGCGACGTCTCCACTAATTGCGTCCAAAGGACACTTAAACGCGCGGATCTAATGCCAGCGCGTTCACGGTAGCTCCTCCTTAGGGAAGATTCTGTAGACCGAGAAGCTTGCAACACCATAGATATTGTATTCTACTCTATATTATTTATTAATTATTTTTTATTTTTTCGGTTATTCTAATAAGGGCTAACAATTTTTTCTTTATCTACTGAGTACTGCCGACAGCTGATTTATCTGGCCACATCAAGGAAGAGTATGTATAATACATAGATGAAAATTCCTAACTGGGACGCGCCGTGCATATTACTTCTGTGAGATATCGTTGAAAAGATTTGGATTTACACTTGGTCCACACCATGAACAGCGGTTATGGGTAAGTCAGCGTTTTGTCCTAGCTAGACAAGGCTAGGATACCGATTAGCCGACTCCGGAAGATTGTAGGTTTGGATGGTCTGGACGGCGCCCAGTCCGAGAACCTCGAATCTCCAGCATGCGACAGGCGGCGTATCCTCCAATTACCACTCGCACAGGGAATAGCTAATTTTGTATTACTGAGAATTTCTTCGCAGCTCTATCGACTTAGGAAAGGTATCATATCTGGATAAGTGCCCAGATTTCGCATCCCCAACCAGCTCTCCATTCTTAACCAACAATGAGCTTTTCCTGTGTAACAGGTGCTGTAACTTTTCTTAGAGGGAAGTTACAAAGTTAAAATTTGCTCTGAACTCTAAAGCACGTAGGTGAATTGCAGCTGGCCTACTTTTAACTTGAAAAAAAGAAAATTTTTGCTGGTCACAAATCCACTGCGTACCACCTTCAGTAACGTTTTTTCACAACGTTTTGCGTACTGCAACTTTCTAAGGACAGAGGCAAGTACGCTGAAATCTTTTCTGTGTAAAATAGGTTTGCGTGGCTCTGATACAGGCAAGGTAGGAGGAGCTGAGTTCACTCCAATATAGTTTTTCAGGTGTCTAAACACGAGAAAAATATACAATTTCCTGATCCCATTTTGTTTTCAAAATTTAGGACTCTACGTCAGGCAGTCCCTCAAATGCCTAAGACAGCACATCTCACAATTGGAAGCGCTTCCCAACAACATAGTCTTATAAAATTTGAAGAGATTCGACATTTTGCGCCTTTTCTGCCGAGGTCGAGTTCTGGGCAGCATTCGGCTCGACCTGGGCTCTGCGTGCATCGCCCGCGCCCGTCCAAGGCCTCCTCGCACCTGGGTGCGAGATCCAGCGGTACTGTGCCAATTATAGGGGACTGCACAGTGCCGTTCGGCGAACGGTACTATTGATTCGCCTTGGCCTTCACTTTCGTTATTATACTGATAATTTTACAATAATTTAAATATTGTCCTGAATTAATTTTCACTCTCTACGTATTGAGACAAGCATGTCGCGTAATCGACTGTACTTAGGCGCCAGGTTCGGATTTCCTACTCAGGCCAACCAAACTTTCCATCCTTTCGTGGTCTGTGAATTGGTACCAGACTTGACTGAGAAGGAGAAAGCGCTAATTTGTTCATCGGCTGGTCACCGTAAGCTTTTCTTTTTTATCGACTGGTCACTGCTTCTTCATCGGCTGGCCGCCGCATTTTATGAAAAAATACGCATTCAAATCGCCTTCATGACACCCTGTAGGAGGGAATGCACGGCGCATCCCAGAAGAAATTGAGTAAAGCCGTTCTTTATCCTTTATCTTTTATATGTATCACTCAAACAAATAGGGTCGTCTGGACTACTGAGCAACTTTAGTATAGGAGAGGTGTACAAGTCAGATTCTTTGACCTTTACTAACATTGATATCTTTCAGTTCCTAAGCACAAATCCCACTCTCCTTAAAGCACATGTATGAAATATCCTAGAGCTGCCTAATAAAAACAGAATTAAGGATAAAAGGGTAAAAAACGGTGTTAATCAAATCCGTAAGGGGTGCGCCAAGCAATCTAATTCTACGAGATATCGAAGATGCGATTTGAATGCAGATTTGGCTTGAACCATTACTTGCTTAGCCAGCCGACGGAGTAGTCAGTGTTGTCCCTTTCCAGAACATTTTGGTACCCATCCATCGACCCCAAAGGGATGGAAGGTTTAGTGGGCACGGCGGGAAATCCCAAACAGAAATTGTCCCTATGTCTGATATCTATTTGCTATTTGCCCAGATATCATATATATGGGAGGGGATACATCATCATCATCATTCATCATCATTTTCAGTAGCGTTTATCCCGCTTGGTGGCGGGGTTCGCTCTTCTGGTGTGGTGACGCCATTTCTCCCGATCAAATGCTTGATCGGGATGCACACCACCAGCACCAAGTCCAAGTGCAACGTGTCTAGCCAACGTTGCTTCGGGCGTCCTCTGGGCCGTTTTCCCGGGACTTCAAGATTCAGGCCAACCTTACAAACGGTGTCGTCGTTAGCGCGAAGGACGTGGCCGTACCATCGAAGACGAGCTTCGGGCAGCTTCTCGGCTATCGGGGCGATACCGAACCTCTGTCGTATGGTGTCATTGCGAACGCGGTCCAATCGCGTTACTCCGGCCGTCCACCTTAACATCTTCGTCTCCATTACACTGAGGCGGCTTTCAGTTTGCTTCGTCACGGGCCAGCACTCAGCACCGTACGTCGCTACTGGGCGGACGACTGTTCTATAAACCTTCGACTTGAGGTACTCGGGTATTGTCTTATCGCACAGAACCCCAGTCAGCGACCGCCATTTGGACCAGGCTGCACTTACGCGCGCATTCACCTCCAACTTTAGGCTGCCATCGGGCGTAACTGTTGATCCGAGATACTTGAAAGATGTGACTCGTGAGAGCTCAGTACCATTGATCTCGATAGATCCGAGCTCATTCACATCCGTCGTCAAGTACTCCGTCTTTTTGACGTTTAGCTTGAGTCCGAACAATGCCAAGCGATCGCACCATTCCAGTGCCTGTCGCTCGAGCTCGGCTTTGTCTTCACATGCAAGCATGACGTCATCGACATACAGCAACGTCCAAGGAGCTGCCTTTTGGAGATCTCGTGTAATTGCATCCATGACGACCACGAAGAGCAGTGGGGATAGAGCAGACCCCTGGTACACTCCGACAGAGATCGGAAACTCCGTCGAGGTACCCGCTGGTGCTCGTACTCGGCTTATTGGGCACGAGTAGAGGATGCGCACCCACTCAATAAGCTCTTCAGGAAGGCCGTGTAGCCGCAAAGCGTACCATATAACTTCTCGCGGGACGCGGTCGAAGGCCTTCTCCAAGTCCAGGAAGGCAAAATGCACCGGTTTCTGTTTCTCGCGGTGCTTCTCTAGCAGAAGACGAACGGCGTGTATGACATCAACCGTCCCACAGCCGGCAACGAAACCACACTGATTATTGGAAAGCTCAACGACATCCCGAATACGTCTATCGAAAATTCGCTCAAAGACTTTCATGGTGTGCGAAAGTAGGCGAATCGGACGGTAGCTAGCGCAGTCCGCAGGGCTGCCTTTCTTCTTCCAAATCGGGATAGTCGTGCTTTGCTGCCAACTCTCAGGCACTTTCTTCTCAGCAACAACCTGATTGAAAAACTCTGTCATCCAGTCGGCAGGGCACCAACCCTTCGACTTCCACAGGTCGGCCGGCAGGTCATCTGGACCGGTGGCTTTGCCTGACTTCATCTTCCTCAGGGCTGCTTCAGTTTCGCTCACTGTGATCTTCTGAACAGGACCGTATACAGGTGAAGCAAAAGGAACGGCAGGATGTTCAATTTCTACATTCGAGATTTCCTCGAAGTAGTCGCGCCATCGCTTCACATCCCTTTTACGATCATGGATACAGGATACATGACAAGAAGGTTTTTCAATATTTTCGCCGCATTGAAATCATTTTCTTGTAGCCTGATATTAGCGCTATTTTCGCTCTTGTTTGAAATGTATAGAGAATGAGACGCAATTCTTTAATATGTATGCCTTAGATAGAGAGGAGGCGCCAGCCAATCACATCCAATCAAGAACTGCGATTGGCTAGCGCCTTTCCGACTTCGATGCAAGCGAAATGGGCGACTTGTATTGTTGCGCTCTCCCAAAAATTTCGAATAACCGAATATATTCGAATAATAGGAAATCGAATACATTCGAAAATCGCGTTTTTTATATTCGACTTATATTTTTATACGTAAGAAATATTCGACTTCGAATAGAATTATTCGAATTCAAATGTTCGAATATTTTCAGCAGCCCTAAAAAAGAAGGAAAGATATTAGAGTAGTGTTCACTCGATATGCAAGTATTCATAGAAAGTTGGACTTGGGTGGCTGTTGAAAAATTTTCAGCTTTGATGAAAACTGTTGCTCAAAGTTAATTGTCCCGATAGATTTTCAATCAACTATGATGAGTTTAGGTAACAAATCAATGCTATAGCTTAAAAAAGACAGTGACTACTAGCGTGCTTTTTTATTTGTAGAGTACTGAAAAGAAAGGGTACATGTCGCGTAGGTGAGCAGCATTGAAGGTGGGAGCACGCCATCCAATAATAATCAAACAGAGCACAGTCCGAACACATGCCAGCCCATCAGGGTCCCGACTGAATACGCCCTCTCTGAACGGAATGCCCATTCAATGTGGTCTGATTGGTTTAGGCGTTCCCATCTACAATACCGCTCACGCCGCACGGTCAAAAGTAAGCGAAAAAACACAAAAATAGCGTCGCAAAGCGTTGCATGCTCATAACTTCTTCACTGTTAACATTTAGAAAAAAGGTTGGTACCATTCGATTTGTCTCTTCAAGAACATACAAACTTTCTATACAAACATGTACACAACTTTACCGGAACATCCATATTTTCGCCGTGGGTGGTCCAAAATTGACTGGAGCGGGCTTTTGCGATTAGAGCAGCTTATTTCCCAGGACATGCGTGCTTTCGGAGTATCCCAAGCATGGCGTACGTTGCCAGTGCTCTGTCATCCCAGGAATGCCCCGAGGGTGAGCCGTGCACAATGCACACAGAATCGAACCTATCAATCGAGTGGACGAGCGCATGTCCACTGCGCTTCTATCTTCTCTTACTGGGAAATGCGAAATCCTCAAGACTATTTCGAATCGTTTGGAGAATGTTT